>RZGK01000005.1:1800000-2277391 GCA_004011705.1 Ascochyta lentis
ACGAAATTGGAACGGTGAGGCTAGTTGTAGGGATCTTGATACACTTTCGTGTTGGTTCCTGATGGAGCTGTAAGCATAACGTCACACAGCAGCCTTGCAAACGACTCGTAGGGCACGGCACCAGGCACCGTATCACGCCAGGCCAATGCCATTAGGGCTGACTACACCACCATGGAGCCACGTTTTCTTGGAAATGCAGCGAAGAGGGTGTGGCGATGCGGCAAGAACGTGGCCTCGGCTCAGGACCGGGTAAAGCTGCAGGCACAATAATCATCTCAGACGCTTGTTGAGACCAATTGTCGTAAGCGCGTTCGTGTTCGTGAAGTGGTGATACCATGGAATGTGAGGGTGTTTCACATTGAGCACAATTGGAGCAAGAAAGTATTGAGTGTGAAGTGATCTTTGATCGAGTGATTAATGCTGTAAGACAAATTGGGTATAGATATCCTCCCGGCATTGAAGCCACCAAAAACATTAACTCCCAAGTGGTCCGTCTAAACGATGAAATAGCGCACAATCATGTGGCTCCCAAAAGCGCCAGCTGATGCAGGGTTGAAAATTCAAGGAAGGAAGTGCTCAGTATTACAAGGGTTGTGGTATGCCTCTAAGCGAAAGCAGGCGTCTAAATGGAAAAGAACAGGACGCTAAGTTCCTTTCACCCGAGCCAGCGTGTGTGTGGAAAGCATGAGAGATCATGACCTGACGTTGAGACGTTGAGTCATAGAGGACAAGGTGCGCCGAATGATGCAGGAGGGCGTAGTCGTTGATATGCCGCGTGTCAGCAAGGCCAGTGGGCTTGCAGGACACGAGGCTCGTGGGTGAGGCAGTAAGGTTGATACCCGGTCAGTACGCTAGAAGCGCGTGGCGTGTTGATGGTCGACTGGGGTGTGATGCACGAGGAGCGTCGAACATCGGATTGCGTTGGCCCCCATACAATTGCTTTGCATGACGGCGGCACACCACATGATGGTAGTGCGCGTTTCGAATCGAGTGGGTCACAGGCTGAGGTGACGTATGACGATGACCGGATAAAGGGTGAGGTTGTGTCGATGGTGAGTTGCGCCAGAGCCAAGGGTGGGTTGTCAGAACGGACGTGCAAAGGTAGACCGGCTGTGCGTTTATTTGGAAGGAACCGGAGGCAGAGGGCGTGTTGGTGGTGGTCCTGGGCAAGGAGGAAGGTTGTTGTTGGCCATGTTGGACTCGTCGTAGATGGTAGCGGCCATTGTAGAGAGTTGGAGTCGAAGATTGGTGGTGGTACGTTGGTTTGTTGGTTGTAGGTAACGAGGTGAGCGTTTGGCGAAGTGGTGGTTAGGTAGGCTGGACAGTGACTGGCAGTTGTGTAGTAGTAGTGGTAGTGGTAGTAGTACTACTGTAGATATGTATCTCGAGTGATGTCCGGCTGAATGGTGGTTGTATGAAACGAAGGAGACGGACAGTGGGGGTCAATGGTATTTATGTGCGTGCTCAGATTGCTACAGCCCCAAAGTGTCGGTCAGCTACGTACTTTTGACGATGCGTGTAATTATTCTAGGCAGCGCATGGCACGGCCCAAGCGGTGAAGCAGGCGTTGGGCTGATGGACCAGGAAAGGGGTGGCTCCTGGCTTGTGCATGAGCTAAAGCATGCCGAAACATCGCTCATCCCGGTCAACTAAAGCGCACGGACGTGAGGAAACACGAAGACGTGCTGGGCTGCTTGTCGTTTCATCGCCCTCGTGACTACTCTGAAGATCGCGTTGATCCAATCCCGTCGCAGTACTGTCGCCGTCGCGGCAGGCCACTACCTACTCGCTGCACGGTTGGAGATGACTCTTCAGCACACAGTGTGTGCCTAATCAGTCTGACATCACTTTGCGGCAGACAGCTTATTCTTAGTAAGTTCGCTAGTGGGAACGGTCGTGATGATTGAAACGTAGCCCTCCTTTTCCAAGCACATGGTTGCTAGGGCCGCCTACCAGCGCCGAAACGCCGCTTCGCACCATGTGTGAAAGAGGGCTCTGCTTGCGAGGCATTCAGGAACAGGCAAGGCTAGCTTCAGGCTTGTGTCAGGGTCAAATTTCTGACACGGCGACAGCCACGGTCCACACCACACACAGGCTTGACGAATTTTGCAACGTTGCCCAAGCCCAGCACCCACAGTCCCCATCGCAGCTGGACGATCTAGCGCGTGCTGCGGCCTTCTCCCGTGCTTCTGCCATGCTTCTATCCAATTTCCACTCCCCCCTGGAATTTTCTGGCTCCACTCGCGACACTGCTCGATCCCGTCGGCGGTGAGTTTCGCGTCTCATTTACTCCAGCGAGCTGTTTGCCCCAGGCGAGTAGGCTGAAGATAGGCAAGGGAGCAGTCAAAGGGTCCTGTCATGCTTATTTTTGTCCTGCTGCATGCCTTGTTTGCGCGACTCGTATAACCCTAGCGGGAGTGTAATAGCAGAGCAATGGCGTCCCGGCCTTGTTTTTTTTTGCAGCCCTCCGGCGCCCACAAGTGGCCGCTCTCTAGCTACGGGGCTTTCCTGAGCTAATCCGGCAGCTCCGAAAGGGGAGAGTTGCGGGTATGCTGTAGCCATCGAGGCGTCGCGATCGAGCTGCCAACAGTATCTGCCGGAGGAGTGCGCCGCAAGCTGCATCTGGTGCAGCTGAGGGTAAATTCCACGTGGATCAACAGGGATCATGTTGACGCACCTTGAATGAGCGTTCGTTTGGTGTGCGATTGCTTTTCATTCGCAATTTGTCTCCCCCTGCCCCTGCTGCTCGCCAAATGAGCTGCAAACAGTCTGCAACTTGCTTCATCCATGCATCGGACGTCTCGGTAGAACAAAAAATTCTTCCATCGGAAGAACCTGAGACCCTTTGTCAGTTGTTCCTGTTTGGGAGCGATCTACAGGGGCACAGCTGGCCCCATACCTGTGTACATCAAAGCTCAGTAAGAAGTGCTATCTGCCACACCATCGCCACCGCTGTCGGTCTCAAATTTGCCACAACTTTGGCGTTTCAGAGCTGTGGAGAAGAGGTTGGCTGCTGTTACAGCTCATGATGAGATTGGTTGCGACTCGTACCAGATCTGTGACCCGACGGTGCGAATCTGAGGGACGTCTTGAAGCTGACAACGTCCCGGCAGACTGGACGATGCGGAGAGAGGAGCGAGGAAAGACCGGCCGTAATCTGCCGTTTGCTGACAAGTCACCACATCAGTGCCGATATCACGGACAGAATGACTGGGGACTCAAGGCTTGCAGCTTGTCGCCGTGCCGCCGTCATGCCGCTCGCGGGCTGCTAATCAAGCCTCAGCAGCGCATCGACTGCGCACAGTGACACCTTAGATTTTGAAAGCTTGTCGGCGACCTTGAAAAGCAAGCATGACAACGAGAACCGCAACAGAGTCAGCGAACTGAATTTTGTCTTGCGAGTCTGAAATGATGCACGCAGTTGCTAGCATAACGCGTCACTCAACAAACGCAAACTGGATTGTTTCCTCTTGCCGCGGACGCATCGGGCGCGAAGTCGTCATTAAAATAATCTTAAAGTTTGGTATCAAACCTGATCACGAACAGGCAGATTCGCAAGTTCCACGCTGCTGCAGGTACGCGAACGCACGTCGGTGCTACCACGCGGCCTTTCTCTCGTGGCGTACAAGCGAAAGGAGTGGTGCGCCACAATACTGCCGACTGCGGCGATCCCGAGCATTGTCAATATTGCTTACTTGCTTTTGAGCAGTCTGATCGACGAAAGAAGAGGAAAAAAGGCTTTAGCCACAAATACAAACCAATGCGCACATGGTCAATAGAGCGTCGCATTGAAGGTCTGTAAGAGAGTGCATGTCTGGAGTGCTGGCCTGCTGTGTCCGTTTTCGCACAACAACCTCAGAGCCGCTGCCCAGATGCGCAAAGTACATTGACCCTGATGTCGACCATTTGCAGCCGCCATAACTGTTGATAGCTCCTTGACCGCCAGTTTCCGTGAGATCGCCGACTGTACATGTCTCTTACGCATCGCCGACCGTGAAGCCCTGTGTACCTCCGTGTATTGCAAACAGGCAGTGCTCGACATACAAATAGTAATTGTAGTCAGCACGCCACAACATTGGAAGCCACCACAAAAGCTTGGCTCTCGGGAACAACCCTGCACTGCGACCTGGCGGCTACACAGAAGCCTAAGCAAGTGTTGGCAGTAAGCCACAGCCTCTGCGGCCAACAGCAGAACTTGCAATGGCCTCGTAACCACGGGACACCGTGTATTGCTCCCGGGTACTATTTCATCGCTGATGAACAGGTCTCATCAGCCATTTTCCTCGTCATCGTCCACCTGCCCAGCAGCTTGTGTAGATACCCAGCTCTCCAGCATCTGTTGGCTGGACACTGGTGCACCAACTCCTGCAGTTCCCTTCCTTGCACCGCGACGCTTGACCACAAGACAGAGTATGCGGCCGTATATGCTGAAGCCTTCATATGAAGTTTTCAACCCTTGCTTTTTCTTGTCATCCTGTGACTCTTCTTCGCCCTCCATCTCACTGATGTCTGCTGGCGCTGCGCTTGTCCTGCCCCGCTTGCGGGTCGTTTCTGGAACGAACAAGTCCGTGTCTTCGTTATCGCTGAGATTGCTCGTATTCACCTCGTCAACTTCACTCCTGTTACGCTTAGTGCGCGTTGAGCGCCTGGTAGATGTGTCCGCCTCCGGAATGTCAGCAAGATTGACCACATCATCATCCTCTTCGTCGATGACGATTGGATCCGCAGCGACCTCATTGATGACCATCGGTTGGTCGCTTGTGCCAGTTGTGAGCCACTTGGTGAGCTTCCCAGAATTGCTTTGTATGCGTGGCTTATCTTTGAACATCTTCTGTTTAGTCATGACCGAATGGCGGGAAGATAGTTCGGTCAGAAAGATAGAAACCTCAAATTCATCTGCTTCAATATTAGATATCGGGTTGATACAGATGTTCGCAGTCGTTCGTTGTGTCTAAGATGTGTTGGAACCGTTGGCACTGGCAGGCCAGACCTACCTTCTACCACAACGTCTTTGACACCTTTCTTCTTCGCTTTCGCTCCACTACGACCCTTGCCTCGCTCGTTTTCTTCTCGAAGCTTGGGCAGAACCAGGGGACGAATCGCCTGAATAACGCGTGGCAGCGCTGGGTTGTCGCGTTTCAACAGCCATGCCTCAGCATCTGCCGGACGATCCAGATAGATTCGAACTTCAAGGACAGAGTGCTTTGTGATGCGTAGGTAGCGTCTGAGCGGCGCCATGTTTCGGAAGCTCCCGCAGCCACCTGTTTGACGTTTTGACGGCTGTCTTTGCGTGAAGTAGAGTAAATGGAGTGGGATTGAGTGTTGTCAGGAAGACGATGCGTGCTCACGTGTTAGCGTCGTGCCAAGATTCGTCCTTGCTCGTTTGCGATTAACCAAGTTCGTCACCATGTCGCTGCAACACAATACCAAAAGCCACGAATCCTACATCGTGTGAAAAGGATGGTACTGGAGCTTCATGTTTGGGGTCCTGCCTTTGGGCTGCCTTCAATTGATCCGGAGTGCATAGCTACCGTAACTTACTGCAAGCGGGTCGTTCCAGAAGGGCAATGGAACATTGTCGCAAGCTACGACAAGTCGGTCGGTTTGACGGGTACGTTATGACAGTGGCTGCTTAGGCTATCACGTAGCTTACCGAAACACTAGAAAGCTTACCAATACTCTTCGATGGTGGGATCGCAACGGCGACAGGGTTTGAGGATATTGTCTCTTACCTGCGGAATCACCCTGCAGTCAGTGAAGATCTGGATGCAAACCTCAGCAGCCGGCAGCAGAACGATCGAACTGCTTATATAGACTTCCTTCGATCGACGGCTATTCCCCTTATCGACCTCTCGCTCTTCGTCTCCGCCGAGAATTACAATACTACCACCTCCGCTGCATACACAGCCATACTACCATGGTACGCCAACTATACCGTCCCACCCAAACGTCGAGACCTTGCAAGATTAAGGACGGCACATATGAGCCTAGACAGTTTGGATGTGGACACAAGAGCAGGGGAAGCCACGGCGCCCGGCCGAGGCACCGCATCAGCAGAATTCGAGGCTGCAAAGCGGGCAGCTGGGCTACCGACTGACAGTCAGCCAAGCGTGATGAGCATGGGACGTGGCAAGGGGATTGGAGGGTTTCTAGGCACTCCAAAGTATGCTGCGCGGTTCAGGCTTGATGCTGCGTCGAACGAGCTGTTGGAGCCGTTGTCAGATCTTCTTGGACAAAATGAATATCTGCTCGGCACAACCCAACCTTCCAGCCTCGACTGTCTTGCTTTTGGCTATCTGGCAGTGATGCTGTATCCGAACGTACCACAAGCTTGGCTGAAGGAGGCACTGTCGATCAAGTTCCCGAAGCTTGCTACGTACGTCCAGACACTGCGCAACAACATTCTCACCAATGAAGATGTGAGCGCGGCTCGGGTGTGGGCCATTAGCACCGGCTCAATATCTTCAGTAACAGAAGAGTCGCAAAGCTTGCTGCTGCCATGGACGGCCAGGTCGCAGAGCTTCATGTCACACACACTCACTGGCGTTCGAGAAGCCATTGGGAGCATTCCGGTTGTATCTTCTCTTCTGAAACGCGAGACTGTTTGGCCGGCAGAACCATTGCCATCCTCAAGTCGCGTCTTGTCCGCTCTACCATCGCCGTCCTTTGTCAACACCTTGCTGGGCTTCACAGCGGCAGTCGCAGTAGGGTTTGCAACTTTTGCCATCCAGCACCGCCGATCACCGCGGGAGGGGGACCTTATATTCTGGGCGCTACGCCCAACAGTTGGACTTGGAGAGGCCGGTAACATTCTCAGCGTCCTGGGTCAACTGCCCAGCGGAGGATTTTCCCAGTTCTAATTTGTATCATTATTTGCATTGCGACGGCGCGAACAACACTCAGATACCCAACTTGTAGAGTAGGTAGGTGTACAGTATGCAGGCGGTTGCGTGTCTGTCAGGCATTAAGCAACTATTAAAACAATACAGTATTGACTGGTTGAGACGTGCCGCAACACTCGTAAGCACCGTGAAATGTGAGACGACGATTGTGTGGCGCGCCAAAGCTCAGGAAGACGTCACAGGGACCAAACACCGGCCGCAGTTGACTGCTAGTTCGTCCAGACTTGCAAATACGCAGACACGCGGCCCGCGAACACGCTGCAAGTCAGGCCTGCATCACGGACGTCGTCAACAAACAAGGGCGACCGACCGCGCTGCTAAACGAGCCTACCATGCGCCCAGCAATGATCGTAGACTGGGTTGCCTGTGCGACAAAATGATGTACCGGCTAGAACCGTCTCCACGGCGATCTTGCCAGGATGTGAAGGGCGCTTTCGTGGGGCTATCCTGCCGATACGTCATCGACCTCTCGGCGCTAGCGACCGCAAACACTCAAAACCAGCGATGCCCTCAGATCGCCCACCTTCCCCCTATCACGAGAAATCTCACCACTCACAGTCTTGTAAATCTGTAGATCTTACAAACCCAAAGTCGCAAATCTCAACCACCTTGATCTATTCCGCTACATCCGCCCAACATGCATCGCACATACAGTATGCGCCAGTCTCGCGCGCCCACGGTGAGCTCATTACTTTTCGACATCTCTTTGAAGCGCAACGCTGACTTTTGTATAGGCGTCGCAGATCCAGAACCCCCCTCCTCCATCTTCTTCAACGAAGAGCGGCCGCTTCTTTGGCAAGGCTAACATTGGTACGGTCGCTCTAAAAAACCACCGCTGAGGTCGAAGATGCTAACTAGCAATCTCCCAGGCCACACTTTCCGCCACAAGTCTGCTGGCGCGTTCGGACCCGACCTTGCAAAGAAGCTCTCACAGTTGGTGAAGATGGAGAAGAACGTCATGCGCAGCATGGAGCTCGTGTCTCGGGAGCGTATGGAGGTTGCTGTAAGCTCGTGCCATTCCGGACGTATCTCCGAACCATACGCTAACTGATATTCTAGCAACAACTCTCCATCTGGGGAGAGGCATGTGACGACGATGTCTCCGATGTTACAGACAAGCTTGGTGTATTGATCTACGAGATTGGTGAGCTCGAGGACCAGTATGTCGACCGCTATGACCAGTACCGTGTCACGATCAAGAGCATCCGTAACATTGAGGCTTCTGTTCAGCCCAGCCGTGATCGTGAGTTCGATGCACCTTTTCAGGCTCCCACAGCTAACAATATCCAGGCAAGCAGAAGATCACCGACCAGATCGCTCAACTGAAGTACAAGGAGCCCAACTCTCCCAAGATTGTTGTCCTTGAGCAGGAGCTTGTGCGCGCTGAGGCCGAGTCTCTTGTCGCTGAAGCCCAGTTGTCCAACATTACCCGTGAAAAGCTCAAGGCTGCTTTCACTTATCAGTTTGACGCCATGCGCGAGCACTGCGAGAAGCTTGCCATCATCGCTGGCTACGGAAAGCACCTGCTCGAGCTCATTGATGATACCCCTGTCACCCCTGGTGAGACTCGCCAGGCATACGACGGATATGAGACCTCGAAGGCGTAAGTCCACATCACCGTCCATGATTCATCTACATGTGCTGATCTTGTCACAGTATCATTCAGGACTGCGAAGACTCCCTCACCAACTGGGTTGAGCAGAACGCATCTGTCTCCTCCAAGCTCTCCACCCGCTCCCGCACTCTCTCCCAGCGCCGCCGCAACCGCAGCCAGCACACTGGCGAGCCCGTCGACTTGTCCGGTCAGGACCAGCCACTCGATAGCCGCGAGTCTGGCTTATGGATTCCTGCGTCTGAGCACCGAGGTAACGGCTACGATGATGAGGAGGGCGACGAGGCTGCATCCACCATCGCCAGCGAACACCGTGGTCGTGAGGAGGAGAGGATTGCCGCATAAAAATTGCGCTGACAATCTGCTCAGTAGCGTTCCGCTCTCCGTCTTCTAATAGTGCGTCTATGTCTTCACGACTACAGACGATGTATACCCCTGACGGAGCGGTCAATGGTTCTGCGGATGTTTGCCCGGGCTATTGGAGCAATATGGGCCTGGCTATTTGAAGTCTGTTGGATGCTTTGATGATTTTACGAGTGGCAACCTAGTTCGAAATCGACATAATTGTGTAATCAAAATTATAACTCTCTCTCTCATTACCCGAGGCTCCTGTCACCGTTGAAAGGGTATGCAATTCAAGCGATTTGTCTCAGATCTTGTCAACTGTACCGTAGTGTACAGCTATAAACTCATGTTAGCATCATTCTATAACACAGTGTTGCCACTATGCATTTTATACATGGCGGTCTGATCATGTCCGCCTGACAACACCATTCGAGAGTCTGGCTATTTCAGAAGGTCGAAATTAGCGCATGCACGTGCGAAGGTGTAGAAGCCAATCGAATAAATGGTATACCTTATCAGTCTTGTAGGATGGGAACTCGGACACAGTGCATGCGACTAAGACCCATCCTTTTCTCTGTAAACTTTCCTTGCTAGCGTCTCTCCCTTTTTACCATATCTCAATCATATTTATCTCTTGATGCTGACGACCGTAGCATGTTCCGTTACATCTTATTTTCTCTAATCTTGTCTCTCCTTCTCACAGTATCTCTATCGTCTGAGTTCGTGGACACCCATGGTTGTAGGGTTCTGCATCCCATATACCCACTCCCGGTTCTGGACGCTGGTTTTCTAACTCAAGTGCTGCCCAGAAGTAACACTCGCCGGCAACTTGGTACTGTTGTTGGCCAGTTCGTCGCAGAATAAGCGGCGTTCGTATGTCGTCAATGGCAAAAATCACGTCCTTGGGAGCAAAGCCGCTCCTCGCAAAGCCAATGCTGTTACGGGTGAGGAATACCTCGCCGGGTCTGTGGTACCGTACTGAGCTCGCTCGACCACCAAGCTGTTTCGCCTCCTCTAACACCATCTGGAACTCTCGAAGGTCCAAGGCTGTGCTTTCACAATGTTCTTGCCATGCAGAGTCTATAGGGTCGGCAATGTCTCGTGGACATCGTTTACACAGTCTCGGCCGCTCGTATAGGATGTGCACGTAGGGTGGGTTTGCGAATACTTCTTTCCCTATCGACCACGGTGGTTTCAGATCAATGAGTTCGGAATAAGTAGAACAATGCTCTAGCATCCCTCGACTCGAGTCGCTATTTTGCGGGGCGCACCGCGTCCGTGGGTAACGACATGAGCAACTCGGGAAAGGTATGATGACATCAAGTAAATGGGCGCGTACTCGCAGCCGTGGCGATATGCTTCGATTTACAGAAGTCTTGGTAGGGAACTGTAATGTAACAATTGGCTTGGTTGTGCTGGCCGGTCGAAAAAAACTTGGCTCAGAAGGGACAGGTGGTGAAGTATCCTCTAGTGAAGACTCCGCTTGCACATCGATATTTGCACGCCAGCAACCGATGCTTTCACCTTCGAATTGCGTCAAGGTATGAGACTCCGCGAACCCCAGGACGAAAGCCTCGAACTGCTGGTAACCGAGACCATCTTCGAGTGAGACATATCGAATGAAGTCTGGAGTTCGATGCTCCATGGTAATGGCAATTATAGCGGAGGTCAATACCGTTTGAATGGTGAGTAGTCCACCGGAATTCTTGATCGTATCTCAGGTTTCATCAGGCTGAGAACTGCGAATACCCGATCTCTGGGATCACTGCAATCGCAACCTATACCCACCTGCAGGCATGTAATGATGTCGGCCTCGGGACCTGGGTTGGTGTTCCAATTCAACACACCCCGGACCTTGTGATGGCATCGCATGCGTTGCAAGATCTCTGATGTTAGAAGGACCTCGCTGTCGTTGATGCGTAAATATGCGCTTCTTGCTAAAGCCACTTCTTAGATAACCCATACCCGCTGGAAGTATCGCAAGTATACGAGGTGATCCAGGGTATGAAAGCTAGCTAGTTCGCATAATATCGATCGTCCAGTATCATCCCGCTGAAGCCTATAAAAGAGTCGTGTATAGTCGGAGTACCGTTGATAACGCCCGCATTGGTCTGCAGCGAAGTCCTTGATGCATACAATGACTCTCCAAGTTTTGGAATATACTCGACTCATTAGACCAATCCGATGATTGCGTTCGTCCGTGTTACTCTAGTTGATGCAGACCGCGTCTAACCAAACGCGCCGTGATAGTCCATGTTTGCGGAGCTGACATAGAGACGCATGTGCACTGGCAGTGACATTGGTTGTGGATTCGTCCGATATATGTATCTTCTCTGAAAGACTTTTATCCTCATCTCCGTTTGCCCACGTGTAAGAAACGGCCTCAAACTCAGGATCGTCCTCGAGGTTGACGTGGATGATGTCGCACGTAACAGGCTCCAAAGGTTGACCGGGATGTATATTGACAAGTCTTATCTCTTGTCCCAATATATAGTTGAGCTTCCGGTACTGATAGTCTAGCCCTGATAATGTGTCGTACTGAGTTGGCGGTGCGGAATCGAAGATAGCCTCGCCGCATGCTAGGCAGCAACGAACGCCATCGAACTTTCGCACGTCTGAATGGCGACAAGACATGTGGATTTCCTCTGTGCGAACGGCTATTCAAGGAAGTATACTGACTTGAGGAAGCTGACTGTTAAGTGAGATACCGTTGGATCGTATTACAGAGAGACTGAGCTCAGGAAGTGGGGCACCTGCATACGATGAGTGGCTTGGTCCAAGTGATACGTATCTGTAGCTGACAGCACAAACTGATATACGAAACGAACAAGCGCACCTGATTTTGAAGCCCTCGTAATTTTAGTTCAACGTGCGATGTTCCTTTACGTCTGCTCACATCTATGCTTGTGATGTCAAGATCCCACGAGCTCTTCTCAGCTCAGGGTGAACACCAAAATCAGTTAATCTCGGTCTTTTTTTCGCGTCTGGGCATTGACCCGAAGGTCTGTTACGTGGAAAGAAACCTGGAGTGTTGTGATCGGAAAGCTTGTCTCACATGCAAACAAGTCGGACCTTGCTATTGTCAAAACCTTCGATAGCCCATGTAGATGTAATTGCCTCGACATTCCGCTCATAGACTCACGACCCATGTCTGTCAAACTATCCTGGAATTCAGGACAACATAGTGACAGTATTTCGTGGCGGCAGACCCTCATTCGTATTACATCTTCAGTTGTTAGTCGAGTTGGCAGAAGACCTGAACGAGCGAGCTCGCTCTTCTGGACCTGTCTTGAAAGGCATTCACCAAATATCAATTATCTCCGTTTGCATCGGCCACGGAGCTGCATCAGCACCACAATGCTTACAGTGAAACGATTGGCCAGCTCTATGGAGATAGCACTCGCCGATCAAGATGTAATGGTCATCGACTTGGCGTAATATGAAGGGAACGTCTGCGCCATACAAAATCCAGATGGAATCGCCTGAATTATAAGCAGCGCCTGTGAAGCCCACAGAGTGTTCAGTCTCAAATACGGTTTTCCCGGCTCCCAGGGAATTGGTCGTGTGTAAGAAAGTCCTGCGTTCTTCTTCTGTTGCCCTTTCGTTCCCGTATTCGTGCGAAAATACGTCAACCTTTGCATCCGTACACGTCTGGCAATGATGCACTCCGGCAAAAGCTGACCAGTTACATCGTGGGAGAATGAATTCTCGTGGTGTCGAGATCTTTGACAAAGGCCTTCTCAATATCCTGTCGAGGCGGTGACCACGAAGCATGAGCTTCGCCGTGCTTATCGTTTCTTGAATACCATCGAAATGCCGACTCATGTAGGGCTCGTATATATCGTATTGAAAGTCTCGAAATAGCAGAAGTGTAACATGATGCGTAAGATAATCTTCATCTGCCAATGGGCTTGATACTTCTTTTGCGCATATCTGTCTGATCTGCTCACGACATCTCGTTGTTGAGAGCTTTCGAGAATCTCTTTGCGAGATCCGAGAGCATTGTTCCAGTAACTTGTCAAGCAATAGCTTTCCACTTGGATGATTGTAAAGCCAGGTACTGGGAGAGGTGGCCGCCACATGCCAGGCATCAACATAGCTTTGCTTCTCGAGCGTGGAAAACTGGGGAGGAAGCGGCTCATACACGACTTTGAAGTCCCATTGGGGTACCCAGGTTGGCACCATCTCGAGGTGTGATACTTCAGTGTTGTGGCAGTGCTGTAAGACATCAAACCGCCCCATTTCGGTAATACAGTGGACGGCCAACTTGGTGAAAATCTCCGAGGTAGTAAGACTGTAATCCACGGGAAACTGACTAGAGAACTTTAGGTTTGTGAGACCCAACAAGGCATACACCTTGTCACGAGGATCAGTGGCAGAGCAATTTCGACTCTTGCACAGCACTGCTAACACATCCTCCTCTTCGGGACGGCTAGCAGGAGTCCAGCGAAGAGCGCTTGGTGGATTCAACCCGAAAGCAGAACACAGCCCGACTATTCTTGAGATCGACGTGCCAGACCAACGAACCTCAGATGTACCAATGATGAGTGTCACCAACTGAGCCAGCCCAATTTCTTGCAAGATCCACACCCTGTCGAAGTAAGGTAATTCAACGAAGGCTCTCAGGTATGCTTCGGTAATGGCCAGTTCGGGGTCGGTCACCAACTCGTTTTGCAAAATGCCAATTACTCTCTCAAAGCCATGGGTCGTTGACAGATCTTCGACACCAAGGTAAGCTACCACCTGAGATGCGTTCATATAGATCTTGGACATCAAATTGACTTGGTGACTTTTGTCCAGCGCATCACTCTGATCGATGCAAATGGCATCGACCCAAAGTCGTCTGCTGCGGCCGCGTCGCCTGAGACGTCGCAGGGCTGCCTCGCAATTCTTGGTAATCGGTATGATCTTTCCGCTGCAGCTGATCTTCTGTGAAAGGGCAAGATCACCTTCTGAATCTGCCCAGGTATATGAAATTGCCTCGTAGACGGGATTGTCCGCTAAATTGACGTGGACGATCTTACAGTTAAGATCGTCCAAAAATCCGCCTGCGAAGAGGATGATCAGTCGAATCTCCTGGCCAAGGCCATATCTGAGCGATCTGTAGTGGTACTGCGATGACTCGGGGTAGTTCAATGAACCTTCTTCTGGCTCTTGGGTCGTCTCAACCAGTGCTTCTCCGCACGAAAGGCAACAACGAATCTCTCCGAATCGCTGTATATCTGGGTATCGACAGCCTGCCATTATGCTAACCCAGAGAAGATCGCGAGATCAGTGACAGGAAAAACATGCTTCTCTTCAACCAAAGCTGGGTGTGAACATTAGAACATGATGGGTTGTTACATGTCAGATTGTCTCCGCCTGGTGGGGCCGAGCCGCGTGGGTTTGGCTGAAGCTACTTCGAGATTCAGATGGTACGACGGACATCCCGAGACGGCGAAAACATCTCTGGAGAAGGTCACTGGCGACGGAACAATTTCAATGATTACTTGCAGAGCTGTAGTCACGGGCTCTTAGCCATCATCCTCTCCACTTGCGTTGTGATGGAAGTGGAAATAGTCTCCGGAGATAAGCGGCGTATCCGAGGCGGTAGGGGCTACCGAATCGCCGCCTATCGATTAAGCTATCAAAGCTCCCGCCGCCCGCTCGATGGCGTCTTTGAGACGCTCCTTACACCATCTTGACTCTTAGAAGACGAAGATCCAGAATGAGTTCGTCGCATGCACCGACCAGCCCGCCGAGCGAAGGAGACGACGCAAGGACTGTGACTTACGATCCCAACGACCCGTTCTGGAGAGAAACCGAAACCGAGGGCGATGATGACGACATGGAATTCGTACCGGCTTCCCAAGGCAGCGATGAAGAGGGCGACGATGATGAGGGCGACGATGATGTAGAAATCAGTTTTCATGGTACACAAAGCGCAATTCAGAAACACGAGCCGCTCTCGGAACCTAACCATTTACAGATGCTGCGGAACATCTCAGTAACCTGAGCGGGGTTGAACTCGCCTTCGAATACACCGATGAGAACGACGACGACGACGATGACGATGAAGACGACGAGGAAGACGCTGAGGACGGCGAAGAAGAAAGAGAAGACGAAGAGGGCGAGGGAGCAGAAGCCCGGCGACCAGTGTACATTACCCGGGATCAAATCATGCAGCTGCTCGGCCACGCAGGCCTAGGCCGGATATTCGCCTCTGACTTCACAACACGATCGGCACGGAGAAATGTGCGAGCGGATGAAGACGAAGAAGATGGAGATGACAGCGACCCAGGTACAGGTTATGATGCGGTAGGGCTGAGGAGTAGCAGAAGACAGCGTCGTGCACGAGGCGAGGCGCTCTATGAAAAAGTGCCCAGTGAACGTGGCCAAGAGCTTATGAACGGCGGCATTTTTGGATCGAACACACGCGAAGAAGATACAGTCAAGAGGAAGAAGAGGTTAGCATACAACATCATGCGGAGGGAACTAGGCCTGGGGAGCGAGGGTCGCCAGCAGAACGCCACCCGGTTGATGAAGCAAGACATGATCCCTGAGTCTGTCGCTGACACCATCATTCACTACAACGCACGATGTTACTCTGGACAGTTCTCAGACGATGGAAACTTCTTTTTTTCGTGCGCACAGGATTTCCGAGTTAGGATGTACGACACATCGAATCCATACGACTGGAAGTACTATAAAGTGAGTGGCGAACCAACATCCATCCACCGTCAATGCTGACTTCCCTCAGTCTGTCGTGTACCCATATGGACAGTGGACAATTACCGACGCCTCACTCAGCCCTGACAACCGCTTCCTTGCCTACAGTTCAATCCGCAGCATAGTTTGTCTAGCACCGACCGACCCAGAGGACGAATCGGAGCCAAACCTCCTCGACTTTGCCAACCTTGGCGGCAATACCCCTCGTGGATTCCACACATACTTCGGCATCTGGTCAATCCGCTTTTCCGGCGATGGCCGCGAAATCGTAGCCGGCACAGGCGATAACAGCGTCTACGTATACGACATCGAACGCCGGCAATCCGTCCTGCGCATCCCCGGTCATCAGGACGATGTAAACGCTGTCTGCTTCGGCGACTCGCAATCACCCCACATCCTGTATTCTGGCTCCGACGACACAACTCTCAAAGTATGGGATAGGCGCTCCATGGGCGACGGTCGCGAAGCCGGTGTCTTCCTCGGGCATACCGAAGGCCTAACATACGTCGACAGCAAGGGTGATGGCCGCTACGTGCTTAGTAACGGCAAAGATCAGACGGCCAAGCTGTGGGATCTTCGCAAAATGATGAGCAAGGACAAAGCGGACACGATTGATCCTAATCACCACACCACGCGCTTCGAATACCGCTCCAACGCATACAACCCTGCGGATTTCAGACCACACCCGCACGACTGTTCCTTGGTGACCTTCCGCGGACACAAGGTCCTTAAGACACTGATTCGCTGCCACTTCAGCCCCCCGGGCAGCACAGACAGTAGATACGTGTACAGTGGCAGTTACGATGGGAGCGTGTACATTTGGAACCTAGACGCCACATTGGCAGGGAAAGTGAACGTGCTCAAGGCGACGAAGAACAGTAGGCCGAGAGATCCCGAGTTGCTAGCTGAGACGTATGACTACTGGGGGAGGAATGGTGGGAACTGGATGACGTGTGTGAGGGATGCAAGTTGGCACCCTAATGCGCCTTTGATTGCTGGTATGTTTCTTTTGCCTCCAACTTTCCCATCTTGCAGAATGATCATCAGCTAATTCTTAACAGCAACCTCCTGGAACGGATGGGGCACTTCGCAAGGCACCTGCACGGTGCATAGTTGGAATGACGGGCTGGAAGACGATGAAGCAGAGCCGCAGGTTGGGAGGAGAGTCAATGCGCAGCTGCAGCATGACGAGAGACTGTACAGGAGTGTGGAGGGCAGGTCGAGGAGACAGCCAATGTGGTACGACGAGTGGGAGGATGATGATTGAGCAACGCACTATTCTCGCAGCCTCACGCGATTGGGCTTGATGTTCTTTTCTTCTACCTGTAAATATGCACGAGTGGGAGTATCGGGTACATATATAAAGCCAAGGCGAGACACATTTTGTTGTTGATCAATTGAAGATATCACACTTGTTGTGACGTATAACTTCCAGTCTGTAGTGTCCTTAGTCGGTAGATGATAGAGCGAGCTGTCACACGAGCTGTTGCTCTATTGATGGGCGTGAAGTATGGTGTAGCGCGAAACAGTATTCGCGCAGGTATCGAATTGGTATATCAAACTCCCGCTGACCCAGTGTCCGTATTGTACAGCTTTTGGTCCGCCATGGCGGTGCATGCTCTTCACGCTCGGCCCTTATCGAGCCATCCTCTCACGCCAGCAACCCTCATTCGTTCAAGCGGTCGCCATCCAACACTGTCGCAGAAAAAGTGGTGTAAATAGATGAATTGCCCCTTAACGTGGGGTCTGTTTGCGAAATCGAGATGAATGCAATCGAGCGTCTACGAGCCACCGACGAGGATGTTGTTGACGGGGATGTGAACGAGCTTGACGATGTAGCCAATGACGCCTGACGGATATTAGTGATCGTCCCAGTATCTGTCCTACAACCATCACGCACCCATGATCAGGAAACCAATGCCGACGGCTTGCGAGATGCGGATGAATTCCCTCTTGTCAGGCTCTGTGCAGCGTTAGTCTGGAGTGCGACGAGCAGTTAGCGGCGATCGTACTGGTGCAGCGGTTCATGAATAGAGTACCCTCCTTGAGGAACTCAGCGGGCATACTGCGCACATGTTAGCTTCCACCGCATGTCGTGTGCTCGTGCGGTGTCGCATACTCGGCAAACTCCTTGACGTTCTCCATGGCGACGGTGTTGTGTATTGGTGGTGAGGAGAGTGATTTAGGAAAGAGGATCGGTGTCAATGGCGGTCGTGGTGCGTGAGCTCGAAAGTTGGAGCACGGAGGCCAGGTGTCTTGCGGAGTACGCTAGCGTGCCAAGGGGGAGGCTAGAACTGATCCCCAAGCTTCGCCGGCTCACTCCATGCGTCTTCATTCACACGCGCCGACCGCTTCCCTCGAACCCACATCCGTCGCTGAGGTCTGTGTCGACTCCATCACGCATGCTAATTGCAGTTTTACCTATACACATTCGTACACGTGCTCCAACACATCATTGAGCAAACGCATTGAGAAGGCCAGACAGTGTGCTTGGCTTGCGCAGAGTTACATCACGCTCCTCTGTCACATCTCATTGCTGGTTGCGCGCAGTTTCGCGATTCGCTGGGGGACCTGTATCACCACAAACAACTGGGGTTGGCTATCAAGGCACGAGTACGAGCCAGAGCAAAAGCCAGAGCAATTGCAGGAGGCAGGCTGAGCTACACGTCACGTCATCTTTTACACCATTCTTGTACCTTTCACACTCCGCATCTGCCAGAGGCGATCGGACAGTCACATCTTGCATTTGAGCTCTCGTTTCGGCTCTTGTCATCCGCCTGCACAGCGGTACTGTACGTATTCCTCGCTCTGCGCTGCTTCTTCTCTTTTCTTCCCGTCGCATTACGCTGGGCTGCGATTGCAATGCATTTCGTTTCCTCCGCCGCGTTGGCTTATCGCTCGCTGATTCGAAGATCGCCTACAGAACTGCATGTACTTTGGCCATTGATCTTGGCAAATCCAGTACCTACAAGCCAATTAAAGAAACAATCCTGGAAATCACCCTCTTCACTTGCTGTAGATCTTACTTGACCCACTACAGCAAGCATGGCTGACGACGACAACTTCGACATCGACATCTACGGCGACGACTCGTATCAAGAGTCGAGCGCGCAAGACACAACACTCCCCGACGCGAGCGCAGCGAACACAGACACAAACGGCGGTGAAAACACAGCATCTTTAGAGGCCAAGGTGGGAGACAACAGTGCAGCAAGCAAGCAAGAGAGCGCGGACACGGCAGCAAACGGTGGCGCACAGCAAGACAGCACAGTGCAGCAGATCTCAAGTACTGGTGGCTCCGGTCACGATGTCCATAGACAGGCACCGCAGCAGCAAGGCACCAAGCGGAAGCAGGGAGAAGACGACGACCGCCCCACCGACCCAGGCGCGACAGCGGCATTGATGATCAACGATCTGAATTGGTGGATTAGCGAAGAGGACATTCGCGGATGGGCAAACCAGAGTGGTTGCGAGGATGAGCTGAACGAGGTCACTTTCAACGAGCACAAGGTCAACGGCAAGAGTAAAGGGTAAGCAAGGCGTAAGGCTCCATGTTGCAATTGGTGACTAACCTTACAACCAGCCAAGTCTACGTACAGCTGCAGTCACCACAGGCTGCGACAGCCCTGAAACATCAAGTCGATCAGCTTTTCAAAGATCAAGCGCATACGAAGAAGCCCACGGCCATCTTTAACCCTCCCCATCACAATCCTTTTAAGACCCTTCCCAAGGACGTTCCTGCGCGCGACAAGAACCGCAACGACCAGCAATCTGGAGGTTTCAACAACCGTGGTGGTGGTAACTTCAACCGTTTCAACAACAACAGAGGCAACTTCAACAATAGGGGCGGCAACATGGGCTACCAGAATCGTAATTTCGCTGGCCCGGCCGGTGGCAACATGGGTGGCCAAATGGGAGGCTACGGTGGCCAAGGTGGCATGCAAAACTTTGGCGGCAACCCTATGATGGGCGGTGGAAACAACTTTGGGGGTGGCTTCAACCGCGGCGGCAACATGATGGGTGGCGGTATGCGCGGAGGCATGAACAACCGTGGCAGCCGGGGCGGAATGGGCATGAACAATATGGGCGGCGGCGGTATGCAGATGCCCATGGGCGGCAATATGATGATGGGAGGGGGTATGATGGGCGGTGGCATGAACATGCCGATGATGAACGGAATGAGTACGTTCAAACATACCCGCGCCGAGTGTGCAGCTTGCTGACAATATTTGTGCAGGCGCAGGCTTCGGCGGTCAACCCCAGTTCAACCCAGGGTTCTTTCCGAATCAACAGCAGCAACAACAAGGCGGCAACGATCACTTCAACCCTCACGGGGCTAAACGACCTCGACCTGAATAGGAGTTCAGGGCGCTGCCTTTGAATCATTGCTTACACCGCCAGCCACGACGCCGATCACTTCAGTACTTTTTAAACGAAACCGCAGACGAAAGCGGAAGTGAGAAGAAGCCACTATTGGTATGCTGATTTGCCTGACTCTCCAATATCGACTTCTATTTACGCGGATTTGCGAAATACAGGCTTGACGAATCCTTTATCCAGCACAACATCGACGAAAGGCAAAACATCGAGGGATGCAAGGCGGAGAGCAGTAACCACTCTGACTTGCTACGTTCATGCGCTTCTCCAGGCTCGCCTCCCGGAACTAAATATCCATCCGTGGGCCCTGGCGTTACGATTCAATCTATTATCAAGTATCTTCATTTAATGGCGTTTGGAGGGCGTCTGTCAGCATTGTTAAATATCACATTTTTCACGCTTGTGTCTCCAGCTTTCTGCCCTGGATCTTTGAACTGTTTGTACAATACTGCGTTATTTTCTCGTCATTTGGGCATACATGAAGTGCTGCCATATAACATCCAGCGTGTTTTACCAAATATTCTTTGTAATCAACACGAATCTAAACAAAAGAAGAGGGTTGCACTTTGGTCTTCTTGTCAAGCCCGATAGCCCTCAAATCAAACATCACTCATTAACACCAAGTTGACACAACTTTCGCGGGCAAAGATCATGAATAAGATTGTATATACAAACACCCTCCATCTCCTCCACTTCTAGCCCAAACGGCTCTTCTACACGGTAATAGTGTACTCGACCTCATTCCCAGGCTCCCTAGGATAAAACTCAATCGTGAACTTAGTCGTCTGTTTCGCCGCCCTAACAGCATCCAAAACACTCGGCTTGAAAATAACATTGCTGCCATCCCACTCCCACGTGCTGTACGTCATGCGGCCCTGCTGCAGAGGTCCCAACACCGTGGTCCAGGTATCAAACAGATACGTGCCATCGGCACGCACCGCCTTGACTGTCGCCGGCCGGTTCTGGCCTGCCCAGGTGATCGGGATCGATATGTTGGCGCTCGTGGCGGGCAGCGCGGAGCTGGTGCGGCCCAGAACGGGGGTGGCGTATTGTAGCACATTGACGGCGAGTTTGGCACCGCGGTTGAACTCCAGAGTAAGGTTTGCTAGAGAGCCTGTTGGGCTTGTGGGTGTGAGGATGGTAGATAGGAAGGAGCTCTTGAAGGTTATGCTTGAGTTGGCGACGGTGTAGTGTTGGCCCTTTGTCAGGATCTTCTTTGTGGCTGCGACGGAAATTTTCTGAAGTCGGTTGCCGTTGAAGAGGAAGGGGAGGGTTTGGTCCGACACAGTCGAGTTCTTCTTGTGGTAGATGTAGGCAGAGCTCTTCTGCGATGTTGCGGCGCCATCGGTTGTGCTGTCTGGCAAAGCATTGGGAATCCCCTTTACGGCGTTCATGTAGATGTCCAGGGCGACGGAGTCGCGCCATACGTGGGTTGCGCGGTTCAAAAAGTCGGCACCATTATCCCATAGCACGGTTTGGGTGTTGTACTTGGCGGCAGTGCGCACGAAGAAGTCGAAGTAGCGCCAGCGTGCTGCTGTTTCGGTTGCGACAGGGGAGGCAGCCCATTCTCCGATGATGATGGGGACATCGCTGAAGTTACCGCGGACACGCTCGATTTCTCCTTCGAGGGATGCCTTGTCTGCATCAGAGCCCCAGGTTGTCTTGCCCCAGGCAGCGAAGATGAAATCGTAGGGTGAGTAGTAGTGGTACTGAATGCCCCAAGGGTTCTTGTACTTGGCGTCCGGCTTCTCGAACCACAGACTGGTCTGCTCGCCATCCTCACGGCTACCCACCAAGTTGACCACTCGTTTCGGGTTGAAGCCACCAGCTTGGTTGATAGCTTGGAGCATGATGTTGTTTAACCTGTTGACCTCCTTTCCGTGTGCCTCGGTAGTACCAGGAATTTCGTTAATTGTCTCAAATGCCTGGAAGCTGTTAGGTATTCGTAGATTTAGGTGAAAGAGAGTTGCAAAAACATACTACTTTCTCTCCTTTGCATGCCAACTTCTGTCCGATCTGTACCCACGTCTTGTAAAGTTTCTCCTCGATGACAGTGATATTAGCATCCGCCTTGGTGTAGTCTGCCCAGGTCCAGCTGTCATGGTGGACGTTGGTGATCACGTAAAGGCCTCTGGATGTAATCTGGTCCAAGACATCAGACACGCGCTGCAACCAGACTGGGTCAAGTGTCCAGTCAGGAGCTTGTGTCTTGTAGTGGTATGCATAGGTGACGGGAAGTCGAACACCTTTGAAGCCTGCATTCTTGACATCGTCGAATGTTGATGGCACAACCGGTGGGTTGTTCCATGAGCCTTCCTAAACAATTCGTTAATAAATGTACCAAAATGGCCGGGAATCAAGCCGTACAGTCTCAACAGCGTCAAGTGTGTTGCCCAAGTTCCATCCAGGGTTCATGCGCTTAAAGAAGGTATTTGCTGTTATCGTGTTGAACTTGGCGGTAGACGGACATGTCACTGCAGTGACATTTCCAGACGGTAATGCTGCTTTTCCATTAACGTACTCCACAAGCGAGTGACCGGCACAAGCGAGTGACCGGATTTTGCTAAGACCACACCAACACTGTACCTACTTTGCAACATTACAGCACACAATAACAATATATTATACTATACAGTATATAGAACTAGTCTATAGTACTCTGCGCATCTTTACTGCATGTTTGCGTGTTATGCCCTGTCTTACTATATATGCTATAGCGCCTTAAAGACTAAGTGCTCCTATTAACGCGCAACCTCTTCTTTAACTTCTTCCTATTACTATAGGCCTTAAACTCCTTTAGAGTAGTTAGCTACACTCCCTTAGCAAAAGTTAGAGTCTCTTCTTGCTATACTTGCTTCCTTTTGTATAATTTACAACGTATAGCAGCCTTATTAGCTGCCTGTAGGTTAGTAACCTAGTTACGCACTAAAACTAGTAAATGCGCTATTAGCTCTGCGCCTTTAGTAAGCTAATTAAGAGCGTTAACTATAGACGTTAGTAAGCTATTAGTGTATCTCTAAATCCTCTCTTAAATTAGCTTTAATTAAGACCTAAATTCTAGCGTATTGCTTAGTGTTTTAGACTCCTACGTGCTGTTATCTATAGTAGGTAGCGTTAGTATATATAGCTGCACTTTAAGCTTTAATATTACAGCCTCTAGGTTAAATAAGACTAGGCTAGCACCTCTAAATCCTCTCTAGATGTTGCTTTCTATAATTAAGGCGTTAAAAGCTGCTTTAAAGCACAGTAAGAACTTAAGTTTAGTAATACGCGTAATCTTACTGCATATTAGCTGCTTAGCTTAGCAGCTATAGGCCTTCTTTAACAGAGAAAAACAGCCTACGTTAAGTAGCTGTAGTAGGTGCGATAAGTATAGAGGCATATATAGGGTAATTATAAGGGCACTGCAGGCAGGTAAGAGATAGGATAAAACGTATAGTATTAGATAAGATAAGAGACAAATTCTTAGGGGTTAAGCCCCTAAGGATTTAGGGGAATATATACGTATGTGTAGGCTCTAAGAGGTAACTGTAGTTGCCCTAAGGTATTCCTAAGAGTTAGTATACCTAAGGTAGAAAGCCCCTAATAATAGCCCCCCCTCTTCTTATAGTCTATTCTAGACTGCTAAACTCTATATACCTAATACTTACCTGTTTAAACTCTAAAAAAACCTCTAATATAAGAGGAAAATAGGTTAGGAGAAAGCTAGCTTGCTTGTTAGTAGGTGCTTAGATCTATTAGGTTATGTTAGCACAAACAACTCCCTACAGGGTGCAACTAGCACTAGTTTACTGCTTGCTAGGTAACCTTACCTAAAGATCTATAAGAATCTTTAACTCTAAAACCTATAGTTAGGACTGTTAGAAAGTTAGGTAATAGTTTAGTAGATTACTAAATAAGTGTCTAGCTAGTACTGCCCTATAGAGTGTCTGCAGCCTTACTACAGTCCTCTTAAAGATCTAGTGCTCTTAGTCTAGTAGCCTTAACTTCTAGAAGCGTAGTAGAATATATAGGATAAGCTATATAGTGTTTATAGTAGGCTCTCTCTATAGAGTACCTATTACCGCACTATAGTCTCTATAGAGTACTACTACTTAGAGTCTAGAGACTGCAATTACCTAGAAGCTAGTGTAGAGTGCAGTAATCTGCTGCCCTAGACTGTTTAGTATAACGCCTTGTCCCTCTATAGGTTACTTAAGTATCTGCCTAGGCCCTTTATCTATAAGCTCTGCAGAGATATTATTACCCCTGTTCTAGATAACTGCAGTTACTAGGAGCGTAGACTGTTTACCTTACTGCTACAGTAGTTTAGTTAGATATATTATTACCTTTACCTAAGAGGTACCTTATAAGGTATCTAGTTAGTGCCTAAGAGTTATCCTTCTTCTGCGTAAGTAGGCTCTAAGCAACACGCTATGTGTAGGTAGCTTATTGTAATAATATTAGGCGTTACTCTATATTTAGATTAACTCTGTTATAGGAGTCTATCTGCTAATTACGCAGTATTAGCTATGCCTTTGTTGTGTATTTAGTTATTGTTTACTCTAGACTTAGAGCTTTATAGATGTATAGCAAGTGTCCTGTTAGGCGCGTATTATTCCTTGCTAACTATGTAAAGTTTTAGGCGTTTAACTGTTTAGAAAGTAGGTAGTAAGGTAGCAGAATGTTAGTAGGGCAGCAGATAGAGGTAAGAGTGTCGCAGTATATAAAGAGTAGATACCTTAACTTCTTCTTCCTTATCTGCACTCTACTTACACTTACACACTTTCTACTCTATTTCTTTGTAATTATGCCTCCTCTACCTTTGCACATTAACAACGCTAAGTTACTAGACTTTGTATACGCGTTGCCTAATAATATAGCTCTACAGCCTTCTCTTACTTAGTTCTAGTGTTATAGGTACGTAACTAAGCTGTCTACTAAGTCTAGCTCTAACCCTAATAGAATAATTAAGTTGTTTATATAGGTCTTTAGGTGTTCTAAGAGGTTCTGCGTACATAAGAATAACTTTAGCGTATACTCTAGATGCTTAGGCAGTAACACTAGTAGATGCGTTAAGGTAAGTCTAGAACTCTCCCTGTTGCCTGCCTAACGCTAATCTGTATAGATTGCGCCTTACTTCTGCTGCGCTATTAATATGCTTAACTTCCTTATTAAGTAAGCTAAACGCAAGACAAATAAGAAGACTGCTTAATAAGGTAACGCTGTAACTAAAGATAACGTTCTAGCCGTAACCTAGCACTACTAGCAGACTGCTTTTAACTACACTAAGGCCTATTACCTTAGTACTATAGCTTATAAGGCTGCTACTAACTATTATATAAAGAACTTAGGTTTAGGTCTAGTAGACTACAACAAAGCTTATTAGGTTTTGCGTAAGCATAACCTGCAGCGCTTTAATGTAAGTTCCTAGTCCTTTTACCCTTACCGTAACTAACTTACGTAGGCAGCCTTAGGTACTGTTAGTTAGAAGGCAGCTTCTAATGTAGTTATTAACGTTAATATTAAGCGCGTGTTCTAGCAGGATAGTGCTGCTAGGGGTGCAGAGAAGCGTTAGTACTACTACAGTACTAACGTGCCTTCTACTAATAACGCCCTAGTTGCTCTCTTCTAGCAGTTAATAGTTTCTTCTACTAAGCCTGCAGCTTAGAAGACTCCTAAGCGTTGTTGTTAAAGTAGTTTAGACTTTAAGCTTAGCCCTACTAAAGGCTTATAAGGTCTTTTCTATATATTTTAGGTTGCTCTTTTAGATAATATATAGCAATAGATTAAATGCAAATAACTATATAAAAATCTGTGCCTACTCTAATGCTCTTAAGACCTTTATCCCCTACCTTAGATAGTTGCTAGGCTAATCTACAGCCTTAGGACAGTAACCCTAGGTTAATATATCGTCTATAGTTTCGTAGTATAAGTATTATCCTAGAATTTCCTTAGGCAACCTCTCTTCTGCTAAGGCAGGATTAGATTGCCTTGCTCTGCCTAAGTATTAGCTCTGCGCTTACAGGTAGATTGCTATAGCGTATTAGTTACTGTCTTAAGGTAATCTTTAAGGATTTCCTTACAGTAGTTAAGGTTCTCTAGTAGCTTCTAGATAGCTTCTTTATTAGGCTAACCTAGCTACTTTACTAGATACTCTTGCCTACAGGTTTAAGTATTACAGTGTTGCAGAATCTCTTTAACTTTATACCTCTCTACTAGAAGAGTATCCTCTAGAATCTGCATAGGACCTAGCTAGAACTTCTTCTCTGTAAAGAGTTCCCTCTAGAGCTTAAGTAGTAATATATTAAACACTAGGTACACTCTGTCTATTAATAGTAGTAGGTCTAGCTTATAAGCTAGCTTGCTAATCTTCTTTATAATAGTAAATAGACCTAGGTAACAGGCGTTAAACTTCTTAGATAGTTAGCTAGTTGTTAGGTTCTTTGCTTAGAGCAGCACTTACTTACCTTTAGCAAAGTGTCTGTCTACCTACTTAGTATTATACTAACAAGAATTGCTCTTCTAGGCATACTCTAAGCTATCCTTTGCTGCTACCTATAGGTTGTGCTACTGCTCTAGCCGTCTAATTACCTGCTAGCAGAGGTCTAGTGCCTTTCTACTATCTGCCTAAGCTTCTAGGGGACAGTATAGCTAGTGCTTATCTAGGACCCTATTAAAGCCCTAGAGGTTAATTCTGTATACTACCTTAATAGGAGATTCTCTATGTGCTAAGTAAGCCTTTAAGTTGTATATATACTCTGCGTATAGTAATAAGTCTACCTAGTTGTCCTATTAGTAGTTTATATAGATACGCAGGTAGGTTTCTAACTCCTAGTTTTAGTGTTCTATCTGTCTGTTAGTCTGTAGGTAAAAGGCTGTACTAAGGTAATAGTTAATCTTTAAATAATAGCAGATATTAGACTAGAATTAGCTAGTAAACACTAACCTGCAGTCTAATATTAGAGTATTAGGGGGACTATGTTTAAGAAAGCACTGCTTAAGCAGTAGTTCAGCTATCTTCTAGGATATAACTGTCTTAGTTATAGGTAGGTACTAGACATACTTACTAAACCTATTAACTAGAACTAGGATTAAGTTATACTTATTCCCCTAGTTATCCTTTAACGTTAGTAGGTCTGTTACAAAGTCTAGAGAGTAATACTACTAGAGTATATTAGGTACTAGGAGTAGGACTAGCAGCCTCTATAGCTTATGTCTGCAGATCTTATTTAGTTAGTATGCTGTATAATGCTAAACGTACTTATATACATCCTTCTTTAGATTTAGCTAATAGTACTTTTGTTTTAACAGCTAGGTAGTCTTTTTATAGCTATAGTAACCTCCTATAGAGTTGTTATAGTTCTTTATAAGAATAGTTTAGTAAAGAGTTATATCTTAGAGAATCTATACTTTCCTACTTCTACGCAGGGTCCTACTAGGGTTAACTTCCTAGTAGTAGTAACCTGTAGCTACTCTGCTTGCTTTCTAACTTATTAGCAACTTATAAGTAGCGTCCTGCTTCTAAACCTGTCTAATATAGTTAGTTAGGCGTTCTAGGGTATCTAGGGCGTATATAGATTTACCTTATACAGTATTATTTGCAAGGTAAGTAGGTAACCTAACTTATCTGTTAAGGTTACAAAGAAGAGCCTCTATAATATTAAACCTAGGTTCCTAAGCTTTAAATAATTTAGATTAACTCTAGCTGTTATAGCCTATAGATAGCTAGTTAAGAGCTAAGGAAGACGCATCTCTAGTACCTGTTAGTAGGTAGAATTCCTTAGGGGCGGTTTTAGAGAGTTGCTAGGATCCTGCAGGACCCTTACTAGGGCCGCCTATTACCTTAGTTACCTGTTTAACGTTTTAAGCCTTAGACTTCTAGATAGTCTATATTTAAAGCTTCTGTTAGAGCGTTAGTAGCATAGTATTACGTAGTGCCTACTGCTCCCTAATAACTAGTCCCTTTGCATAATCTAGACGCCTTAAGAGGCTGTCTGTAGGGTTCTCTAGTCTAGGCTTATACTTAACTTTAAAGTCGTATCTAGCTAGCTCCTCTGCTTAGCGTGCTTGCTTAGAAGAGAGCTCCTTTATAGTTATAAAGTACTACAGGTTGTTATAATTAGAGAGTACTTAGACTATTAACAGAGTATACTTAAGGTAATATTGCTACTGCCTAAATACCTCGATAATTACAGCTAATTCCTTATTATAGGTGTGCTATCTAATTAATAGGCCTTAGAACTTCCTACTCTAGAACGCTACTAGCTTCTAGTATTATTCTGTTAGTACTCCTAATAATTGCAGTTGCAGTAGTATAGCAGCTATAGCAAAGTCTAACGTATTAGTAAGGACTATAATTAGCTTAGTAGAGTTAAAGTGCTGTAGCATAGGTGCTTTAGTAAACTTCTTCCTAATAGTAAGAAAAGCCTAGCGTACTTCCTCTAGCTAACTCTATAGTTTATACTATCTTATTAGGCCTTTTTAGGTTTTTGCTAGCGTTTTCTTCCCCTCTTTTATTAAAGTAAAGCCTCCTAGCTCTAACTCCGGCCTCTAGGCAGAAGTTATATAGTCTACTAACAGGCAGACAATTCTAGAGTAGTTAAAGATAAATCTTTAGTAAAAGTTAGTAAAGCTAAGAAACACTTAGATGTTCTTGTATCTCTTAGGCTCTAGCTACTCCTAGATTGTCTACACGCAGACAGGGTCTATAATTACTCTACTAGGCGTAATAATAAAGCCTAGGAACTTAACTAACTTTGTTATAAATAAGTATTTGCTTGCCTTACAGAACAACCCCTATTTAATAAGTTAATCTAGAATCTCTTTAACTTAGGCTTAATAATCCTCCTTATGCTCTAAGTATATAAGGATATTATCTAGGTACACTACACAGGTACGGTCTATAAGACCCTCTAGAGCTTTCTAGATATAGGATTAGAACGTTGCTAGAGCGTTTACTAATCTAAAAGGCATAACTAAGTACTTAAAATAGCCGTACCTAGTTTTAAAAGCTGTCTTCTACTTATTACCTTTCTTAATCTAGAGCCTATAATAAGCATTATATAGATCTAGCTTAGAGAAGATAGCTGCTTTTAATAGCCTATCTAGCATTTTATTTACAAGGGGAATAGGATACTAGTTCTTAATAGTAACCTTATTAAGGCCCCTATAATCTACATAGAGTTGCAGTGTACTATTAGCTTTTAGTATAAATAGGATAGGTGCCCTAGCAGGGGACTTACTTAGACGTATCTAACCTTTCTCCTGCGCTATATTAAGATAGGCCTGTAGTATTTCCAGCTCCTTTCTAGAGAGGTTATAGATAGGCATGTTTAGTATCTTACTCTCTAGTTTAATATTAATAAAGTAATTATAATCCTAATATAGTGCTAATACACTAGACTAGTGCTTACTAAATACAAACTACTTATAGTGCAGATCTAGAGGAACGTGCTTAAGCTCCTCTAGGTCTAGTTTATTATCTACAGGGTCGACTAAAGAGTAGTCTTTATTGCTATCTAGGAGGACTTAGGCTATGCCTATAGGCAGCATCCTAGAGCGTTAAGGGGGCTTATAGATAATACTTGCTACTATACGCTTACCTATAGCTTTAGGGAGCTATAATAGATCTAGGTACTGCGTAACGTAATGCTAAAGGTAGTTAATAACTTTAAGCATTTTATTCTAGAGCTAGAGGAGTCCCTTATTATAGAAATATTCCGCGTTAAGGACAGCGTCTCTGCTTAGCCCCTAGGCCGGTAGTTGTCTACTACCTTCCTAGTTACTTTCTAAAAGGTTGTTAATTGCCTCCTCTAGGACTTAGTAGACTAGGTTACCTAGGTGTATTAAGTATGCTCTCTCTCCTAGTTTTATAGAGTAGAACAGCTCTTATATAGTAGTAAGGTATACTCTCTCTGTATTGTTAGGGAACTACTTATATGTGCCTTTAGAGAAGCAGATGCACAGGTTAGCAGATACTAACTATAAGTAGCCTAGTACTAGGTCGTATCTCTTAAAGGCAGCTAACTAGAACTTCTACAGTCCTATAGATTTAACTATGCTATTACTGTCTAGGTAATTAATAGTTAGATTGTAGGGTTACTAGATGTCTAGGTAGTTACTATTAAGGAATGTAGCTACTAGCCTTTAATAGAACAATTTATATTCTAGGTAGAGATTATCTACTACTTACTAGCTAATAAGGTTTAGCTCTGCTCTTAAGTTATAAAGGGCTTAAAGCAGCGTTAGGGACCTATTAGGGTCCTAGAAGGATACAGTAACTACGATACAGGTTTATTTCCTTCTAGTTTTAGGCCCTAGTTGTAGTTAGGATAAGTTAGTAACTAGAGCTTCCCTTTTCCTAACTCTCCTATTAACTAGGCGTTCCTATTATTGCTACTTTTATAGTAGGAGTTGTAACTACTACAGTTTTTCTAGTAACTCTTTTAGCTGCCCTAGTCTTTATTTTAACTCTAGCCGTTGTTACTATTATTAGATTAGGTAGCTACTAGGGTACTATTGCCCTAGCTACGGGATAGTATGCCTCTGTAGCTAGTATGTCTTTTATTCCTCTTCTAATTAGGAGATATAGCATACCTTTTGCTGTAGTTAGTATTACTACTCCTGTAAGTAACTGTAGGATAAGCTGCTATCTCTGCGTTACAGAGGGCTTGTTTAAACTCCTGCTATTGCTAGATATTATCTAGGCTGCTGTTACGCTAGATTTCCTGCTAGAGGTAAGGCAGAGTTTTAGACTATATAAACGCGATTTTAAAGTTATAGTCTTTAGTACTGTTGTTAAACTTAAAGAAGCTGTGCAGTAGTAGTAACTTCTAGCAATTTAACAGCATTAGGAAGGTATTAACTGTATTGCCTTCTCTCTACTTAATATTAAAGAACTTAGTATAGTTCTTATACTTAGTAAGGACGGGGTCTTACATAAGTTGCTCTTCCTCTGCCTTAAGGTTAGACTATAATTAGATAGATCTCTAGTTAATTTGTTGTTAGATTAGTTTATAATAGATGCCGAACTAAATAGTACCTATAGCCTAGTAGGTTCTTATAATAGAGTCTTCTAACACCTAAGCGTATTAGAAGGCCGTCTTAATGTCTTTAATCTACTAGTCTACTTACTATAGAGATAGAGCTCTGCTCTTAGTACCTAGCTTAGGTTTAGGTTAAATATTGTTTAACACTTAGATAATCTTTCTAGCCTTATTAAACGCTAGCCGGTTAGGTTCTAACTAGTTTCTGCTCTTAGTTAAGCCTAGGGCTTATAAGGCTTAGTTAATCTAGTTTCTCTAGATAGCTAGTTCGGCCTTAGAGGCTTTAGCAAGCTCTGCCTTAAAAAGGTTCTTAAGAAGTTGCTTAATAAATAAAGGCTGGCCTGTAGTTAGGATAGCTATAGGTTCTACCCTAGGCGCCCCTGTAGCAGCTAGAGGGTCTGTATTTAAACTAGTTACTAGGTTTATCTAACTTAGATAGAATAGTACATCTATTAGAGGGCTAGTAGGGCTAAGAGCCTGTTTGTTTCCTAATTTAGTAGGACCTAACACTTAGTTATTAGATGTACTAGGCGTTGTATTAACCTAGGGCATGCCTAGTAGTAATAAGTTTACTACTACGTTATGTATAGGATACCTCTAGGCATCTGTTAGGTTGCTACTAGGGCTAGGTTGTCGTAAGCCTAGTGCGTTGTTGTTGCTAGTAGCACGTTAGCGACGTCGATTTCTAACTATTGTAATAGGTATAGAAAAAATTAGATATCTCTTAACTGCCTCTTCTAAGAGGGAGTATAAAGGATTCAAATTGTAAGGGCACTGCAAGCAGGCAAGAGATAGGACAAAACATATAGTATTAGATAAGATAAGAGACAAATCCTTAGAGGTTAAGCCTCTAAGGATTTAAGAGAATATATATGTGTGTGTAGGCTCTAAGGGGTAACCGTAGTCGCCCTAAGGTGTTCCTAAGGGTTAGCATGCCTAAGGTAGAAAGCCCCTAACAGTAATAATCTTATATTCCTTGCAGTACTAGTAGAATTTAACTAAGTTATAGCTCTTATAGCTGTCTAGAATAAGTAGCTAATAGCTGCTAACAGTGCGTGCCTTTATATACTTATTAAAGTGCTTTAACTACTTAACTCTAAGCTTATTATTAGTCTAGCTGTTGTTAGAGATATTAAGAACCTAGTTGTTAGGTATACTAGGCTCCTTATACTAGGCAGAGAGGTAGTACTTGCTAAAGAAGATAATAAAGAGTAGGATAGACTAGCCCTTTGCGCAGATACCTTAGATAATACTAGTCTACTCTTAGTTGCCCTGCTACACTGCCTTTAGTCTCCCTTAACGCTTAGAGCCTGTAATAACAGCTTCTATTAATATAACGCCTATTATAAAGCTAGACTTATTAAAGTTATAGGTGTCTTTATCTTGTATACTATACTTAGCTTTAGTATTCTCTACTAGTTAGTACTAGTCCCTAATTACCTTAGGATCCTTACACAGAGCTCTCTTATAGTTATACTTGCAATTAAATTTAACTTTAAGCTCTAGCTAACGTTTAACAAAGTTAGCAGCTTAGTTCTTGCTAACGTAGGGCTAGTAGCGCTTAGCAAGCAGAGAATTAGCTATATCCTCTACATTAGCAAGCTAGGGCAAGTATCCTTACTTATCTAGCTTTAATACATATTAGACAATTACCTCCTCTTTAGTACTAGTTATCCTTATTATGTTAGGCTTGCAATCGCGTTAAGAGAGCTTTCTGTCGCGTTGTTGTTATAGAGTGCTTTCTAACACCTTATAGATAGCTGCAGCACGTAGCACTGTAAGATTTGCGTCTTGTTAGATAGCCTAGAGAGCAAGCTATATATCTGCTTTGTTTAACAGCCTCTTTATGTTGTTTTGTTAAGGTATAATAGGCAGAGTAAAGTTTAGTGTAGTCTTGGCAAAATCCAGTCACTCGCTTATGCCGGTCACTCGCTTGTGGAGTACGTTAGCTGTTTTTCTACATATCATCTAGTTCGTTGACTGACCTTGTGCCCCGACGAATCCGCCCTGAAGCACGGCTGCTGCGAGCACCAAACCAGATGTGAAACGGACCATTTCTGCTTTCAATGTTTCAGCGGCTTAAGGAAACTAAGCTCGACGGATTCCAGAAACATATATAAGTTTAACGATGCGGCAGTCCTACATTTTGTCTGCACACCAATTCATTTCGGTCAAATATTGATTCAGGAGCATCACGCCCAGAGCTCTACGCCTGCACACCCCTTCATAACGCCAGATAGATGAACTGGTGTTCGCAAGCGCGCCAACGCCACGCACTTACCTTGTGTGCCATCATCGATATTGCGCGGGTCTAAAAGGTCTGGGATGTGGGGTATTAGAAATCGTGTTTGAGGCAATGTTTCTTACGTTCACGCTGGCGATTGGAGGACCGTCGAGTATATTGGGTGGTCGCCATAGTACCCCGGTTAGACTTTGTATGCAGGTCCGCTTTCATGTTTCTGAATGAATGGCGGATAAGCCCGGGCCACCCACCCATCATCAACATTAACATACTACATTAAAACATACCTTAGGCGCCTAATCAAATGCTAGGATGCTGTAAATAGCAAAGCAACTAGACTTTGGCTAAAAATACAGTGTAACTGTGCTGCAATTAATCCGTTTTTATAGTGTTGTCAAGTGAACTGCCATAGTTGGTTTTCGTGGGTAGCCTGGGCTTATCCGCCGTTTATCCAGAAACATGAAAGGTCCGCCCGCCGGCCCTTTAACCATATTACCCAGGGGCAACCTCTGGAGTCTGGTTTTTCCACCAAGTGCACCAATGTGAGTGGTGTCACCGTTGTCGCTCCCCTTATATTCCTGCATTTTTGGTGTCGGCTTATGTGAAGGTATGCCATGCATGAAATCACGGAACCTGTATCTGTATGCAAGATCGTACTGTCTCCGTTTCCTTCCTGGCTAGCCGTCTTTTTAAGGACAGTCCGTTAGTCAAATGACGTTGCTGCCCAGGACTAGTAGTGGAGATGTCGCAACACGCGCTGCCTACACGTGCTTGTGACGTAGTTGTCGATGCCCATTGAGAGACAATTCTACTGCAGCGCACCCCGCAGCACTGCATCATTGCAGCAGCAAAGGGCAAACCCTTTTTCCTCATTGCCACCAAATCACTACTCGATAGAAGTATTGACAACGCATGGCTATGAGGTTGTTGCCAGCTTTCGACGATCTCGTGATCAGCAGGGCAGACTGATGCATCGAAGTGACCTCGTGTTAGCGAGGTGTAGCGCCGAGGCATGTTTTCCAAAAGCGAAGCCTGCTTTCATATTGCCGTCGCCGCTACACGTCCACAATATAATAATAATCGTGACTTACGACAGGTTGATGTTCCTGGGTCGAGATGCTTTGCAGACAGCGCGCTAGTCCCAGCCCGGCGTTAGTGTGGCGCCGGTAAGCGAGGCACACTCTTCGAAATATGTGAGCCGGTCTTGGGACACGGAACTTCCAACCCTCTACTAACGTAACAGCGTCACGAGGTAAGCTGCCGCCCGCTCTACGAATACTGCGCACACGTACTGACAATTGCCGTGATAGTCCCCATTCAAAATGAGTACGCCGCGCCCGCATCGCACCACCGAGCCCGATCATCGAGACTGACTGCTATACAGCCAAGGGTACCTCCAGTTTCGGAAAGCGTCACAACAAGACGCACACGCTGTGCAGGCGTTGCGGTATGTCCTACCCGTAGTACCTTGACTGAGATACAGTGGAAGGGTTCTGCAAAAGAGCATTGATGGACAGAGAACTCGGCTAATGGAACTGCAGGTCGTCGCTCCCTCCACATCCAGAAGCACACCTGCTCCTCGTGCGGCTACCCTGCTGCTAAGACCAGGAAGTGTACGTGATCCCGGCGCTGCTCGAACAGCAAACGAATCTCCAAGGGCTCGCAACTAACGCAGCGCAGTCAACTGGGGCGAGAAGGCCAAGCGCAGGAAGACCACCGGTTCCGGCCGCATGCGCTACCTCAAGACCGTCAACCGCAAGTTCTCCAACGGTTTCCGCACTGGCACCGCTCCCGGCGCCAAGGGCCCTTCCTCCTCGTAAATTGCTCGTAGAATGACGGGGCGTTCGAGGGTGTGACGGTGTGATGATGTCCACACGGACAGGCGCACGATAAAGTAGGGGTTCAGCAAATGGTATTGCACGGCATGGGGCGTTCTGCCATCCCTCCCGGCTGCCTGATACCCACATGAAATGAATGAGGGTTCAGCCAGGCATGAACGAAAAATTTCATCATGTTCAGTCACGAATGAAAGCATCAATCAAGCAGCCGCTGTGCCACGGTGCCTTCAAGAACTTCATCTCGAACCCACAAGAATCTGGCAGACTGTGTCATGTCTACACCGACTGTGTTCTGTGCTCACACTAACGACAGCCGTTTCGATGCCACAGGGACGCGAACGAAAAACTCCGCACCGAATGTATACCTTCAGCACATCAGTCTCCGCTCAAGCCGAAGCCGCCGATCGATGTCGTCCTGCCATTGACCGTACACGGGAATCGCGCAGATGTACTGTTGAAGACAACTTCGAGCACTGAGGAATACAGCAATCCTGCTCACACAGACTGTCTACTAACAAAACTTCTACAACTGGTCCCTATCGATAAGGAACATTTCTGGGCAATCGTTCAGTCATTGCTTACAGTCCGTTGTACCTACCTCACCTACTTTTAGTCCTTCACACATGCCTCCTCCTTGCCCACTTTGTCAAGAACTCCCTTCCCTCCAGCCTCCACACGTCGTCTTCAACAAAACTCCCATTCTGCCCCCTTCCACTCGCCTGGACAACTAAATTGCTTCCTTTCTCACTTTCGCTATACTTGGGCCACCTAGGCAACCCCTGCCCGTTCGGATCCCCTCCTGCAATGAAGTTGATCCACTGCGCACTCATCGTATCACTCAGTGCCTTATACTCCGGCCACGGACCGTAGAACGCTGGATTCGCAAACACAAACTGTGTCTCGCTGAAGTGCTGCACGCCCTTGTACGCCGGGGCCAATCCACCTTCAGACGAATTAGACGTAGTAGACACCTGCCAAGGCCGAGTGTTGAAGCGGTAGATGTACGTCGGACTGTACTTGGAGTAGTATCGTGCGTCGTCGAGGCGAGGAGCATGGTAAAACACGTCCCCCATGATGGCGGCTATACGTTTGTACTGTACACCTTGCTCTGCAAATCTTTCTTCTCCCGTGTCCAGCGGTATGCCTTGGGCTGAGTCATCAGGGTACAGCTCGAGAAGCTTTGTGACGACGGCGTCTGGAAAGCCGAAGCCTGTGCTGCGTTTCACGAAGTCGTAAAGTTGCTGCGTCGTATTTATCACGCCGCCGGCGGGTGCGTTGTCTGTCCCTTCGTCTGTGTTGGACCCGTAGAGGTGCGGGATATGTGCAAAGCGACCGGAATGGAGAAGATCGGTGGGAAAGTTGGGGATAATGTCGCCGTCGACAGTCGGATACCAGCCTGGTCCTTGGACGGGCTTCGCCATTAGAGGAAGCAAGTTTTGGTAGGGGACTGTGCGGAGGCAGGCAAGTGTGTCTGGGAGATTCGTACAGTTTGTCTTATGCACAATGTTATCGTAGATTGGTTGGTACCAATCTGAGCCGTTGTACCATGCTGTTGCCGCAGAACCGGATTCTTGGATACTGCGGTGAAAAAGTCCGTCTGTTCGGCCACCATAGCTCATCAGTAGCTGGCCAACAGCGAACGAGCCAGCTGACTCTCCCCAGATGGTAACACTGTCTTTGTCGCCGCCAAAAGCGCCAATGTTCTCGGAAATCCAGGCAAGACCTTTGCGCATGTCTCGTAGCGCCAGGTTTGTGTTGCCGGTCCCTTGAATCTCGCGGGAGTACATCATGCCCCAACCTCCTTTCCGATAGTTGATGCTGGTAGCAACGATTGGATTACCAATTTCCACGCTCCTCTGGACCAGGTATGTGAGGTTGTAGTTGGGTAGTGCACTGGTACCCACTTGGTACGAACCACCATGAATCCAGACAGCAACTGGCAATTTTGCGGATTCGTTCGCCAAAAGACCAGCTGGACGCACAATGTTGATGCTGAGACAGTCTTCGCTCATGCCAAACTCTGCATCTCTCTCAGGTTGGGGATCAGGACAGGCATGACCGTATTGTTTGGCCATGCGCGTGCCGTTCCATGTCATATTCAATGACTGTGGAACAAGAAAACGGTTTTGACTTCCTGTATCCTGCGCGTACGGCACTCCGAGAAACACGTCCTGGTCGAAACCAGGTAGATAGAGGCCCTCGTAGGTACCGTTGAGCACCTTCACGGTTGGCTGAATAGCCGAGGCAGTCGTTGTGAGCAGACACGACAACGCGCTCCACTTCCAAGCTCTTGCGACGGCCCCCATGATGAAAATTTGGCTGCCACTGAAGGAGTCTGCCGACGAGACGGTGATATTGGGGCATGGTGCGGTCATTGATCACCTTTGTACATGCTCAGCTTGGCAATGACATCCATCTATCTCTCGCACAGTAAAGACCCGCGTTCCGCGGTCGTACTACGGGACTTCCCTCTGATTTCTTGTCGATCGCAGAAACTGGCGAATGAGTGCGGCGGTTGTGCAACAAATCAGGAAGGTGGTTGGCTGAAGGTGCAGGATAAGCGACATCGGCTGCAACGTACGGAATGGTCTTCCCGGCAATATCAGAACGCCATCAGCTTATCGTAGGGGAAAGTGGGAGGAACAACAAGTGTTCTACGAGGTACGCAATTGTCTTTGGCATTCAAGAACGCAAATATACGTGAACTGTATCAAATGTTTGCAAAGATTGGTTTACGACATTGCAGCAGTCCCGCTACCATGTTACAAGAGCAGCAACGCGACTGGAGTCGTCACACAGGATCGGCCAGGCGTAACGATGACAAACAGCTTGCAGAAGGCATAAGACAAATGGGTATCATGGATGTTCGTCACGGCTCTTCAATCTGCTCCACTCGCTCGTGAATCAGAACAGTCTTGATAAGAATCTTTTCTTCTTCTGCCCTCAGTTAGCACATGACTTCTTGTGGGAAGCGAGACGGTACTCACCTCTGTAGACGTGGCTCTCGCGGGCACGGGTGCTGCTGTTGTCAACATCATGCTTCCTGGCAACTCTGCTGTCATCTCTATGGCTCCGCCCATTGGTTGTGAGTAGCCGTACGGGTTATTTGGTGCAGCAGTTGGTAGTGCTGGACTTGGGTAGCCCATCGGGGGTGTATTCGGAGTCAATGGTGGAGACATGGGGAAGATTTGAGCTGGGACAGATGGCAGTTCTGTAGCATAGTTTTTGTAATGGCATGCAGCCTGCTGCTGCGGTTGCAGAAGTTGATGCAGCGGGTATTGGACAATGTTTGATGGGATGAACTGATGCTGTGGCTTCTGCTGACGCTCGATCGCCCAAGCTTCAAAAATCTCTGTCATGAGTTGCATCCACTCTGCTGGAGCCCCAGTGAAGTCGTATCTGATGGACTGATATCGGAATGCAATGAAGTAGTGGTGTTCATTATACGGAGAGACCGCAACGTACTGGGAATTGTCAGCTCAACACTTCAACGTAGATACCATTACTGACCGAAATAGAGTTAGGACCAGCCTCAGTCAAGATCTTATCCAAAGCCTTGTAGTGGCCATAGAAGTTCCACGAGCGGAGACCACGAGGCCACAAGACGAACCACGCGCCATACGCACCTAACGAGACACAGCACGGAGTCTCAAACGATTTTCGCACTTTGTCTTCGAGCTCTGAGGGTATTCCTGCCCATATGGAACCATGTCCTGGAGCACTTGCGAAATAGCTGAGATTCAACCCAAATGTAACGAAGCATGTCCTCGAAGCGTTGGGCAGCGTTTTGGTCCATTGTGATAAGTCTGTGTAGGTCTGCTCGAAGTAGGTCTGCGAGTAGACTGCTATTTGTCAGTATTACTCGCAGGCAATATTGACCCCAACAATCTTCTGCCCTATGCGATTCATAGATCCATCCGCGGACCTCGAACCAGGCAAGGCTGAGGACTGGGTCACTCACAGAGCTTATCTTCTCCGCTTAACACCTTACATCCAACATACCACAGCGGCTCAGGAGAATTGGTCGGAGGAGCAAGCGCAACGCAATACGGCTGAGTGATTCTCCATGCCGGGGCCATAGACGAGTTAAACAACTGTCGGAGGGTCCCTGGGATGCGATCGCTAACGCATAGTCAGCCTCGTTCACCTGTGAGTTTCAATCTGCTCACAATTTCCATGCCTTCGGGCAATCGAAGAAGAAACTGCCGTTGGGACCGAAGACGAATGTTATTTCAGGCATCGCATAGCCCCCAAACTTTGTTAAAACGCAACGAGGAAGACAAAGATCGAAGGTTGCACCTGCTCGTCAGCGCGGGAGACCGGTCAGGCCGAGTTACGAGCGCAGCATGCAGGGCGCTACTGTTGGCGGCGTTCATGGCGGCCAAGGGCTATGGGCGCCAAACCTTGCCAATCGATACCAGCTTGGGCCGTCAAAAGTGGTCCACGCGTGATGTGGGAGTTCGTGTCAGCGCGGCGCGTGAGTGGTGCAGGAAGACACGGGGGAAGTGCAGGCACAAGCGAGAACCTGGAAAGGTCTGCCGAATAGAGCCTTTCTTACCAGCCTAATTCAACTTTGAAAGTACACCGCCGGCAGTGAGAAAGACTCACACAAAGAAGGCATTTACGAAGGTCGAGAAGTAGACAACTTTCGCAGGCCGCTCAAGGAGGATGGTACCGCATTGATGGGATGGCGTGTCAAAGGGCACACTATACGCTCACAACGACAGCATCCACAAACCAGGAGCTGTACCTGTATCTCCCTGTAATATGGCACACCCGAACTTCCTGATTTGGCAACTACAACGATTGTGATGTTTCGATCGTTCGAGATTGGAGTTCAACGACTGCGGCATGATTCCGCTCCAGAATTTTGCTCCTCAGTCAGGTATGTTCCCAAAGCACCACTCAAACAAATCATGGTAGTCTAACATAACAAACGAAAACATATTACACTACGTTTACATCAGTCTGTAGTATCCGCCATGTCTCTACTCCAGAATACATTCCTCAGCCTCATCCGCGAATTAAAAAACAAGCAAGCCCGCCACATGGAACAACACCTCTCATAGTTAGAGGCATGGGAACAGCTTCATCTCTTGCAACAGTCACTAAGCATTCATCCATCATCGCCACCTCGGCCAGCGAAGCTATCATTAGATATTGACAGGATTCTGACACATACTCGCAACCAATGGGTGCTCACCCAGACTGCTTCAATACCAGCCAAAGCGGGTTTGAAACAAGGAAAGCCTATTGCTCGGATTGAGCTCTGACAGGGAGATATTACAGCACTATCAGCGATGTCACAGTGATTACAGACGCAGCCAACGCTCAGATGCTCGGGTGCTTCTAACGAACTCGTAATGCATAGATAATATCATACACTAATTCACCAGCCCAAGATTACGGCTGGAATACTTTGGTGTCATGGAAGTGAGAGGTAGCGATTCCCGTGGGAGAACCGAGTGGCACAAATGCACATTACATGCCTTCTCCATACATCATTCACGCCGGAGGACCGCAGCTTGAGAGAGGCGCAACACCCTCGCATGGGGAGGTTCAGCAATCAAGGCAGTACTATGTCTCTGCCATCGAGCGATCAGAAGGCCTTTCAGCAAATGTGGATGGATCGAAATGGGTCGCGCTTTGTGGGACATCCACAGGGCTGTTCGCGTTTCCTACAAGCAGTGCGGCAAAGATCGCGGTTAATTCTGTAATGGTCTGAATCATAAACAATGAAGAAACCTAACTCACAGATATCATCTTCGTCACGTTCGCAGCCAGCAAATACGACATCTACAACCGCCTACTCTCAGACGTGAAAGAGCCCTGGACATTCCAGCAACCCCAACCAGGCACAACACAATTCGACACTCGAACCCGCACGAAGCCAGCTCCACGCAGCAAACACCATGATCCTCTCAGCCGCAGAGATGAACCTACACTACTCCTGCTATCCGCACCCGCACTTCCCCTCCTTCCTCGCCTTAGGGTCTCAACATACTACACAGCACCATCATCTTCTCCTCCCCTCTGAAGTAGAAACACAGTCTTTCAGTACTTTGCAACTTACATATATACATATACACTCTGACCCAAGACACGTAGAGACGCTCTGCATCAGCGTAGTCCTAACACTACAGTAAATAGGTTAGGTTTTTTACCTAGAATTGTTTAAAAAACACAGATTTTATGTGTTTATTAGTAGATTTCTGTGTTTTTTTAGCAAAGAGATAATAGGGGAAGAATAGGCCTAACAAGGTAACTAGAAGCTATCTATCTATATAACTTCCTCTTCTTTCCTTCTCTCCTTCTCTCCTTCTCTCCTTTCCTTTTAGAAGAGGATATAATAGCTAAGCCCCTTCTTTACAGAAAACCTACTAATTTGTAAAGGCAGAACAAGACCTTAGAAGGCATAAAGGGAACTAAGAAGAGGGGAAAGAGAGGTAAGTGCTTAGAGCTGCAGATATTAGGATGTAGGGAAGAGAGAGAGTAGGGAAGAGAGAGAGTAGGGAAGAGAGAGAGTAGGGAAGAGAGAGAGTAGGGAAGAGAGAGAGTAGGGAAGAGAGAGAGTAGGGAAGAGAGAGAGTAGGGAAGAGAGAGAGTAGGGAAGAGAGAGAGTAGGGAAGAGAGAGAGTAGGGAAGAGAGAGAGTAGGGAAGAGAGAGAGTAGGGAAGAGAGAGAGAAGGGAAAGGTCTTAGAGCTTAGCGTAGGCAGATAGATTAGCTAATAATAAAGTAGTAAATACCTAGATTATATATGTAAAAACACCTATACTTTCTAGGTATAAGCCTATCTAAAATCTAGGTAAAAAATCTAATCTGTGCGGGTTAAAAATACCTAACCTGCTTACTGTAGTGCAACCAACCACCTCCTATTACCTAAAACACACATATCCGGACGAGCAACGCAAATTCCCTGTCCCTCCCTCCCTCCCTCCCTCCTAACCAACCAACCAACAAACAACTCAGATAAAACAAGGAGAGGGAAGAAAACCAGCCAGCTACCGCTCCCCCACCGCAGTGCACCTAGCAACCCCCCACCCACCCTACTAACAACCCATTACCCATATCGTCCCCTAACCCAGCCCCCTTACTAACCCACAGACACTAAGTTCCTAACACAGCAGTGGAGTTGTAGTATCCGCTTAGCAGTCAGCCTACGGGTTTCTGTGCGCTTACTAGTGCAATTAAACGTATAGTAGTAAATATAACCGCTGTAAAAATATGCGCACCCCCTCTAAATTTAGTACAGTAATTTATTAACACAAACTATAGACGCAGGCAGGTAGACTATTAGCTAATTTCTTGTGGTTGTTATGTTTTGCCCTGCATGCTGTCACCTAATCTATTACTTTACTGTTAACTAGCTATAGCTAGCTAGTTAGATTCTCTTGCTTGTCTATAACGCACTTGTAATTATTGTCTTCTAAATCTAAGAGGAGTGCGTATATTTTTGTAGGCACTAATAAGATGTGTGCTAGTTTAGGTAGTAGTAGATGTAGTAATTACGTAGTGCAGTGAGGAATGGTGAGAAGGGTGAGGTGAGGTGGTTTGCGGGGAGTAAGGGATAGAGAGTAAGGTGGGTAGGTAGGGGTATGTAGTGTTAATTCTGCTAGCAAGGGAGTTGGTATCAGGTTAGAGGTGTAAAACAAGGGTACGGTAGATACTAGAGGTGGGTGGAGTAGTAGGGGTGAGAAAGATGGGGTGAGATGGGATGGGATGGGGTATCTGGTATCTGGTATCTGGTATCTGGTATCTAGTATCTAGTATCTAGTATCTAGTATCCAGTATCCATCCAACCAACCCACCAAAACAACAGCAAAAAGTTAGTTAATTAACACATAAACACAACCACATATAATAGCACCACCCCCTCCCCCACCCAGACCCGCTATCATCGCACCTACCACCAACCAACTAAGCTAGTACCATAGTCTCTCTACCGCTTAGTATCTAAGTACAAGTTCGGTGTAGACTGGTACTACCCCACACCGCGCGTTCCTACACCCCTACTTAACCCCGGTTAGATAACCTACGTATGCTATACAAGCACGTCAGTTGACGCGAAGAATTCTCGATGGCGAGAAAGTGCGAGTAGGATGATTGAGACTTTGAAGTGACAGAGATGTGATGACGGTGCGAGTGGTAGGGTTGGATCTTGGTTGTTAGCTACTGGTAGGTTTTGCCTGGAGTCTACAGTCAGTTAGTTAGTTGTGATCGAGCTGTATAATGCATGGCGATATGTACGCACCCACTCAAATTTGGGACACTGACTTTATTAATGCAGCCTACTAATACAGGCAGGCAAATAGTTAGCTAGTTTTCTATAGTTATTATGTTTTGCCCTGCTTTTGCCCTGCGTGCTGTTACCTAACCTGTTAATTTACTGTTAACTAGGTATAGCTAGCTAATTAGAATCTCTTGCTTATAAATAATGTACTTAGATTCTAGTATTGCAAAGCTGGTATAAATCTGGGGTGGGTGCGTATATATTGCTGTGCACCAATAACAACTACATCGTGTTTGTATATTAATGAGAGTGCGAGTTTAGACGTCTACAGATGGTTTAATGTGGATCGAGACTTGTATGGATTGTTGTACACGGATGTGAATGATTCAACGGACACTCTAACGCTCTATACGGCTCGGTATACCAATCACCACCCTTCACCTCCCCAACCGCTTCTCGTTGACGCCCCACGCGCACACCGCACTGCCCGAGACGAGCACCAGACTCACGCCCAACGCGGACCGGGTAGCGGAGCCATAGCACGCGCGCACCACGTCCTGGAGATGGGGGTCCAGGCTCCTGTAGTACGCCAGACTGGCGCGAACGCGCTCCGCGATCTGCTCTGCGTCTTGGGTGCCGCCCAGCGCGGAGGCGAGGCTGCGGCGCAGCGACTGGTTGAAGGCGGTTGCGCACATGGAGACGCCGAAGACGGAGCCGAGGGAGCGGAAGAGGTAGCTGCATGCTGTTGCGATGGCTTGGTCGGCGTGCGAGGCGTTTGCGACTGTGGGTTGTTAGGGTGGAGGGAGCGGTTGCTGGGGAGGACTTACTGAGCCCGATGAGCGTCGTGGTTACTCCGATGCCGTTTGAGAAGGAGCAGATACATGTCCCTGCGACCATGACGGGTAGATTGCGCGTGATTGCGCCGGCGAAGAGGAGCACGATCGAGAGGCCAACGGTCATGTGCGAGTAGGCAATTACTGTGATCCAGTAGTACTTTGCTGTACGCTTCATGTAGATACCGCCGAATAGCGAGCCGAGGACACCGGAGATGATGGATGGCACGAGCAGGAGTCCAGCTTGGGACGCGCTGTAGCCGCTTGTGACTTGCCAGTACAACGGTATGAAGAAGATAGCTGCCAGCCAGCCAGCGAACGAGAAGAAATTGCACAGGTAGCATGCTATCAACGACCTGTCGAGGATGATGTGTCCAGGCGCGATGGGGTGCTTTGCGACATATTTCTCGACAAGGACAAAGACCACAAACAGCGGCGTGGTACATAGTCCTGCGATGGTGATGGTGTCACTCCAGCCAACGTTCGATCCGCGGTCCAGGCCAAGAAGCAGTCCGAAGATGGCGACGATGAGGATAAAGGCGCCGAGGAAGTCGATCCTAGCAAGCTTCTCCTTCCAGTGAGAATTCTCCTGTTTGGGTAGGTGGAGAACAGCTGCAACGGCGATGAAGGCAGCGAGACAGAGCGGCCCCTGAGCAATGAACGACCATCTCCAGCCTATACTTTCGGCGAGCAGACCACCCAAGGGAGCACCAAGGGAAGCACCCACGGCATACACCACGTTGACGTACCCCTGCCATGTCCCTCTATCACGTAGAGAAACAACATCAGACAACAAGACAGACGTGCAGACCGATATGCCACCACCGCCAATACCCGCAAACGCTCTTGCTGCAATCAACTCGCCGATGGTGCGCGCAAAGCCACAGGCCACGGAGCCGATGCCGAAAATCAGATACGCCACCAGGAGACATTCCTTGCGGCCGAAGATATCGCTGAGTTTGCCGTAAACGGGTTGAAAAGCGGTGAGCGTGAGGAAGTATCCCGTCGCTATCCACGACGTCGAGGAGAGTGCTTTCAGCTCTGTTCCAATGATCCCATATGTTGAGACGATGAGGGTCTGGTCTGCTGCAGAAAGAAAGACCTGTAACGTTTAGTCCTATTCGGAGTCTGGCGTGGGGGACTGCTCACGCCGATTGCGATGGCGGGGAAGATGTACTTCATCCGCTTCCTGACCTCGGGCAAGCCTTGGTGTTTGAAGCTATCGCCATTGCTGGGCTGACGTTCGAGATCTCCCCCAGTCTCGTCGTCCTCGACATCAGTCTCTTCGTAGGGCGCGGGTGCAATGCCATTGCCAGGATCGACGAACACGGTCTGATCTTGTGCAGTGAGCAGTGGTGAGGTTTCCGTTGGCTCTGGCCGCGTGCTGTCTAGTCCCATGGCGAAGGTTCTTTTTTGCAAGACGAGCGCAGGCCACGAAAGAAGGAAGAAAATAAACAACCCCGTTGCTATGCTGCGGACTGCAATGACTCAACGACGGACGGGAATCTCACTGTGCATGGACGGTGATATGCAGGTGACCTGAAGTGCTGCAATCCGACCCGGAGTGCCTTAGAGCAGGTGCAGATTGTACGAGCTGCAGCTCTTCCACGTATCTGCACCTCTGTTGATATCGAACACCGACATCGCTTGAGATCCACATGAGTGATTGTTCAAAATGCCAAAGGTCTGACGTGCTTTGTCACTTGCAAGGGTCTATTTCGCCGCTATCTCCGCACCCGCCCCACTCCACCCACTGCAGCCTGCCTTGAGCACGTGAAGTCGCGAAGCCGTGTACGCGCGTGGACGGTATACAAAGCATGGACAGACGCGTTCAAGGCGTGCAGCTTACCCTGCACAATGAGCAAGCGAGAGCACTCCACGCTGACATATAACCACTACCGTCGCTCCAAAACCCCTCCAAAAACAAAATGTCTACACCTCCTCCTTTCACCCCTCTCACCGGCCACTGCATCTGCCGCACCCTAACCTACTCCCTCACCGCCCCACCGCTAATAACGCACTGTTGCCACTGCAGCTACTGCCAGCGCGAAACCGGCTCCGCATTCGCCTTGAACAGCGTAATCGAGCGCTACCACTTCACCATCACATCACCCACCAACCCGTTATTTGCGAACCGCCCATCCCCCAGCGCTGCAGACGGCTCGAAGCACATGGTTGCGTACTGTCCGAATCGCAATTGGAATGTTGATGTCTTTGCGTACTATGGTGGGAATCAAGCGACTGTCTATGTGAAGACGGGGACGCTGGATCGGCAGAGTAGAGGCAGGGTGAGGCCTGATGTGCATATTTTCACGAGTACGAAGGCGGCGTGGGTGGATTTGAGGGGTGAGGTGGAGAGGGGGGTTAGGGTGTGTGAGGAGTTCTATGATAGGGAGGAGGTGTGGAGTCGAGAGAGTCTGGCAAGATTCGAAAAGTTGATCGTGTGGAAGGCGCAGCAGGCTGAACAGGACATCGCTGTGTGAAGGCACGGCTAGGTACTTGTGTGAGTGGTGCGTGGGTTGTGGTCGCGATACAAACATCACTATGGATGTTGTGGATGAGGTTATTGCGTCTTGAACCAGATTTCAACATCTAGACTTCCAGACTTGGATGCGAACATGAACTGGTATGTATGAATCGTCAAAGAAGACAGATGCCAAACGAAGGAAATGGGTATATGTAGCCAGCCGTGAGATGCTCAAGACAAATGGAAAATGCAGACTTGACCGCCGGAACCAATGCCGTGAGATGACTAAAACGAACCCAAAACTAAGGCCAATCGTGATTGCTAAAAGATTACTTCCTCTTCTCAGCTTCACCGTCAGCCGGCTTGACGGCCGTGCTGCCCTCGAGCGGTGGGATGTATCCAAGCTGCTTCTCCTGGCCGCCCTCGAACGGGGTGAACGGCGTGTATCCGCCCTCCGGGGATGCCTGCCACTTTGCGATATCCGCCTTGAGCGCATCGAGCTCCTTCTTGAACTGGTTGCCGAAGACGTCGATGTAGAAGGTGGCGCCATTGTACACACTCCAGATGAAGACGACGGTGAGGAAGATGCCACTAGCCCAGCGGTACCAGAACCAAATAGGGGCTGGCAGCATGGTGAGGACGGCGTAGGAGTACTGGATGCCCATGAACGCTGGCTCCTGGAGGAAGTCTGGCAGAGAAAGGACAACCTTTCCGATCCACGTCTTTGCGTAGGACTTGCGCAGCCAGGTGAAACTGGTAGGGCGTCCGGCTGCGATCTTGTCGCGGCGGCGCACAGTGATGAGGAAGTGGTAGGTCAGCTGCCAGAAGGCGTAGGGAAGAGTAGCCCACATCATCATCTGCGGCAGGCTGTAGTGATGCGGAGAGGAGGGGTCTGAGTAGCGGATGTTGTAGATGGCGGGGTAGTGCTCTTTCTGGTACTCGGGGCTGAGGAGGTGGACGATGCAGTGAAGCGTGACGCAGGGCATGATGTGGATGAAGAGACTGCACACGTTAGGGTGGATATGGTGATAGCACGGCCATGTACGTACCTGACGACCTTGTCCATGGAGTGGAAGACGAGCGAGTTTCGCCACATGATGATGGCGATGGCGTTGTTGCCCATGATCAGGCAGTACGTGGCGATGAAGAGGCGTTTTGAGTGGGGGAAGACCCAGATGCTGAGGACGGCGAGGATGTTGACAAAGTAGCACAGGTCAGCGAGGAAGTAGTGGTAGCCCTTTTTGTGGTACGTGTAGTAGCGGATGGGCATGAACCACAGCAGTTGTGCTGTGTACCAGTGTGGGAAGTAGTTGGGGTGCAGGCCGACCAGATAGCCCGAGACGAAGATGTTCATGACGGCGGCGATGAAGGAGGCTTTTTCTCTAGCTGTGACGGTCAAAGAGTCGTTGAAGCGTGTGTTGAGGCGGTCGACCGACTTGCGCACCCGTCTTCGGTAGCGCTCGAGCTGCTCGCCCTCGGTGGGGACGCGGCGGCGCCATTCATCGACGACGCGGTCGCGTGTGATGCCGCGGTTCTTGGCCTGGTTCTTCAGCCTCTCCGTCTGGCTTGATATGGACTGCTGCAGCTTGTCGAAGCGCTGCGTGAGGGCGAGGTTCTCGACAAAATCGAACATGGTCAGCCGCTCGACCGGGGGGAAGAAGGCTGTGTCGTCGTCGGAGTCATCGTGGTAGGAGCTGTTGGAGAAGGAGTTGGAGCGCGAGAGGCCGGGGGTGGATGCAGGCGGTGGACGTGGGCGCGACGGTTCACTCAGTAGGGCTGAGCCAGCGTGGGTCGAGTCGCGCGGGGTAGGGTCGGTGGAGAGGCCAGAGACGGCCAGCTGGGGGTCTGACCTGGACTTGGGGTCCGTTGTCGACATGACGGGCACGTCTTCGGGGACGATTTCGAGGCTCGAGGGCGTGCGGCGGTGGGAGGATGTCTGGCGATGACGAGGGGGTGAGGCTGCAGCCATGGCTTGTTAGCTGCTGTCTGGTTTTTGTCTGGTGTGTTGTGGTAGTGTCGTGGTGGAAGCTGGTCCATGTCCACGACATGCACAGCAAAGGGGAGACGGCGGGGGTTTCATGGGGAAAGAGCGTACGGTGGTGATGACCAGGCTATCTATCACGACAAAGACGCCGCGCCTGCTCGCATGACAGGGCGGTGCGGGGCTGGAGTGGACGCTGGAGGTCGACGTGTGGGCGAGCGGTCGAGGACGAGTGTCGTGGGAGAATGCAGGCTGGTGATTGGCACCTGCTATCGTCCCAGCACTCCCAGCACAATCACGGTGCAATAAGGCGAAGAGGGGAGAATGGTCACGCGGACAGGAGCTGATAGGCGTAAGGTGCAGTGGGAGGCAGTCGCTGACATCGACTGTAGAGACGGACCAGCGCTGCCACAAGTTATTGACGGGGGGCTGCAGTGTGCACGATGCCCTGTCATCGTCACTGTGGAGCAGTGGAGCTCGCAAGGTTGAATGCTCCGACCAGGCGCTAGCTACGGCGGGCGCACCACGGCCCTCTCGACGCGTCGTCTCGCGAACGGCCATGGCGCCATGGAAGCTCCAGCGACGCGGCGACACCCCGCGACACTGCGACTTTGTGATATTGTGATATTGCGACACCGCCACTCGACACTCGACACTCGACACGCGACCTTCGCACCGCGCACTGCCACCGCGCACTGCCACCGCCGCCATGGGGAAGCTTGTGCGCCTCGAAATCTACAGTAAGTCCTGTCGCGCGCCCTCCATCGCCCACACCCACACCCGCTGACCTGCGCCTGCGCCTACACAGACTTCAAGTCCTACCGCGGCCGCCACACCCTCCTCTTCGCCGACTCGTACTTCACCTCCATCATCGGCCCCAATGGCTCCGGCAAGTCCAACAGCATGGACGCCATCTCCTTCGTCCTGGGCGTCCGCTCCTCCCAGCTGCGCTCAGACAAGCTGCAGGACATGGTCTACCGCGGCAGGATCATCCGCGACGCCAGGATCAACGCCGACGGCACCGCCACTGACAACAACACCAACAATGGCCACTCCAATGCCGACACCCACGACAACGCCGACACCCAGTCCAGCACACAGACCGAAAACCCGCAGAACGCCTGGGTAAAGGCCGTCTACGAGGACGACGCCGAGCAGGAGCACGAGTGGCAGCGCACCATCACACCCTCCGGCGCAAGCGAGTACCGCATCAACCGCCGCCAGGTCTCCGCCAAGGAGTACAACGACGCCTTGGAAGAGCACAGCATCCTCGTCAAGGCCAGGAACTTCCTCGTCTTCCAGGGCGACGTCGAGAAGATTGCGACCATGGCCCCCGACAAGCTCACCGAGCAGGTCGAGCGCATCTCTGGGTCCCTCGAGAAAAAGGCCGACTACGACAGGCTCAAGGCCGACTCGGAAGCTGCCACCGAGGACAACGCAAAGCACCTCCACGAGCGTCGCGGCATCAACGGCGAGCTCAAGACCTACCAGGAGCAAAAGGCCGAGGCAGACGAGTACGAGCGCAAGCTGGCCGAGCGCGACGAGGCCGTCGTCACCAAGACGCTGTGGAAGCTGTTCCTGTACCAGCAGACCATGGACAAGGCACGCAACAACATCGCCTCCCACCAGGAAGAGCTGAAGGAGCACAAGCGCACCGTCGACAAGTACCACACAAAGCACGAGCAGGAACGACAAGCCGAGGCCAAGGTCAAGCGCGACGTGAGCAAGACGGATCGCAGCATCAAGGACAAGGAGAAGCAGATCGAGGACACCGCGAATGAGCTCGCCCCCGTCGAGGAGACCATCCGCCTGCTCAACAACCAGCGCCAAAAGAACGACTCCGTACTCGCCGACCTCAGGAAGAAGCGAGACACGGAAGCACAGCAGGTGCAAAGGGTCAAAAAGGATCTGCATCTGGTGCAGAAAGCGGAGACAAAATGGGAGGATGAGTTCAAGGCTGCGTCCCAACGACAGGGTCGCGAGCTCTCCCAGCAGGACCTCCAAGAATACAACCAGCTCCGCGGCGACGTTGTGAAGCGCACCCACGCCGACCAGATGCAGATTGACCGGCTGAAGCGAGAGGTCGACACAGATCGCGATCACGTCAGGAACCTGCAGCAAAGCGTCGACACCCACGAGAAGGCGGCCGAGCGCCTGAGTGCTGAGCTCGACCGGCTCGAAGAGCGGCAAAAGGAGCAAAAGTCACAGATCAAGGAACTCGAGTCAGCAAGAAATGCGAAGCAAAAAGAGTTGGATAAGCTCCGCTCGGATCGTCGACAGCTGGAGCTGAACTACCAAGAAAAGAACCAGATGCTGCAGGAATCCGCCACACAACTCAGCATCGTCGAGGGAAGCCGACGCGAATCGCGAAAGCAGCAAGAAGCCCGCAAGGCCATTGAGCGACTACGCGTTCGCCTCGGACCTGACAAGGTACACGGCCGGTATCGAGACCTCATCACACCCAAGCAGGCCAAGTACCGCAAGGCAATGGGCCGCGTGCTGGGCCCTCAGATGGAGACGGTCATCGTCGACACAGAAGCCACTGCCAAGGAGTGCATTGCGTATCTGAAGCAGGAGCGCATCGGCATCATGTCTTTTGACCCGCTCGACTCCATCCAGATCAAGGCTGTCGACTCGCAACTAAAGGGCATGCACAAGGGCATGCGCCTGGCTATCGACTGCATCAACTACGAACCGAAGCATGAGCGAGCCATGACCGCAGCGTGTGGTAACACAATGATCTGCGACACCGAGAAGATTGCCAAGGAGCTCAGGTATGAACGTCGTGTGCAAGCCAAGGCAGTAACGTTGGACGGTCGAGTCATCAGCAAGGGTGGAACCCAGACGGGTGGTGAGCTGGATCGTGACGACGACGGCGGCGAGCAGTCGTGGGACGAAAAGTCCTACCAGACACTTCGCGACCGCGTTGACTCGATACAGAAAGAGCTCGCCAACCTCCCCAAGCTCGAAGGTTCGCGACAGCAGGAGCAAACCATCGAGGCTGAGCTGCTGGACCTTACCGATCAAGTCCGGCGCGCACAGGACGAAACCAAGGCCCTCTCACGCAACATCGACAGCCTGAGGAAAGAACTGACACACCACAAGAGCGAGCTGAGGGGCGTACGGCCGAACTTGGACCAGCAGACGCAGCGACTGCGAAACAGAGAGGCCGAGCTCAGGGGCTTCCAAGACTCAGTCGACCAAGTCACCGACAGTGTGTTTGCCACCTTCTGTCAGAGACTCGGATACGCGTCGATTCGAGACTACGAGGATCAGCAAGGCACAGTCCAGCAGGAGGCTGCCGAGAAGCGTCTTGAGTTTACCAGACAGCGCAGTAAACTTTCGTTCCTGCTCAAGCAGCTCGAGTCTTCGCTCCAGGGAATCGAGGACCGTCTTCAGGTTGCAGAGAGCAAGATCGACCGCATTGACGCTCAGCTTGCAGAGCACCAGGCGAAGCAGGAGGAGTTGCAGAACTCGAGAGACGTGCTAGAGGCTGAGCTAGAGGAGCTGCAGGAGAAGCGACAGGCGTTGGAAGAGAAGCTGAGCGCACGAGCTGCTGCTGTCAAAGAAGCACGTCGTGCCCTCGACCAGCGGAGCGAGAAGGTCAAGAAAGTCCTGAGAGAGGTCGACAGCGAAGAAGCCAAGATCAAGACAAGCGCAACGAACCGATACAACACGCTCAAAGAGTGCAGGGTCAACGAGATCAACATCCCGCTTACCCCCGACTCCAACCCGCTCACCTCGTTGCCCATGACAGATCTGCCTCGCCCTGATGCGGACGCCATGGATGTTGACGAGGACCCTGATAGCACACAGATCCAGCAGCCAGAGGTAGACGACTACGGCATCGAGGTCGACTTTGACGAGCTGGAGGAAGAGCTCAGGAACGAGCTTCTCGAGATCCTCGAAAACGTACGTCACATGTCAACCTCTTCCAACCTAGCTAACCCCCAGCAGGAGGACTCCCAAGACGACAAGGTCCAGTCCGCCATCCTCTCCTCCCTCCGCGAAGCTGAAAGCCGCCTTACCGACACCATCACGCGCCTGGAGACGGATATCTCCAAGGCAACGCCCAACATGCGCGCCGGCGAGCGTCTAGCAGCGACCGAAGCGCGCCTCGCAGCCGTCGACGCCGACTTCGCCAGCACCCGCAAGCGAGCAGCAGCGGCCAAAAAAGCCTTTGAAGAAGTAAAACAACGCCGCCACGACCTCTTCATGAAAGCCTTCAACCACATCTCCGAAAACATCGGCGGAACCTACAAGGACCTGACCAAATCCCCGCAATTCCCCCTCGGCGGACAAGCCTACCTCGACATGGAAGACAGCACGGAGCCGTACCTCGCAGGACTCAAATACCACGCCATGCCACCCCTCAAGCGCTTCCGCGACATGGAGCACCTCTCAGGCGGCGAAAAAACAATCGCCGCCCTCGCCCTCCTCTTCGCCATCCACAGCTACCAACCCAGTCCCTTCTTCGTGCTCGACGAAGTCGACGCCGCCCTCGACAACGTCAACGTCGCCCGCGTCGCCAAATACGTCCGCGACCACGCTAGCCCCGGCATGCAGTTTATTGTCATTAGCCTCAAAGCTGGCTTCTTCCAGGAGAGCGAGACGCTCGTGGGCGTTATGCGCGATCAGGCTGCTATGACGAGTAAATATTTGAGTTTGGATGTGAGTTTTCTGATCTGTTGAGATTGTGGAGTGGGTGCTAATGTGTTGTAGTTGAGGAAATACCCCGCGTGAGCGTGAGTGAGCACGATGGTAGGCGTGATAGTGGTGATGGTGGTGATGGTGGTAGTTTGTTGTACGTACAACGCAGTGCCGTGCCGTGCTGTGGAGTGTAGTACAGTGTAGTGCAGTGCAGTGCAGTGCTGTGCCGTGCTGTGGAGTGCTGTGTAGTGACAGTGTAGTACAGTGTAGTACAGGACAAGCATAGTATAATGTACCTACACCTCGCATCTCTAGTTATTTCTCCTCTGCAGTGTATTATACCATACCTCAGCATACCATAGCATACCACACTATACTATACTATATTACAGCAATAGCTATACAATAACCACACCCCTATCTTTCAAGTAACCAGCTACTTCCTTCCTTCCTTACTTCCTTACCTAGTTATTCATATCTATTCATCACGAGTAGCAAAGCCAGGCACGTAGCAGTAACCACCTCTAACCAGGTTATTAGCAACCAGCACTCTTCTAGCCACAATATCACCATCAGAGTGATTATTCTACCTTTTTAGCTGCTGTAGCTAGGTAGGCAGAGTGTGGTTATAATACTGTTTTCCTGTTAACGAGGTAGGAGGAAGGTAAGGGAAGGTAAGGGAAGGTAAGATAGGATAGGATAGGATAGGATAGGATAGGATAAGATAGGATAAGATGGGATAGAATAAGATAAGGGAAGATAAGGGAAGATAGGATAGGATGAAATAAGGGAAGATAAGATAAGGGAAGATTCTACTAGGTGAAATAAGATAAGATAGAATAAGATGGAATAAGATAGATAAGGTAAATAAGGTAAGATGTAGAAAGATCGAATTGTATAGTGTACTAAGTTGTAGACTTTGTAGTATCTATCTATCTATCTATCTATCTATCTTTTGTTTAGAAGGTAATAAATATAGAATATAATAGTATAATAATACTATATAAATATATGTATATATATAAAGAAATAGCAGGATTAGCAAGTATAATGCAACGTAAGCGTAAATGTAGGTGTAAATGCAAATAATACAATACAACGCAATATAATATAATGTAATATAATGTAATGTAATATAATATAACGTACTCTATAAGCAAGTAACTAGCATAAGTAAGTAACTAGATTTTGCTAAGACTACACTAACACTATACCTACTTTACAATATTATAGTATATAACAACAATATATTATACTATACAGTATATAGAACTAGTCTATAGTACTCTGCGCATCTTTACTATATATTTACACATTATACCTTATCTTGCTATATATGCTACAGCGCCTTAAAGACTAAGTGCTCCTATTAACACGCAACCTCTTCTTTAACTTCTTTCTATTACTACAGGCCTTAAACTCCTTTAGAGTAGTTAGCTGCACTCTCTTAGCAAAGGTTAGAGTCCTTTCTTGCTGTACTTACTTCCTTTTATGTAATTTACAACATATAGCAGTCTTATTAGCTACCTATAGGTTAGCAACCTAGTTACGCACTAAAACTAGTAAATGCGCTATTAGCTCTGCGCCTTTAGTAAGCTAATTAAGAGCGTTAACTATAGACATTAGCAAGCTATTAGTGTGTCTCTAAATCCTCTCTTAAATTAGCTTTAATTAAGACCTAAATTCTAGTGTATTACTTAATGTTTTAGACTCCTATATGCTGTTGTCTACAGTAGGTAGCGTTAGCGTGCGTAGCTGCACTTTAAGCTTTAATATTACAGCCTCTAGGTTAAATAGGACTAGGCTAGCACCTCTAAATCCTCTCTAGATGTTGCTCTCTGTAATTAAGGCGTTAAAAGCTGCTTTAAAGCACAGCAAGAACTTAAGTTTAGTAATACGCGTAATCTTACTGCGTATTAGCTGCTTAGCTTAGCAGCTATAGGCCTTCTTTAATAGAGAAAAACAGCCTACGTTAAGTAGCTGCAGTAGGTGTAACAAGTGTAGAGGTATATATAGAGTAATAATCTTATGTTCCTTATAGTACTAGTAGAATTTAACTAAGTTGTAGCTCTTATAGCTGTCTAGAATAAGTAGCTAATAGCTGCTAACAGTGCGCGCCTTTATGTGCTTATTAAAGTGCTTTAACTACTTAACTCTAAGCTTATTATTAGTCTAGCTGTTGTTAGAGACATTAAGAACCTAGTTGTTAGGTATACTAGGCTCCTTGTACTAAGCAGAGAGGTAGTGCTTGCTAGAGAAGATAATAAAAGGTAGAATAAACTAGCCCTTTGCGCAGATTGTAACGGGCTAGGCCCATGTGCTGGCTCCTCGGCGTACACCGCCTCGGCACTACTCCGGCTCGCGCTTCCCAGCATGGACCAGAGCTCCGCCACGGAGCTGACGCGTCCGAAACGGAGTTATAAAAACTCTGCAACCTCCGTCCCGGAGGTTGCTCTCTATCAAATCCATCTTGTATCTTACTAGCAAATTCCCTCAGAGGTCAGCTCCTTACACAGATACCTTAGATAATACTAGTCTACTCTTAGTTGCTCTGCTGCACTGCCTTTAGTCTCTCTTAACGCTTAGAGCCTGTAACAACAGCTCTTATTAATATAACGCCTATTATAAAGCTAGACTTGTTAAAGTTGTAGGTGTCTTTATCTTGTATACTATACTTAGCTTTAGTATTCTCTACTAGTTAGTACTAGTTCCTAATTACCTTAGGATCCTTACACAGAGCTCTCTTATAGTTATACTTATAATTAAATTTAACTTTAAGCTCTAGCTAACGTTTAACAAAGTTAGCAGCCTAGTTCTTGCTAACATAGAGCTAGTAGCGCTTAGTAAGCAGAGAATTAGCTATATCCTCTACATTAGCAAGCTAGAGCAAGTATCCTTGCTTGTCTAGCTTTAATACATGTTAGACAATTACCTCCTCTTTAGTACTAGTTATCCTTATTATGTTAGGCTTGCAATTGCGTTAAGAGAGCTTTCTGTTGTGTTGTTATTGTAGAGTGCTTTCTAACACCTTATAGATAGCTGCAGCGCGTAGCACTATAAGATTCGCGTCTTATTAAATAGCCTAGAGAGCAAGCTGTATGTCTGTTTTGTTTAACAGCCTCTTTATGTTGTTTTGTTAAGGTATAATAGGCAGAGTGAAGTTTGGTGTAGTCTTGGCAAAATCTGGTCACTTGCTTGTGCCGGTCACTCGCTTGTGGAGTACGTTAATGCAATATAATATAATGCAATAGTTATAATACAATAAAATGTTAGTTTAATGCAATGCAATGCAATGCAATGCAATGCAATGCGTGATGTGATGTTGATGTGATGCAATGTTGATTTGATGTGATATAGTACAAAGAAAGCAGTATCGTGACAAGACACGCCAGGTCAGGCCAGGCTATGGTAGACCAGCACTCGATTGAGTTCAGAGGAAGACGTGGTTCCCCTTCTCTTCTCCTCTCTTCTGTTCTCTTCCCTTCCCTCGTTCGTTAGTTCAGTTTAGTTCAGTCCACCCAGTTCGTCTCTGTTCACAGTTCACTACGTTCACCCCGTTCACTCCGTTCACACATCACCTCCCACCCAACCTCCGCCGATACTCAACCTCGTGGTCCTCCAACTCGCCGGCCTCGTAATACAGCTCATCATCATCGATATCCTGATAGCCAACCACACTCCTATAAAGCCGCTCACCCAGGCCCTTTTTCTGCGCCATAGCCAGCACCATGACGATAGGGAGATGCCAAACGCTGGCCCAAAACAGGCCGCGCGCGGTCCCCTTGTGGCCGTCGGCTTTGTAGAACTGCCACGCTTTCCAGGCCATCCAGCCGTTGACTGCTGATGAAGTGAACATGTAGCTGCGGTCTGTGATGTCGCAGAGGGACAGGGCGATGCACACGGGGAACATGACGAGTGCGTAGCGGAGGGCGACGCGGCCGTTCTGGCGTGGGTCGACCCACGCTAGCATCCGGTAGCCGGCGGCGCGGTACTCGTCGCGGATGGACCAGCTGAGCGAGTTGAAGTGGGGGAATTGCCAGGCGAAGAGGAGCGCGGCGCATAGCCAGCCCCCTGCGCTTCCCGGGCCGAATAAAAGTTCCTCCCATGTTCCGTCGTGGGCGTACTGGCTTGCGGCGGCGGTCCAGCCCATGAGCGGTGGGAGGCCGCCGACGACGGCGCCGACCCATGTGTTGAGGACGGAGATGCGCTTCAGCGGTGTGTAGATGCCGGCGTAGAGGACGATGTTGCCGAGTCCCAGCAGGGCTGTGGTGGGGTTGACGCCGTAGTAGAGGGCGCCGGTGCCGACGATGCCGCAAGCGATGGCGAAGACGACGGCGCCGCGGGTGGAGATGAGCTTGCGCACCAGCGGGCGGTTGCGGGTGCGGCTCATCTGGGCGTCGAACTTGGGCTCCATGAGCATGTTGAAGGCATTGGCTGAGGCGCTGCACAGCGCGGTGCCGGTCGTCAGGAACAGGAGCGTGAGGGCGGACAGCGAGGGCGTGGCGGTGGCGGCGGTCGACAGCAGCTGGGGGACCGGGTAGAGGCTGTAGGTGGCGGTGGCGGTGAGGACGACGAGGAAGGAGAGGCGCGGTTTGGAGAGCGAGAGGTAGGTGAAGAAGAGGCGTTTGAGCGAGGTTTGTGTCGTGGCCAGGTCGGCGAGGCGCGCCGAGGCGTCGAGCGGGATGGGGTAGGCTTCGCCGCCTTCTCTGCCCTCGGGGGTGGGAGATGGTGACGACTGGGACTGTGCGGCGGCTTCTTTGGCGCGCTTCCGCCGCCGGTGCGGAAGTACGTCTTCTGTGGTGGTGGTGGCGGTGGTGGTTGCTTCTTGCGGCGATGCTGCGAGTCCCCCGTTCGTCTTGCCCGGCGCAATGGAGCTCTGCAGCTCTCTCCTCGACTGCCAGAACGTCTCCTTCAAGAGCGAGTTCTTGCCGAAGAAGTCGTTGCTGAACGAGTTCCGACTCTTTCCCACGGCTACTGCGCCGGATCTATGTGACGGCCTGGTCGAGAAGGCCTGTCGCAAAGGCGGCGGTGTGCGCGCCAGCTTTCGCCAGCACTGCAAGCATACTGTGTTCGCATCGCGGCCGGCAGTCCATCGTGGCAGCCCCGGTCGAAGGCTCATGACGGCATACGGCAAAGGTGCTGCGCGTCGAGGTCATGCCATACTTTCCCATGCAGATGCTCAGCGCCAAGCCCACGCCGACGCCAACGCCGACGCCGACGCCGGACCGCCGAGGGCCGACTCGAGACACGCACGCGTGGTCCAGTGGAGAGACGACGATTATACACTCTCACTCAATCAACACTGACGTGAACCATGATACTTTGACATCACCATTATACTTTGACATCACCATTATACTTTGACATAACCATCATACTTTGACATAACCATTATACTTTGACGTGAAGAACTACGCTTGGTGAACAACTATGCTTGGTGAACAACTATGCTTGGTGAACAACTATGCTTGGTGAACAACTATGCTTGTAATTCTAGCAGACCGCGTGGGCTATTATACATCTAAGCAGGCTGGGAAAGCGGCCTTCTCTGGCCTCCCTATGCCTGAGATCAATGCAGACGAGCCGCCCCGGCTCCAAGAGGAATATTACAGCCAAACCTCCAGCCATCACAATCCCTACTCGCTGTCGTTCGGGTTCGTGTCCGACTCGTACTCAAACTCTCCAGGCAGCGACGCCTCCTCGTCACCCTCATCTACCAGGTTGTCCGTCGTCGGGCCAGACGACTCTGCCTCCGCAACTCCCTCGGGTGCCTCTTCACCAGACGACCCTGACGCTCCAGGTGCTGGTGCCGGCGCCGCCTTCTTGACCTTGAGCTCGAGCAACGTCTTGGGCTCTGAAGGCTTGGTGTCTGTGAGAAGAATCACGCCAAGAGTTGGCTGTGAATGAGTTAGCAGTGGCCATGTACATAGCAGGCGACCGAGACTGACCTTCTTGACTGGAATGAAGCGATCCCCAGGGAATGTGATGTGCTTCACCTGGGGTGGCAGAACACGCGACATGTTCTCCAGCTCGTAGCCAACCTTCTCCTTCTCCGCCTTCTTCTTGGGCGACTCTGTCGAGGTACCTTCAGCCTTCTCCTCGTCCTTCTTCTCGTCATCCTTCTTCTCGTCGTCAACCTCCATCTTGTCATCGTCCGCAGGCTTGGGTGTGGTGGGTGTCTGGTCAACATCCATGCTCTCACGTCGGCGCTGGCGCTCCTTCACCATCCGTCGACGCTTGTCCTGGGCTGTTGTCGACAGGACCGCAGTCTTGATCTTCTCAGGCGCCTCTTCAGCCTTGACCTCCGTCTCGGGTGGATAGTCGAACATGCTGGGTCGCGTGTTGCTGTGGAACTTGAACGAGGGAATCTGGAGGTCCTGGTCGACACCAATAATCGCCGTGGGTGTGAAGCTGAGCGACAGGAAATGTGTCAAGGGGAACCAGTACCAGTACTGTGTAAAGACAGCCATGCCGACAATGGCGGCCATGTTGAGGTTGCCGGTTGGTGTTTGCAGACCAATTGTGCAGTTGCGACCTCCAGCATCGATGATACCGAGGGCGAGCGCGCAGCCCATCTTGGCCATGGCGTCTTCATGACGGTCGCCGATGATCTTGGTAAGCTGCTTCCTGATGGATGCCACCTTGGGGTTCATGGCCTCGTTTTGCTGTACCATGATCATGGCAAGAGCGATCAGAGCACCCTGTCGGACGAAGTCGGTAGAGTCCTTCATCATTGGCTCCAACAAGTCGACCGCCTCAGGGAGTCCAGTACCAGCGCATGCGATACCAAGAGCCATGGTAGCTCCGTAGCGCACGTGAGGGTTGTACGACTCAGACAAAAGCTCGACCATGCGAGGAACGCTGCCCGGCTTCCTGAACAGCACGAAACCCAAGCTCATGACTGCTACTCTGCGCACGTCGTCACTGACATCGCTGACAGCGACGTGCAATAACCTGCGGACGGCCTTGTTACTGCCTGTGCCACAATACGCCAGAGCAATCGTCATGATGCCTCCGTAACGCAGGGTTGGGTCTGGGTCTTCAAGAAGGCCGTTGATGAGCTCGTCCGCAGCCTCCTGTCGGGCGTACATGATCAGTGCCATTCCCATGGCAAGGCCGCGGACAATCTTCTCGTGCTGTGTGTCGTGTGCGTACTGGATCATGTCCTCAAGAGCCTTGATGCTGCCAGTGCCAAGCATGACAAGACCCATGGAGAGACCGACGGCCTCACCGTTGATGGCGGAGTCGGTGTACAAGACGCTCTTGAATGCGTCGAAGATCTCCTCAGACCCTGTGGCCATACCAGCAACACCGACACCGAGCGCGCCACCGTGCTGAATAACCTCTTCAGATGCGTTCTGGAACTGCTTGACCAGATAGTCGAGGACGTTGCTGCCGTGGTTGGCGTAGATCAGACCAAGAGCATACAGAGATCCACCCTGCTCGTAGTGGGAGCCGGATGAGACGCTGTCCTTTGGCAGGTATGGATCGAGGAGCTTTTGGCCCTGGGTGATGTTGCCGCGGTGAATGACACCAAGAGCAGCAGTGGCCGAGAACTTGGACCAGTTGACTGCCTTGCCTAGCCAGTCAAGGTTCTCGCGGAAGAATGTGTCGTTTGTAGTACCCGCATTCATGAAGGCGTTGGCGAATGTGACACTGCTGTGGAAGATCGAGCTTCGTGCCTCGAGGCTGTCGCGGATCTTGTTCAGGACGGATTTGTCTGTGCGGTTGTTCCTGTAGAGGAACTCGAGGTTCAGCTCGATGCTCTTCGTGCCCCGCAGGATGTGGCGTACAGAGTTGAAGGCTTTGTTGTGGTCGTCACTGCTGGTCTTCGTGCGAGATGGGAGGTCTGAGACGTTGCTTGTATCCGCGCCCGCGAGCAGAGAATCCGACTCTTTTGCTTCGGATGCCTCACCGTTGCCAGAAGGCTTCGACTCGTCCTCGTCATCAGACTCGGGCAAATCCGCCATGACCTTTGCGAGGAATTCCTGGGTACCGTTCTCGTACAGATCGAAAGAGATCTGGTAAGCGGTCGCGAGCGACTTGTCGTCGCCCTGCTCCACCAACTGGCGGACAAGCTTGGACGCGAGCGAGTGCTGATCGAGGTAGGTAACGCACTTGGCGATCGAGAAGTAATCGGGGTTGGGGATTTCGTTGTCGTTGAGCAGGTCGAGGATGAGACGGAGGATCTGTCTCAAGTTAGCTCTGCTAATGTTACCTTCCTCTGCTGTAACTCACTTCATTCCTCAGGCCTCTCTCCTGCACAACATTCATGCAGATATCGAGGACGTAGTCCATCAACTCCTCGCTCTTGGTGGAAGCGCCTGCAGCAGGCTTCTTGCCCGCCTTCTTCTTCTCATCCTGGCTTGCTCGGAGGATAGACGCACGCAGAACATCCAAATTCCGTGCCTCGATCGCGATACCCACGACCTGCTTGTAGTCACCACTCTCGTAGCAGCTCTCGAATATCCGCCGTATCGTAGCTTGGAGGTTCTTCTGGACATTCCTCTGCAGCATCATAGGCGTGGGGTGCGCTCCGACCACACCGGCATTGCCACCGCCTGGAATTGTGGGGTCAAATGTGTTTGAGTCCTCGCGAGAGAGAAGCGACTTGGACGGCAGCGCGGATTGCGAGAACGGTGTGATGGGCGAGGTCAGGCTAGCGGACGTGCTAGCAGCGCCTGTCGAGCTTCCAGGAAACGATGTGCTTAGCTGCGGAGGCGCCTGGCTTGTCTTGCTGACGGGGGTCGGGGGGTTGTGCATAGCGGACATGGCGATGTACGTGTCGACGCATTTCGCTAAACAAGCAAGTTAGCCACCAGAGCTTCTCAAATGGGATGTATTCGAGGCTCGAACTGCAAGATGCAGCACGTCAAACTGTATACAGCCAGGGTCGTGTGTCCTGCTTACCTAGTATTGTCTCCTCGAATTCACCAGCCTTGTGGATGTCTAGAAGCTTGCCAGCACCCAGCGCAAAGACCATGCTCTCGTTGTATTCTTGCAGCTGGTAGTAGACCTTTGCTGCGACAAGCGCGGCGAGCTCTCGCTCAGGGAACGACTCATCTTCGTAGAGGGCCTCACTATGACGCACACTCATTAGCAGCTGATGTGAAGGACAGATGGGTAGCGGGCAGAGAGCTCTTACATCTGACTGACTGAGCCGGCGACTTCTGGCCACAGCAGATCGATCTGGTCGTTCAACTGATGCAGAGCGAATGACCGCAGCGCTGGGTCTGGCTCTGAAAGGAACCCAACGACACCGGCAGCTGAAGTGAGGCCAACCATGGTGACAGAAGCTGGCAGATGGCGGTTGTGGCGCTGTAGCTGAGGTGGTGCCCGCGGTGTTGGTGAGAGCTGCGTTGATTGCGGAAGGAAGTGGAAGGCAATGGAGCTATGTGGCGGCGCCTGCGAGGACGGCGGCGGTCAAAGGAGATGTTGGGGCGGTGCAGCGCAGACTAGATCGTGTGTGCTGCGCGGTGAAGGAAGGACGGGAAAGGGAAGTGGCGTGGGTGATGGGGTTGGCGCGAGCCGTGGTGGTGCTGTATTCGACGATGGACGTGACGGCAGCCGAAACAGCTCGTTGGAGGCAAACGAGCCGCGCGATGACCTAATCCTTCTCACATGCACAACAACGCACGCGATAAGCCACGGCTCTCCAACGCAGGTTACACCGAGTTGTTCCTATTCCCACGTCTCACGAATCCGCAATAACAACAATACCAGTACTTTCATTCAGCTCTGCCTGTGCAGCACCTCGTTGTCTTGGCACGCGATTAGGTGATTAGGCGCCTACAGCAAGCATGAGAAGGCAGCTGAGTTCCACGTTACACGTCACAAAGCACGCAGAAGTGCCAGAGCAATGCATGTGAGGACCGCAACCAATTGCTGCAATGAAAGGGGGTATCTTATTTTGACGCATTCAACGCTGCTCCGCGTGCTGCGTCCTACCTGTATACAAACGCCATAGTAATAATCATAATAATGATACATCGCCGTCTACTCTTCATAAATCAAGCCGAGCCTTGAGTCGTGATCTCGCGCGAGAGAACGCGCAGATTGTTGAGCATGCCGTTGATCAGAGGTTCAAAGCTGTTCACCTCCTTCCTCCGTACCTTGTCCGCGTTGTCCAACAGCACTTGCGAATCGAGTTCCAGCTCGAGCTCGTGGTTCTTGCTCGGCCCCTGCACAACCTGCGTCAGATCGACCTGGTATGCACCGAGCCAGGAGTACGACATTCGATCCTTCTGGCGCTGCATGCTCTGCAGTGTCTTCCCAGGGTCGAGGCTGGGTTCCAGGTCTTCGATGGGTCCAGGGTAGTCGATTTCGAGGTTGATACCAATGCGGTAGTCCCACTCTGTCTGGGGGGAGCTGATTTCAAGATTGGCGATGCGGAGCTTGATGATCTTGCGAAGAACACTGCCAGTCCTTGCATCCTTGGAGACGCGGATCCGCTCCTTCTTCTGCGCCTGTGCTATCAACACCCGCACCGTGGGAGGGAGGTTGTCGAAGGCTTTCTGGGATACTTCGTAGAATTGATCGATCTCTCTGGTATGGCTGTATTTGATCTCGGCGCGATTCGAACCAGACGCCGGCGCCGAGCGCTGAACCTGGCCGTTGAGGTACATGTTCATGCGCTTATGCTGCTCCATGGTCATTGTGCTCTCGAACTTGACGTCCAGGTTGTCGTTCCTTCGTAGCACGCACTCCGTGTCGTGGAAGCCACGCAGACGGTTGCTGCTGTGCTTGTCGATGATCTGACCCCAACGCGCTTCGACTTCGAGTTGTGTGGCTGGTGACTCGGCAATAGCCTTGCGCACGAGCTCGTTGTTCACGGCGGTTGACCAAATGAACTCGCACACCTTGCGCGAGACGTCATCGTAGATATGCGCATCGTTCGACACAGGCCGTTCGTAGCCTGCGAGCTCGTTGCCGGTGGCCGGCGCGGCAGCCGAGGCTGCGGGTGGTGGTCCGCTACGTTGGGCGATAACTGGAGCCTGGTGATGCGCCTGGGGCTGTACCGGCGGCGGAGGGGGTCGCGCTTGTTGGCGCTGTTGTTCCTGCAGTCGCTGAAGTTCCTCGGGCAGCTCTTCGCCCTCTCTGTAAGCCCATATCGGCTTGGGCTCGTGACGCTTGCGCTTCAGTGGTGTGGCCCTCGGGTTCGGTGTCCGCAGCTTCGAGGATGCGGAGACAGGACTCGGCTGGGATATCGCGTACGCATTGGAGCTGGACCGGCGCGGTAGCACCATTCCCTCGTCTTGGTTCACTATCGCGGATAGGTCCATGGTTGGTGGTGGTCGAGTGCCACGATCCATAGCCGTGTCTTGGAGTGATTGAAGCACCACGCTAAGGCCCTTTAGTCATCCAGGGATCTTCAGGCGTCCTTTGTCTGAGGCTCAGTCTGCTTCCGGTCACGCATGCAGGAAGTCTATCACGAGACTCGGAGTAAGATGGAGTTACAGAGTCCGGGCAAGTCGTGAGGTTGTATTCGAAGTTTGCTTGCATCCACTAGTGTGTGCACCGAGCATCACCAAGTACGCCAAACCGCAATGGCTCCGACGAGTCATGAAAGGTATCTTTGTTCATTGCAGCGTCATATCTAATCTCATTATCGACACGACTCTTTACATTATAGCCAACTGTGTCTCTTCCTCTAAGCCTCCTGGTCCAAACCAAGATCCTCCGTCGCGGGGACGATGCGGAGCGTGTTGGTGTGGCCCATGCCGCCCCTCCAGCCTTGTACACAGACAACGGGATCGCCCTTGCTCAGAACACCGAGCTTGATGGCGTTCATGATGCCCCACTTGAGACGGCGGTCGACATCCTCCTGCCATGGGCTGGACTTGAAGTCGGGCTTCTCCTCGGGGAAGTAGAAGGGGTACACACCGCGGTACAAGTGAGAGTACTGTCCATGTTAGCGCAAGCCTCATTTCAGTGTCATGGGCAATCTTACCCTGCAGGCTGTGTCGTTACGGGAAACCATGATGATGGGGCACACGGGGCGGTACTTGGAGACAAGGCGGGCAGTGGTACCGCTCGTGGTCAGAACAAGAATAGCGCCAGCGTTCTGCTCAAGAGAGGCGCTGACGGCGGCCATGGCGCAAGTCTCGGTGGTGGGGCAGGGGATAGGGGCCAGCTTCCTCAGCTCGTCGAACGCGTTGACGTAGGGGATAGCGACCTCAGCGAGCAGGCAGGTCTCGTGCATCATGGTGACAGCCTCAATGGGGTAGTCGCCCTTGGCCGTCTCTCCAGACAACATGACACAGTCGGAGCCGTCAAGAACGGCGTTACCGACATCGCTGACCTCGGCACGGGTAGGGCGAGGGTTGTATGTCATGGACTCGAGCATCTGTGTGGCGGTGATGACGGGCTTTCCAGCAATGTTGCACTTGGTGATCATCATCTTCTGGGCAATGAAGACCTGGCTGGGAGGGATCTCGATACCAAGATCGCCACGGGCGACCATGACACCGTCCGTCTCCCTGAGAATCTCGTCGAAGTTGTTAACTCCCTGCTGGTTCTCGACCTTGGCAATGATCTGGATGTCCTTGCCCTCCTCGCCGAGGACCTCGCGGATGGCGGTGATGTCGCTGCCGCGGCGGATGAACGAGGCGAAGACCATGTCGACCTTGTTCTTGACACCGAACCTGAGATCGGCCTTGTCCTTCTCCGACAGAGGAGGCAGGTCGATGTCGGTCTTGGGCAGGTTGACGCCCTTCTTGGAGGAAATCTTGCCGTTGTTGACACACTTGACCTTGAGCGTCTGGTCGTCGACAATCTCGAGGACCTCGAAGGACAGGACACCGTCGTCGACGTAGATTGTGCGGCCGGCCTCGATGACCTTGGTGATGTTCTTGTAGTCGACGTACATGTTCTTGTCGTCTGAGGCTGTGGCGTACTGCTCATCGGTGGTGATGTTCAGGACGGTGCCGGCCTTGATGGGGATATCGGCATCGCCGACCGTGTTACCGGTGCGGATCTCAGGGCCCTTTGTGTCGAGGGCAATAGCCAGCGGGCGGCCGGCCTGTGTCCTCTCGGCCTCGCGGGCGTTGTCGATGACCGACTGGTGGTACTCGTACGAGCCGTGGGAGAAGTTCATGCGGACGACGTTCAAGCCAGCCTTGCGCAGAGCGTTCATCTTCTCGGCAGAGTTGGTCTTGGGGCCGATGGTGCCGATGATCGAGGTGCGGCGGTACTCCTTGGCAGGGTGGTACTCGGTGTTGAGCTGGCTGAGCCATTCGATCCTGGTCCTGCCAGCGTTGAGGTGGTCCAATCTGCAGCCGCGTGTCAGTAGGTGTGTATGCACAGATGAGAGGGTTGGCGGGGCTGTTGGTGAAAGGCGGGCGGTTCATGGGCTTCTCTGCACGTAGAGAGAGTACCTTGAATTACGCCGCAGCCAAGCACCTCTGCTGCCGATGTCGTGGTGGACGTACGCGTTGGCCATTGCTGCGGTATGTGTGTGTGTGTGTGGGAGGGGGGAGGGAGGAGGGAGGAAGGATGAAGGCTGAGAGAAGCTGTTCAAGAGAGGTTATAAGATGCGGGACCGGGCGCTGCTGCCGTCTGAGTGACTGCAATGGCTCTTGGGGTGGGCTGGAGAGGAAGAGAGAGAAGATGAAGAAGGAATCAGCAGGCGTGTTGCCTGGAGGAATGCGCCTGGGCGGGCTTTTGATCTCTCAGGAAAAGTCGTTGGCGCGGGCGGGCGTGTTGAGCTTAGAGGCAGAGGGGTACCAATTTGCGCTAAGCGCGTGGGGCTTTCTTTGCTGCAGGCGTGTTGGGAGCTCCAGTAGTCTACCGCTACGGTATGATTGACGGCCTGATGAGGGGCGAACAAGCTGCGAACAGAAACAGAGCAAGTGGACCAAAGCCTGCGATGATAGAATTGAACCACGTCTGCTTGAACCACGTCTGCTCGCCATGCGCCGGATACGTCTTGTAGGACTTGGGCGCGCCCACTGCTGCTGCTGATGCTGCTGCTGATGCTGCTCATGCTCATGCTCATGCTGGCAGAACAGCAGAGCAGCAGAGCAGCAGACCGGCCGCCGCCGTGACGCGCATTGCCTCTGCATTGCCTCTGCAGTCCACCCACGTCGCAACCAAGCATCCCGCCCAGATAAGCCCCGTGTTTTTCATAGCCATTGCAATGAAAATTTGTCGTCTCCGCCTGTCTAGGCGTTTGTTTGCTGTGGTGCGCGGCCGGATATCGAGTAGGTTGGGCGTGTCATGCTCCGGCGTCGAGCTCCACCCGCAGAGCGACTCTCTTGGGCTGTTTCATGGGGTCAAGGCTATGATGAGAAAGGCCAAATGCACAGCAGCGAGGCCCGGCCATTTATACGGTCCACGCGCCTGAATGCTTCGTTCCTACATGACCCGAGCCTGCGCTCCGCATCGCCGTACCTCAACCTCGTTCCCGAGGATCATGGCCTTAAGCTCGGAAAGCCCCAGATTGGACGACGAGCTCTTGTCGTCTCTGCCCGCGCAGTGCTCGTGTATACCCCCGCAGTCATAGACAGGCGCGGCGGATGCTGTTACAGGGAAACAAACCTACGCCGACGCACAGAGAAATCCAGTCCCATCCAGCCAAATCTAAGCTTTCTAGGATGTACCTTTGATGTTTGACCCACTGACAACGCAGATTCACATGCTGCCACTGACTAAGGCAGACACCAGCCACAACTCCACGCTTTGTTGCCCTGCATCACCGCAACAACCGTTCCCACGCCTCCAAGACGACTCGTGACCACCTCGCAACCAACCCTCCCACCTCCACAGACCACACACCCTCAGCAAAGCCTCTCCACCGCACACACCGCACACCCACGCATACCCAGCTCGACAACATGGTTCTCGGCAAGGTGGCCCACTACGCCTTCGACGCCGTACTAGGTACGTCCACACACTCAACACTTCTGTAACCTCTTGGCCAACGTCTCACAGTATCCGCCTTCCTCGCCGGCGTCCGACGTTCCACCGGCCTCACGTACGTGTCCCAATCCCCGCAGCCAACCCACCCACCCACCACCTTCTCCGCCCCACCCCGCCGTCCCCAACACCGCCAGAACCAACACCGCCAGAACCAACTCCGCTAGAACCAACACCGCTAGAACCAACACCGCTAGAACCAAGCTAACAGCGCGCTGACGCTAGTCCTAGTGTGAAGCCCGACCAGTTCAGCGACACTCCCAGCGTGCAGAAGTGGCTCGACAACTACCTGTGGGTAGGCGAGACAGTCATGGACCAGAGCGTAGCCTTTTTCGCGAGTTCGAGTTATTTCGAGAGGAAGCGGTAAGCTGAGCGTTGGTCGCCGAGGAGAAGAGGGATGAATGAGATGGAGTACGACGATGCGAGGTTGTGGCGAGGAGAGACATGTCTGGCTGTTGGTAGAGGGTTGTGATGAGGTGCTGTGTACAGTCCATGTAGCTGGGGAAGGATGGCCGGTGTGTATAGGTCTTGGAACTCAGCTCAGTCAGCAAGTAAGAGGCGTTTTGGGTGATGCTATGGGTACCGCTTTGATGGTTTGAATGCAAGGTTTTCAGCTTCACACTGTATATCTCCGTAACGCATATGTCTTTGTCTTCGCTCATGTGGTATATAACGACTATCGCCCCACGCCATGCTAACCTCGCCTCAAGGACTGCCTACCTCCGCTCAAGGACTGCCTACCTCCGCTCAAGGACTGCCTACCTCCGCTCAAGGACTGCCTACCTCCGCTAAGGACTGCCTACCTCCGCTTGAATCTGAACCCAGTCTCCTCTTCATCGCTGTCCTCCTCCCTCCTACCGAGTCTCCCCCTCTTACTTGCCGGCCCTCCACTCACCGCACCACCCGCCCTCTTCCTCCCGGCAGCCTCGGAGACCTGCGTCTCAACCACCCTCTGCGTCCGCCCACTACTCTTCTGAGTCCTCACCTCGACAACCTCCTCATCATCCGGTCCGCTATCTTCCACGTTCACAACCTCAGGTACCTCTTGCTGCGTATGCGTCCTGCTCGTCCTACTTGACCTCGCTCGGAAGCCAATCTCTGGCTCGGAATCATCCTCGCTCTCGACGCGTCTTCGCCGGTTCTTGAACAGGGTGCTACCTCTGGGCTCGACGTCCTCCAAGAAGGCTGAGTCGCCAAAGCCCTTCTGCTTGGGCGCTTCTTCGAGCGTGACAATGACTTTGTGCGGAGTCACGCCCTGCTCTGCGCCGCGCCGGCGGAACTTTTTGAAGTTCTTGCGTCCGTTCCACGCTGGATCCCATCTGTCGCTGTTTGCTCGTGCTTCGGCGGGAGTGCGTAGATCGTTGCCGTTACTGCGTTGGGCGCGAGGCAGGATCTTCATTTCCTCAACGACGGCGAGGTTCTTCATTTGCTCAATATCAATGCCTTCGAGCTGTTCTCGCAGACTCTCCTCGTCGGCCTTACGTCGCTCGTCTTCCTCCTTGATGCGCAGGCGCGCCTGCTCTCGGACGTTGACGTCTTTGTCGGCTTTCTGTCTGGCTCGTTGCAGGCTTTCGAGCGCTTCGACGCCCCGTCTTTTCGGTTGGGCAACAGGCGTATTGGTCTCAGGCTCAACGGATGCCGAAGGAGCACGTGTTGCTGCTCGACGGCGCTTGATCTCTGCTGCAGCAGGGAAGAGGGAGTCCATTTGCTCTTCTTTCTCGACGGTTTCGTGAACAGGTGAATGCGGCGCAAAGTGTGGCTGCGTCTGCGTCTCCGTCTGGGTAGTTGGTGCTGTTACGTATTGCTTTCCTGGCGCTTGTTTTGAATTTCGAGCAGACTGCTGTGCTGATTGTTGGACATCTTCCATCTGCGTGTCTTCGACCTTGCGAACTTTTGGTGGCGGCTCGTAGTCGTCGAAGCCCGTGAAACGACTTGTGGTCTTTGCGCGATGAACTCGCTTGCGAGGGTTCGGTTTTGTAGGCTCTTCCGTATTTGCTGACGGCTCAGGTGCCTGCGAGGGCGCTCTGGGTGCTGGCGTTCGCTCCCGTATCGAACGACGTACTGAGGCTGACTCGGGCGCGCTCGCTGCAATCTCACGCACGTTTTCTGGTGGCCGTTGCAGTGCAGTCCGATCTTTTGTGATGATGATATCTAGAAACTCGTTCTGAAAGATCGACCGCTGATTGAGGACTGTGTCGACATCGTTCATGAAGGTAGCTGCCCAGTCGTCCGCGCCGTCAGATGTGGGTGGGAGCCGAACGGTAACTACAGGCAGCTTGTCGTTGTCTCCGCGACTGGTCCTCTTTTTGCCAGCTACACTTCGCACATAGTCTACGTATTCTTGCACACTTGTCTCTCCAACCTTGAGATCGAAAAATAGTGCCTTTCCGCCGCCACAGGACACGGGGTCCTGTAGGCTGTCGTGCTGGTTCTGACTCAGGAAGACAAAACTAAGGTTCGAAAAGATCTCCGAGCGCAAGCTGTCCGGCTTCAGCATCTCCTGCGGTCGTGGAACTGGTTCGGTGGCGGTGGGCGGAACATAGTCGTCTTCGTTCGGCCACCAGTTGTCAAAGTCTTCTTCCAGCTGCGAGGGAACATAGCCTCCTTCGCTATCGGTTGCGCTAGTAGCGGCTTTAATTACAGCGTCGAGAAACTCGCCCGTGATGATGTGCTTCCCAGCTACGAGGCCTGAGAGCACGCGAGGCAGGTTACGCTTCTGGGTTACGACGTGTGTCGTCTTGTCGAAGACGAAGTCTGTGTTGGTTTTGATGTCGAGCACGTGCAATTGTGCACTCCGAGCCTTGGACTCCTTGTTCTCTTTTGAAGCGTATGTGAAGACGGCTGGCTTCCACACAATCTTGAACGGCGCATAGCCCTGTGCCAGCCTGATTGTATGTTCTGACCCTTCCAGTGTTGCTTTGTCATATTCCAGCGACCCGTCCTCGTTCTTCTTGCTCTTCAGATGCTTCTTCTCGTCGATAGTCGTGCCTTGTCTGCAACTGAGATCCGTGATCTCAATATGTGACCTTGTGTGTAGCTTGGTACCTGCGTCTGGTGGCACTTCGAGCACCCTGATCATCACATGCTGTCTCGAGACGGCCTTGTTGTCGATCTTCCATGTCTTCCCCTCTGCGCTGTCTTTGCTAGACTTGGTGCGGCCGAACAGCTGCTGTGAGCCGGGTCGAAGCCAGACGCGCTTGCCGCCGAAGAGCGACTCGTGTTCGAGGAACCACATGATCGGTACGGTGAGTGGCGAGGCGGTTGTCGCATGGCAGTCGGGACGAGTCTTTCACGGCGCGAAGGTGAGCATTGTATGGGGGCTGCAGCCTCGTGGGCTGCCTTGAGGTGTGTGGGCCCGACTGCACGTCAACAGGCTCGCGCCTTCCCTCGCGCTGTCAGGTGAGCACTAACTTTACCCTACCGCGTCATCCACGAACATTACTTTGCAAACACTTCGCTGTGCCTTTCGCGGTCAATACTGACCTCGGTGGTCTCTATTCAAACGGCGGGCTTGCATATTGCTGCCCTTGCCCTCTGATTTGAAAGACTTCGTGCGTAGTCACTCCACGCGAGGGTGCGGCAACCTCGTACATTACTTCGCGTGTGAATGCACAATGGCACATGTTCATAGAGCTGCTAGAAATCAATGCAAGGGTATTAATGCATGTTTGGTAAGAGAATACTAGATTGAAGACTGAAAGGCACTTTTTGAGGCAACATCGCACAAGAAGAAGTGGAAGATGTCATAGCATACGTCGAGAAAGAGAATTAAAGGGGAAAGAATATTACAATGTTTGACTGCTAGGTCGAATGGTTCATCGTTTTGACGTAGCCCACCACATTCCTGCTAATAAACCCAGCTTACCCTTCATTGAAAAAGTACCCAGTCCATGCTTAACGAAGTTGACGTCCATATTTACTATGGTACACACCAACTCCGTCTTGAATCAAGATATAGCCATCCACCACAGAAGCCGCACGCATAAGAACTTCTCACATCCCACAAACTTTGTATTTCCTGCCCAATGCTGCTACGGCCAAAGACTGCAGGTGGTGAGGTCAGAGCCGGAGTGCGAAGATCCAACCTCAAGTGTCAAAAAGTGGTCCCAGCGACCTCATCAAAACAGGAAGGTATCCTGAGATACTATGTGACAAGCGTGCACAATATGACTGGATTGAGAGGTGTCAGGGATGTCAGAGGTGATGTTGCTGTTGCACAGTCGGTAAGCGCTGCAGGCAGTGTCAACACAGGCTATCGTTAACTACCACCTCTTCCTCTCTTCTTCTTCTTCTTCCTTTTGCCGATCGTGAACCTTGATCAGTGTAACAGAATTATCGTGCTTGAAAGCATGTGAGCGGTTGCAGAGAATGCCAAAGGCAGAAACACGTTGCAGATTCCTCAAGTCAATCTTAAAGGCTATGTTCGTGGATTGAAACCTCTCCGAAGGCATTTTCATTACTGCGACCTTGAGATATGCAAGAGTCGAAGTGACTATTGGGTTGGTACAAGTGTGCTGCGAACTTCCCATCTGCAACACACGCACACGAGTTCTGAGCATGAACTTGCAGCCATCGACATGCAGCTTTCAGCGGAGGCGATCGTTAGCTGACGCTAGTAACGTTCTTACCACCGCGCTCTTCTCAAACTCTGTAGCTAGTCCTTTTGTTGACTCCTTGAAATTCCGAAGTTGGACAACTTAGCCCTACGTATTGACGTATGAGCAGGCCAGAGACGACGGAGACTCGAGCGAACTGCGGCCCGTTAATTAGACAAGTAGCTGGCTTTTCGGAACATGTCTTTGTTTCTAATGGATTGTCGAAAGTACAAAGCTGTGTACCTGTGTCGCTGGGGCGGTTCATCCAGTATGCGTGTGGATCCAGAAGTCCTTCTCTTCCATTCTGCCCTCCTCAATGCCCTCTAGCACACCTCTCACCCATCTCGGTGGCTGCGGCCCTCCGCCGTTCACGTCAGCGCCGGTCATGGGGCAGGTGATGAGCCCCCTTTGCGACGCCAGCTTGCCTACTTCCTCAACGATCTGAAGGCCCTCTTTTGCCTTGGCTCGTCGCTCATCACGCTCTTGTAACTTGCGCTCAAGCCAGGAGGAACACCGGTCCATTCCCTTGGACGCAAGGCGCTGAAAGGAGGTCAAGAAGCGCTGGATGATGTCGAAGAGAATACGGTAGAGTAATTCGGTTGCGATTGCAGTGCCAGTCTGTTGAGTGAAGAACTTCGATGAGATGAGTGATGTTGCACTCGGTCTGGTCGATAGTGTCGTCGAGCTAGGAGCGCTGTAAAGGACAAGTGACTGTGAGACTGTCATGGCGTCGGTGTAGTTGCCAGTTGCTATTTTGGACCAAGAACTTCGTAAGACTTTTGCGTGCAAGTCTTGTCGACATCGCGAGTGACTGAGCGTTTATGTGCTCGGCTTTGAACGAAAGACCGGCCCCCTCATCCTTCTCGGGATGTAGGAGTGTCCGGTGAGCCAATCAGATGGCGGGCGCAGAACGCCTAAATCATTGTGTCCGCGAAATCCGATCGGCACGGTGGTCTTCAACACCGATCGCGAGAACGTGTTTCCAGACAACTAACGACTGGTCCGGCTTATTAGAACCATTATGACGATTTCATCACTAGATCAGCGATTGTAGCGTTACTCTATCCCATCCACCGAATTCCTCTTGTGGTGTCGTTGTATTGGACCTATCCCCGACCGGCATGTGGTATCGATTAAGGAATTGTGCTGTCCAGTCGTCCATGTGGAAGTTTTCTCCAGGTTCTGCGTTTAGCAAACACGTCTTGTGGAACGCTCGCAACCTCATCATTGAGTGTTCCAGGCTGGGCCAGTACTCCTGCAGCTGCAGCAGCATTGTGAAATTCTGCTCGAGTAGCTTTTTGGCTGTTGCTATTCTTCCCTCGTCGGTGTCGAAGAGGAGGGTATGAAGATGGATCGACGATGCCACAACAAGTAGATGGCCATTGACAGGCGACCAAAAGCACTCCGTACCCTTTTCGCTGTTTGTTGCCCAGAACATCTCACTCATGGCTATGGCATGAGCTTTGCATTGTGCTGCGTAGGTTTTGTGGTGTTGTGCCGTCACTGAGTCCAAGTCGGCTTCGTGGTCTTGTTGCAAATAATGGTAGTAGAGGAGCTGGAACTGATAATGGTATAAGATGTGCAGGACACTGAACTCGCGGAACAGATTATCCTCCTTGTGACGTGCAATATTTTCTGGCAGGTAATGGAAGCGATGCGGTAGTTTACGGTGCCAGCTAAAGAGTTCCTCTGCAATCTCGTCGACACGATCAGGACGTCCGTAAGGATCGTCATTTTGGTCACACAGAACGTAGTTTAGGTGCATGACCCGACTGTGTATTTCCGATAGAGGAAGCATTGTGCTCCACAAACCGTCGCGATCTGCTTCTAGATTAGGAGCTTGAGCGATCCGACTGCCACTGGAGGTGGTGCGACTGCCCAAATGGAGAAACGCTTTTTCTTCCAGAATCTTCGGAGTTCTGGAATCAAATCGTAGCTGGCGTGGATATTGTGCGCGTGCAGCATGCCACATGTCCATCATCCAGGCCTGCCAGTATACTTTTTGAGGTCAGCGAGACGAAGTTGAACGCTCTGTCAGCAATTTAAGCTTACATCGAACCTGAACCTCGAACGTGATTGCGTCTGTACAGTTCATGTCAGGCAACTGCATCGCTTGTACCATTCGAATAGCCTGGGCAGAAAGCAGATCTTCTTGTGCAGTCTCGCCTTCAGCAAAGCATGCCATACCAAGTATAATTGTACCTTGCAAAGCCGAGATGCTAATGGGTTCGGCTCGAGAATTGAAGGAATACAAGGCTTTATCTAGCCAATAGCGACCTCTTTCCCCGCGTGCAATTGATCCGAAATATGCATGGTCAGAGAACCTACGAACGCAGAAAGGTCAGTGAATAACGAAGTGGACTTTCTCGTCCATTCTGACTAACCGAGACGTTAAGGCGGCCATTCCCCAGACTAGAAAGTCTGCTGCCTCTCCAGCATGGTGTTGAGCTATGAATGTTGGTGGATGAAAGAGGAGGTGCTGCTTGTCGTGTATGATGTCGAAGTAGAGTGTGACAAGCTCGGTGCATAATTCACGCTCTGGAACTTGATGTGTTGGCAGCGGCAAACCTAGAGAGCCTCGGTGTAGGTCTGGCGATAACGAGGTGCTTTGTTGATGAGGGAGCAGGGTGCGTCTCGACCGCGTCTGTCCTGATATGCTCCCACTACGGTCACTCAGACTGCATTTTGCGTCTTTGGAGATGCACTCTTTACATGAGTCGAGAGAAGATATGAATGTACAGCGCCTTTTGCGGGAGCTGATTAGTTTTAGTAAGCATTGAAGGCGGTGGAGGTAGCAATTTTTTTACCGGCAAAAGGTACAAGAGGTTACAACGCGCATTCTGGCGAGCAGTAGGGCTCAATCGGTGATAGAACGCCGCGCTGGCCGGCCGTTGAAGCAAGTCTGTCATTCGCGCGCTATATCCGGCTCTATGGGGGCGGTTGACACTTGTTGCAGAATCCGAGGCGATAGATGGCCTTGCAAAGGTGGACAAACACTACGGCTCGCGAGAGTTCAAACCAGCCCCTTGCGTCGACCGTGCGGGGTCGCGCTCGTGTAACGCGTTGACCGCTTTAGCGTCTTCATGAACCACGACACGAAGATTGTGTACTGTAAGACGTTCGAAATGGAAGAAGATGTCTTAGCTGGAGTATAGAGCAGGTGCCAAACAGGATGAAGCGGAGGGACTTTGCAGTGAGTGCTCTGCTCAGAACGTTTTCAACGCCACGCTCCAGTACTCTAAAATCTTGACTTCGAAACCACGCTATCTTAGCAACAATTCTTCAGACAGTATTAACTGCTTTTCCAATTCTTAGTCCCGAAACAAGGCGAATTCGCATTCCCGGCCAATCTGGCGCGTTACGCAATACAGTAATGCCGGCTGAGAGTTTGATACTGTGCTATTTCTCTTCCACAGCTGCGACATGAGCAGACGCATTCGCAAATTGTCTCGCGGGAACCTCGTGCTGGAAGAGATCATCCTGAAGGAAGACTTTAGCAAAATGAGACATAGGCTTGGGAAGCCGACATACCAGTTCACCGTAGGTACGGCCTTTCATCTCCGGAAGTCGGAAGAAGGCCCAGACAAGCGTTGCAAAGGCAATGCCGAACCAAATGTAACCACCTTTTCCTCCGAGTCCCCAGGCGGTAGGGTTGATAATTGCTGGATTCAACCAGGAACCACCGAAGTTCAAGAGGTTCAGAAAGATTCGGGCGATGGCCACTGTCTTGTTACGGTGTCTCGAAGATGACGTCTCGGCAACGACAGCGTACGCGACCGGCCCCAGACACGCATTAAACACGAACATGTATGTCATCATCAACGCTCCCGTTGCCCAGATCGGACCTTTGTTGCCCCCGCTTGTGACACTTCCAAGAACGCCTACGAGCAACAAAATAATGCAGGTAACAGTGAGACCCCAAAGGTAGAGTGTGCGTCGACCAAAGCGATGAATCAGGGCCCAGGATACAAGCACACCGATAAACCCAAGTGCATTCTGGCCTAGACCGAGGTTGTAGGCAGCATCAGAGCTTAAGCCTGCAACGGACAGGAAGTATATTGCTTGGCCAGTGAATCCAGTACCTGCAAGGAAAGGAACAGCTCCGGCGACGCAGGTGATTTCTGTACGGCGCAAGCTGATACCGCGAAAACAGTCACGGTATCGAGCACCCTGATCGATGTGCTCTTCCGAATTGATGGTGTGTCGAATCATGGCCAATACACCGTCGACATCATGCTCCATACTTGCGGAGGTCAGGCTCACAAGAGCTTTGCGTGCATCTTCGATTCTATTTTTACGGACGAGCCACCATGGGCTGAAAAGAATTGTCAGCGTGTCGTTCTACAGTGGGATTGAAATTCGAGTACAAGTCTGGACTTGGGTTCGCACCTTTCAGGAGCGAAGCTAACTCCAATGATAATGGGAATCGGCCAGATCCATTGCAAGGCAAATGGAATGCGGTACGCCCATTGGTCTTCCCTGTTGACGGTCCCACGTAGGACACCCGTAGAAATGAAGCCGCCGATGACCCAGGATAAATTGACATAAGAAGTGACATACGCCCTAAGGGCAACTGGGCTCACTTCAGCCGCGTAAGTCGTCGTTAGGGTTTGTATGATGCCCTACACGACCGTTATTAGTTTCTTTCCATTGTAGCTGGCACTTATTGCTCACCCATGGGATGCCCAGGAGGCCTTCGCCTAAGACAAGTAGAATGATCGAGGGCGCAAAAAAGATGATAAAGATGAAGCAAGCGATCGAAAAGAGGGCTCCTTGCAGAGTCCTCTTGTACCCAATTTTCTCGATGACGACCCCTGAGAGCCAGTAACCGACGATTGAGCCTGCTTGAACAGCAGCGGTCAGAGCAGACTGGTATCTATTATCGAGTTGATGAGACCCATCCGGACGAGCACGACCGTACTTGTGTTGAAATGCCGGCTGAGCGAAGAGGGAAGGCACCAGTCCAACTTGGTATCCTTCCATGATGATCGACATACTGAGCACAATGCAATACAGGACAGACTTGGGATAGAGCCTAATGGCGTCTCGGAGGCTCATCGAATGCTCAATATCGGTATTTGCTTGAGCTCGCGCTTTAAGCGCTGCATCGTCTTTGTCATCGACCATGGGCAGTTGCATAGCGCCGGTCATTTCGACGTGAGATTCGTTAAGGGCTTTGTTAGGCATCGCAACGCCTGATGACTAGGAACGGCTACGAGTAGAGCGTGTACAAATATACGGAGGACTTGACCAGGATGTCGATTGGAAGGATGAGACTCCTACGCTCTAGGTAAAGCAAAATGAATATGTTTTGCCCTGTCAGCCGCTCTGCTAGTCAATAGATGTTCTTGGAGCCTCGTCTTCCCCGGATTTAAAGAGGTCGCGCGGAGCTGTGCGATTCATGGCCCTTGTGGTTTTGTATGAAGCTAATTCCACGGAGGAGGATAATTTACGGAGATCTTTGAACCGTCTTCAAATGGCATTAAACCGGCTCAGCTTATGGATTGAAGGGGTGCATGCAGTCGAGAAGGGATGAAAGGGACGCTTTGGAGTTTTGTTCGTAGTGAGCATGACTAATATCCCGCTAGAGATGTCCACCAACGAAGGGCCTACAAAGCCGACACCGCAGACCCTCGCTTTCCGCATCGTCGCACAGTTTCACTCCGCAATGAAGCAGCCATCATCTCTGTTTCCGACGGGTGCATTCAATTTCGCAGTCGTGATAGCACGTGCTTTGCTTTGCTGCCGGTCTGAGCGTCTTCTGGTAACCAAAACCAGGTTCATGGCCGAAGACGGCTGCGTTCTTCCTATTCGCGTCACTTCTCTGTCTCAAATTTCGTCTTGGACTACCATATCGATGCCGGGACTGGGTTGAGTAACACAAACGGGCCGAAGCTGCTTACCAGCTAGCGATGGGCAAGGTCGTTCTGTAACTACCTATTTGCAGGCCGCCGCGTAACCATATTTTCCTTTTAACCTCCTGCATGTCTGTCGATTCTCTCCTTTCCCTTACGAATGGCAATTCTCCTTCACCATAGCTTGTTCTCAAGAACCATCCAGTAAGCTACCATCGAGTCCGCATCGCTCCTTCACCAGCGTCATGCTGCAGCCATTACGAATGTGAATTTGTACCAGCTGCAAACGCTCAAAGATATTGCCTGCTAAGATATGTTCAGTATGCAACGGTGTTAAATCTTAAACAAGGAGCCGGAAGTCTGGCCTATCGCAAACTGTCTCCTGCGGAATTCTTGCGTTGTCCCATAGCTTGAGGCCACACGCTACTTTTCTCCAGAAGCAGCCAGTTCCTGACCCAAACACCGGAGGGCCATCAAGACCCAGTCAAGAAGACCAAAAGCGTGTAAGTACCAGCTGGTTTTTCGAATGTTGATTGTCAGCCTGTGGGACCGGGGCATCATTGCTCAGATCTGCGAAACATATACTTGCTCTACTATGTAGACTGTCCAGTTGAGAGCACATTGGCGCACCGTAAAAACCACTGGAATCTTATCTGTCAAGTCTGTGATGAAGTTCAACGCACAGGTTCAGACTGGACCATGTCAATCGCACAGGAGACCCGGGCGTTCTGATCTTGATTGGCACTGATGTACCTCTACCGCGTCGCTTAGGAGCCAAAAAAACTTGAAGCTCGTCCAGTACTTCATCAACAGAAGCGTCAATCTCCTCGATACAGACGGGAAGGACTCTTATATAGGTGCAACTAACAAAGAGAAGAAAGGTATGACTTTTCGCTCAAACGATATACAACCCTGAGATGACTTTATACACTTTGACTATTAAAGCCAGCCGACATCAAACGAGAAGAGCTCAACCAAAGTTTATAGGTGTTTCAAAGTCAGCTGCAGGCCTTCAAATGTAATTGTTATAAGGGGGTGCCTGCATAAGTGAGAATACGAGCTTGCTTACACTGAACATCTAGTGATATTTGACAAGAGAAATACCCCGGGTGTGGCAGACTCGTATTCTCACTTATTCAGGCACCCTCCTGGTAAAATGTTCTGATTGACATTGCTCTTCGATAACATGCAGCTACTGAGAAAGGTGTCACCGACCCAAGGTCGACTTTAAAGAGGTATAGGGGCAAAAGATCCAATCAACTAGCTTTTCTAAAAGGATGTGAAAAGCTAGACTCGGTTGATCTCGTTGATACAGAAGAGTCCACCTCGACCGTGTTGACGAGCTGATATCCGTCCATTACTATTACAAAGCCAGTCGATCACGCCGTAGCATGGCATATGCTGAAGCAAAGCAACAGGTCTGGTGAAACCTTGTGCGAACATGGCATCGTCCAAACACTTCGGTTAGATTTTGGTGCAGTCCTGTTGTATGTCTAGCCGAAAGCTGTGCCGCTTGTGCCTCACATCTGCCTCGCCAGCCGCCTCGCCTCGACAGACATTTGTCACCATCAACGTGTAATGTTGGGAGTGGGAACCATGCCGCTAAGACACGTATCCCCGGCCGGTTAGAAGGATTGTGCAGGATGCGCAAAAAAGCAAATACGGCGCACGCCAGGAAACGCTACCGCGAGCGAAACAGAAGAAGGATGACGATACACAACCCGAGGATCCACCTAATTTGGTTTTTTTGAACATGCGCCACGGCGCTTGTTGCTGTGTGTAATGTCGGAAACAATGCTCAATGCAGTAGACGCTTCGTGAAGAAATGTTAGAGGAACAAATAAAGGTTGCTACAAAATGCGATATTCCTGGTGTTGAGAACGCTACTTTCCGATGCTCATATCTTAGACTAATAGTCAGTATCATCGTATAACATTTGGGATGTTGTCGAGTATTGATAGTCGCAGATACAGTGTAGGCAGATAGATGTGCATGTTGCACACCGATGAGTTCCGTCGTTCTCATCTGATGTATGGCGGTCATTGGCAAGGAACGATCTTGCAGTCGCGTCAAATGCGCCAATGAATGGGGAAGTCACATTCCCAGATGCGCCAATGTCCAAAGGTGGTAAAAGATGATGGAACGGCTGCAGACATGTAAGTGATGTTGTGCAGGCGCAGTTCGGGTTTCATGGCTACCCGGCACGCGGCGGCACCTGATGACACGCCCATGCTCGTAGTGGCCTGATTTTGCAAAAGCACATCGTTGCCTCGATGAAGGAACTGCAAATAGACCACCTGCACAAGCACTAATTCTGCGAACCATCAGCATTTTTATTTTTATTTCTGAAACCGCTGGTGACCCCGGCATGCACAGGGTACTTCCCCAGTATACTGGCGTTGTACAAGATCTGCGCGTACTTTAGCGTCGATGATGTGTTCTTTTAGCTGTTAGCTGTTGGTGGACGATTCGACATGAGTGTTAGCTTCGATTGTTCGACTGCCCCAATATTTTGAGTAGAACTGCTGTCTAATGTGTTACAGCGTCCAGACGGCGTTGCTCGGTCTCTTCCCAAACACATCTTGAACACATGCAGTCTCCTCCAAGAGCACCAACTGCCCACTCTCTGCGCTCTCTGACAGGTAATCTGACGTCGCAGTAATGTCCGAAAACTTCTTCACCTTTCTTCAACCCAGGACCCTTTTTAGGGTCCCTTCCCTCCCAATCGACCAGCTTTTCCCGTGTCCAGAACTTCATGGTCCCTTGCCATTCCCAAGCGACGTTGGGATCACAGCTATGGTTTGCTAGGCACCACATTGGATGTACAGCTCCAATCTCTGGTCGTCCATCTAGTCCTTGCTGAGCAGATGCCGTACCACGTAGCTTAGCGTAGATGATGTTGAATACCCAAGTGTCGTATCGATGGCTTTGTGTGAAGATGTTCACATCCATCTTTTCCAGAATGTGCAGTGGTTTGATGATATTGTTGTTAAACGAGAATGGCAGGGTTTGGGAAACACCACCGAAAGCGTTGATAAGCTGTCCTCGAGGGTCGACTTGCCATGCGATATCAAGGTTCTGGGCATGATAGTCGCCCCAAATGTAACGTAATTCCTTCAACTCCAATGGATGGAGATCCTGTGTCTCTGCTAGCGCCAGGGCTCGAACAAGGAGTATGGAGTACAAGGAATCTGCTGCTTCGCGAGCGGAAACTTTGCCTTGATCTACGCTGACTCCGCAGATCGAAGGATGATAAGTATCCTGTGCCAAATCATGGCACTCTTCACTACAGAAGAACACCTCGTCACACTCCTCGCAGGCGTGGATGGTACTCTTCGCATCTTTTGAATCAGGTAGCGTGGCACTACAAGCGTCGCAATACGTTTCGTGGAGTCTGGACACAGCTGTCAAGAGAGACCTTTCTTTGAGTACCTCTTTCCCAGGCGCAATATCCTCCTTTGCGAATACACCTAGTTGTTTCACAAATTGGACTGCGTGATTTGGATCTTGAGTCGATGAGTCGGTCGAGAGCAATGGCAGCTCAGATACCTTGACTTCCAAGCTAGGTGCTATGTCTGCCATTTCATCGTTCAGGAACTGTAGACATTCTTCGGAGAAGCGATCTGGCTCGTAGTGGTTCCAGGGATAATTCTCGCGACGGACGAGTCCTTTGTCGGGATAATCTTCTATCTCGACATCATTGGCATTTTCCCCTTTCTTCTCGTAATAAGACCCAAGTTTCAACGTCAAAGTCTCATCGTGCTTTTTAAAGGTATCGTCGTCGGGGAAAGCTCTTGTCGCACGTGCGATATAGTCGAAAGCGCTACGAAAGCAGCCGCAAGCCAAGAGACCTTCTATGAGAATATCGTGCCTTGCCATGTCAGTATGGGCCACATGCTAACGGTCAACCCTAGTCTCCTCTTACATACGCAGTTCGCGAGCATCGCTTTTGCGCCCAAGCGATCGCTCTGTTTTCATCTTCGTTCTGAGCCTGCTCGGTTCGATCTAGCCCAAGACTTTCGATGCCCTCCGAAAGATAGTCGGCGTTTGCAGCATCCAAAGCCTCGTTATGATATTCGCCTTCCTCCGCTACTTCATCAACAAGCAAAAGCGCCTTATATGCATCACCAACAGCAAGGTCAGGGTATCCAAGGCTTCTATAGGCTTTCGCCAGTTTCAGGCGATGTGTTATGCTGTATGGTTGCCGTGGCGTTTGCTGCTGTAATGCAATGAGTTCGTCAATAAGATTTGCGCGTAGCATACTGCATCCCTGAAAGAATCAGCTATGTTAGTGTATACCTAGCAGACGTCCTTACCTCCATCTTGGTGATTATTTGTCACAGCCGGCAAATGCTGTGTGCTTGTCTATGAAGCACGTGAGGCAAACTTTTTGGAGATGATGGCGGGGACTAGTGGCACTAGCTCGCTTTGCTCTTCTGCGCTCCACCCACCTCCAGTACTTTCGTATTCGTCACAGGTGACGCTACTTTGACAGAAATCGCAGGCCAGCGTTCACAAAAGTCACTTTCAGTCGACAGTTATGCTTCCTTCTGCGGCGGAGCTCGTTGCGCGGTTCCTCAGGACTAATGGCTACACCGATGTATGACGTAATGCCACAGTATTTGCTATACCCACTCATGCCTGCGTAGACATTGAAGAGTCTCGTCATTGAGGCTGGCTTGCCACCTGATATCGGTGCTGGGTCTAGCAGCTCAGTGACCATAGAGTCTATCCTCCACGAGAAGAAAACATTTGACGTCAGTCTCAACTTTGAGAAACTCGGCGTAGAAGATGACAGGCGCCTGTGGGCCGTACCCGCGCCGACAATACCATCAGTCGTGGAATCTTTACCCAGTCGGTCAAACATATTGAGTGTAGCTGCTTTCGATCTGCTTCTTCCTTCAGCTACGACTATTGAACAGTATGTCGCTGTTACTACCGCCGACCGACAACTACATCTTTTGAAACCGGGAACTTCAGGCTTCGAACTTGCGCACTCATATAGCAGCTTTCAAGACTCACCTATACTCGACATAATCACCATAGGCTCGCATTATATGATGATTGCGTCAATGTCTGGTAAAATGGTATTGTACAACACCACGAGCGACAAAATTCTTGACGAAAGAAAAGACCACTCAAAATATGTTGTCAAGATAGCGAGCTGCTCAACCCAAGACTCCGTTCTCGTAGCAAGCGCAGGATGGGACTCAAAGCTGTTCCTGTATCGTATCGATATTGGCGGGAATGCTCCACACATAGGGGAACCTTTGGCGACCCTTACCCTTTCGAGCATTCCGGAAACCATTTCTTTTGTCAATTCTCCCGAAGATGGTTCCCCGGTTCTTCTAGTGGCTCGCAAGGATTCTACATTTCTCTATTACTACTCAGTCCCTGACCTCAACAATGGAGGATTCAATCTCCTCGGCAAACAGAACCTGGCTCCACACTCTAATGCGTGGGTAGCATTCACTCCGGCAGACGTCCAAATATGTCCCACCGATCCGTCTGTAGTTGCTGTTGCAACTTCGTCAACGCCACACATGAAGCTACTTGTACTGAAGCTTCTACTGCCACCAGTACGACCCGTAGGATTTGATACCGACACTGATGGGGAAGCAGCCACGTCAGGTGCAGTCACACAAGCCTCACAAGCACGTGCTGAGCTCTTGATTTCGGACAGAGAAGAAGCAGCCATAATGGTTAATGTGTCAACCATGGCACCTCAAACTGCGTATTCCACCCCTCGACTGACCTGGCGCCCTGATGGCTCAGGCTTGTATGTCACCTCAGATGACGGTGTTATCCGTGGCTTTGAGACAAGCAGTGGTAAGCTCATCGCTTCTTTGGAAGGCCATGAGCCAGGCTCGAAGATCCGCTGCCTCTGGAGCGGCTACCTTAGACCACGCGATGGTGACAGTGCCGATTCAACCAGCAACCAAGAGTTTCTGATCAGTGGTGGGTTTGACCAGCGACTGATACTCCGAAGCTGTTAGTTAGTCATGGTACTAGCTATGTACCCGAAAGCTTCACCCGTGATTACTGTATTGAGCACAGAAAAACTCCGTGTCTCGGTAATTGAGCACATTGAGCCTGATCTATAGCTCTTGTCACTTTTTTTCGCACTGTCCAGCCCAAACTCGGATCAGTTACAGTCGTCCAGCAAAAACCCCGGTACCAAGTCTAGGACTCGGAAATATTGCGGGCGCTGAGCTTTGGTGGAGTAACTAATCAATGATGCACGGATACAGAAATTGTTTGGTAGTTAGAGATTGCACTTGGCAGGTTTGCTTTTTTGGTCGGCGATCTGTGCAATTACCCTGTAGCCCGCCACGATCTTGTCCCCACGATCTGGCAACGACAGATCCCAACAAGGATTACTTGCTTGTTTACCTATGACACACGTGGTAAGCACAGATGCGTCACACCTGGACGCCAGACAAGGGACTCGATACTAGTGTCCGGACCACCCACCTGTTCCGCCATTCACCGATTACAAGAACTAACACGGCTTTACGCGGGGAGGCCCCAAAAAATGTTTTTGCTGGGCCTAGAGCTGCAGTGTCGTCGGGGAAGACGGGTCAGGCGTATTTGTCTCTACTGGCGAGCTTTTCTGAATCCTTGAAACGTCTAGGACAGTATAGTGCACATCTTAGTCAACAAATGCATCCACTCGTTCACAGCATTGTCATCTTGGCCGCTCTTCGCCTCGCCTACACCTATTTTGAGAACTTTCCATGGCGGGTACGCCGTAATTCCAGAGTCAGGAATGCGCTCGTGCTATCACTTTCGCCTAGAAAGCGTATATATATGACTGTGGTGCAACTCGATCAAGTCACACTCTCAACCTGACTTTGTTGTCTTCGTTCGACTACACGTAGCACACCAGACAGTCGAAAGCCTGCTCTCCATCGTTGTATTAAACCAACCCACTCTATCAGACCCTACGGTCCCAAATCTTTGAATTCCACTCCCTCAACCGACGTTGGTAGCGACTTTGACCTCAACATTCAAATCCCAACATGTCATTTGTAACAAATTGGAAAGAAGGAGATGGAGACTTTCTGCTGGTTGTCGCTGGCCTGACTCGCTTTGCACCCTATTTGACCGGCTGGCAAGAGTTCAAGGATCACATTCGAAAAGTGGTCAGAGAACAGCCTGGCTGGGTTGACGTATATGCAAGTCAAAGTCAGCGCAGGGGTGAAATGCAAGGCTGGTGCAGACTCAAAGACAGGGAGGACGCAGAAGCTGCATACAGTGGGTAACACAACATCATGTACTTCTGAGTCGCAACACTGACCACGATCTAGAAACCTATTTTAGGTCCAAAGGCATGCTGGTGCACGTCTGGCAGACACGCCGCAGCAGCGAGGGATTTCGACTGATGAAGTGTAACTGTTCTACGCATTTTCCGGATTTGCCTGAAGGAGCTCACTCTCCTGGACTTTGTGGTATCGACATTGGAAGAGTTAACCAACTAGGAGGCAAATCGTATGCCGCACCTCCAACACAGTATATGCCGGTTCAACCAGGATACGCTTATGCTGCATACCCTACGACCACAACTTACGCTATCCAACCACTGTACGCGACCCAGGCGCCTCCTCCAGTACCTTCAGTAATGCATCAGCTACCCGTGTATTCTGCCAGCAACAGTGGCATGCCAGTAAACATTCGAGATGGAGCGATACTTACCGAGGCCCGTGGCATATTCATTCAAAACTTGAGCTACAAGGTTGGATCAACCGAGCTGAAGAACTTACTCTACTCTGTGGGAAGGCCCATTGATTGCAAAGTGCACCGGGATCGTGCCGGCGTTTCGAAGGGGGTGGCAACCGCCAAGTTCGCGTCGACGCACGAAGCACAGCTCGCGGTGACCCACCTAAACCGCAAACCACACAGGGGGATGACCCTGAAGGTTCGCTTGGACCAAGACACGACCGTTGTGGGACAGGTTGGGCCTCCTCTTGTGGTGAATGGTTCCGTTGGTGCATACAAGTAAGTGCAACGTTCTATGCGCTGGCTGGCACTAATGTTAAGTAGCGCTGGCAGATAATACCGCCTGGAACCCGCGGTTTCTGTCACATCGACAAAGAACATACTGTTGTTACGTCAAGGTATAAGGCATGCAATGTGGCGTTGTATGGATCCGAATGCTACCTTTGTACCCCTTGAGTTGTCTTTCGGCATGGCCTAATTTGGAAATACCTCCGAGGGCGTTACGCGCTCGCTCATTGTACATATATGTTTCTTCTGAAAAACGGTTCTAGTACGGACTACGGAGATACTGTTTGTTCCGGCATTTCTGGTCATTAAGTGACCCTTGTTCATATTGCGTTGCTGTCAGTGCATTCAAAATCCAGGAGTACATAAGCGGCTGTATTTACTTTTTCTATGCAGGTGCTTCCATCTAAGTCTACTTAAGCGTGTCCCAATCTAGGTCATCAGCATCTGCCTGATCTCGTATTTGCTTCTTACTCGATGAACTCCACAACGACCTCCACATTGCGTTTACCCAGGCATGCATTGACCTACTGGTGGCGTTTTTTTGGCCTGCATCGCATTTCTCATTCCGATTCGTTGAGGCGACGCCACCCGTATCCACGCTCCATGGCATCAGAAGCCGCCTGCATCATACTAACGGCGCGTTCCAGGCTTGCTACCATGCCTTTGGTTTTTAACGGCGAGTTTTTCAACCAGTGGATGGTTATCAAACGTGATGGCTGATCGCATTGTTGTTCCCGGTGACGCGGAGTTCTTCGGACGCCTCGAGGGCTTGTGCTCCAGGATTGCTTGCTTCTTTGGGAATCTGTTGACGAGACCTTCCAAGACAACTTAACATGCACAGGGAACATGATCCTGTCAAGATCGTGAAGGATGCATCCAGGTGCTTGGGACAACACGAGATATGGATACCCACGCGCTAGGCGTGCAAATGAAATTGGGCTCCAACGTGCCGGCGATGCAACACCCCACGTCAAATCTGGGAGTTGAGTGTTTATCGGCAAGTGAATGTGCCGATCTGAACAGTTTCCACAGAGTATCAACCTCACTGAATGATCACACAGAGAGCCTCACCAATCTGCACCAAGCCCTTGGCCCGTCGGCCGTGGTCGCATGGATCTTACGAGACCCCTTGTCGAAACCCCAGTCAGGGCTGCAGTACCCATCGATCTTTCCAACGATTCGTCCTCTGTTGCACAATACCGAGGCGCTGGGAATCTGTGTTCGGCGAAGTGAACACGATGCTGACAGGGGATCTGATACAAGCTCCCTGAAAATAAGCATCGTTGCACAGGTGATTGCACGGTCGTGCAAACCAAGCACATACTGAGAGGGCGCAACCGTTTCTGTGGAGCGTAGATTTGGACCGGAGTCAAAGTTTTCTCCTAACTAAAAAGCGAAGTTAACATTGCATCTCGCTCTTACAGCAAGTATAATTCTCTTTGCTTGACCGACGTTCGTATCAGTGCTGGTAGACCGTCTCCGGGAGTGTGCTGTTACATCGCCTCTGAGTGAGCACGGGCAAACCACAGCCTTGGGACGAAACGGAATCAACATACCGAGACCTCACACTCTGAATGTCCAACCGCAGACGCTGAGCTATTCAATGTTCCAGTATCTGTTTAGTGGTAAAGTAGGACAACTACTACCTCAACTACCCTGCGCCACTCACGAGTTGACCAATAAACCACATCGTAATACTTACTCTGATCTCCTGTTCTCGAGATGACTGTATATAGAACCTGGGGAGCAGGAAAGAATGCCGGACGTTATCCGTGCAAACACAGCTGCCGTGCGTGTCACACGCCTGCGTCAATCATGACAGCCACGCGTGGAATCCCGACTCCCCATGCCGCAGCAGCATGGAATATTAGAAGAACGACTGCATGACATACCCAACGACCGACCTCGGGGCACGCTGCGCTACAAGAACGGGACGGGGCGAGAAGCTTAGCCTGTCACAAATGCGAATCCCTGAGCGTGCAGTGATTGAGAAGGGCCGATTGCGGGACCTTCCATCTCCCAGCTGAGACGCTGGTTCCGTCATCGAGGCTATCTATCGTGGATCCAGAACACAAAAGGCGCTGTATGTCTTGCTGCTCGATGCGATTTGTTGGACTGCTCTCCGGAGCTCATCGCTGCTCTCGTTCGTCGACGTATATAGCTGAAGGGCGTGCTTTTACGACATACAGTCGAAGTACCGAAGACGGATCTGAGATGCCGTCGTGCCGCTCTTGGGGTTAGGTCCCCTTTTTGTTGCGGCGTTGACTGACGATACTGAACTTGTTTTGCTGGACCTTTTTCGCCGAGTTTGGTAGCGAGACGGGCCGCCGCGGGCAAACGATCCGTTTAGTGGAGAACTCCATGCTTCCAGAAGCAACATGCTTGCAGAAGACAGCAGTCTAGAGTGTCTTCGGCGTCTCAACAGACGTATGAGATGTATTGACTTGAGTGTGTATAGCCCGGTGAAGTCATGTTTTTGCAGTCCGATGGTGAGTTGATGACCTACACCAGGAGCTTGTCTTCTCTTTTTCTACTTCTTGTTATCTCGCATAACAGACTTCAGACTGAAAACGCAAATCTCGGCTACTATGAGCTCTGCATGTTTCGACACAGAGAGATAGGTCTCGTCTCTCCGAAGTCTTCCAAAAGCCACGTCAAACCAGATCGTGTCAGAGTAGAGCGCGGTTCACATTCTTGTCGTGTCTGAAACTGCTCGGACAGGAAGTATGATGAGGAAAGTTTGCCGCAAGACGTAGTTGACCGCTGGTAGAACATGGTGTAGGCACATCTAGACTGTAAAAGCGTTAGTATGGAACGAAGACGGGCGACAGCCAACCAAGCTTCACAAGTCACCGCACCTGTGATGCTAACGGAGGGCCCAAGTAGCTAGAATTTGGGGTTGCAAGGCCATCCTAGCTATAGAGCCTCACTGGCTTTCTGCTTAGTGTGGTCAATGGCATGCTCTGTCACCTCACCCAGACGTAGGTCGTAGCTGCAAGCTCGGAGGTGGCTACCAATCCGATTAGCTTTGAGGACGGCGTCCAATTCCGAATTCTTGGTAGCATCGCAGCCGTATTGTGATCGGCGAGGGCTCAGCGTCAATGCACCGGCCCATACCCTCCGGTACCGCTTCGCGCCTCCGGTACTATCCCATTCGTCAAACAACATCGAGCTGCAGCTGTCCTAGAGCCTACCTCATCACACTGCATAAATCAAGGGCGCCTTCGGTGCAGCTATCAGAGTCAGCATACCTGCGCTGGGAGACGGCAACATCCGTCACCCTGGCGTGGGCGTTGAAAATTATGGAAAACCCACAGGTAGAATTGCTCGAACTCTATCCGCACCGGGGTCAGCGTAAAGTGGTCGTGTCGGTATTTGTACGGGCACCGCGTTACTGCTCGCCCCCTTTTCCGTTTTTGCTTTCACCAGTTCTGCCTGAAGTCGTTGGAGCCGTGGAAATATCAGCCAGACCGTTGGCCAAAGTAGTTAAGTCAACCATGTAAGCCTCTTCTCATTGTACCGTGTAGACTCACTTATAATAGCATAAATTCTGCTGGGTCTTGATCAAATATGCTTAGGGAGGAGGTTCACCTGTTTGGCTTTTCTCCGCAGCTTGGAAGGATTGGTTGTCTCATCATCGTACAGACGCTGATGCAATGTCTAAAACTAATCGTTACATGCCATTATTGAGGCATCAGCAAATGTGCCGTCAGGGACCCTAAACTGCCGGGCTTAGATCTCTAGTATAATGTTGCTTAGGGCGGGGAACGTAAGTCTCTCTTCAAAAGGTGGCCAAGGAAGACGAACGGGGGGCTTTAGACAGAAAAGGGATGTTGTCCAAAGAGAAGAGGTTATAAGTGAGCTTGTCCGGTTTGACTAATCACAAAACGCGCGAGCGAGGACTTTGCTGGTCTGTCGTACCATTTGCGGGATCTATTTTGTAAGTCAGTGGAATGCTGAGTTCTTAGTGTCTGAGTATCTCATATAAGCCATTTCCAAGGAAAGACTCGAGTAGAAACTGGCTCTTCTACTTCTTATGTATGTTAGTAGAGATCTAAACCTTCCAGAATGCACGTACACTCAAACACAGATTCCTTTATTCGCTTCTCCTCTTATATCCTCCACCCCTTGTTCTGTGTTCTCATCGTCACAAACCACAGCACGCACAAGAATCCTGTTCCTATCAACAAGCACACACCGCTCCATATCTGTACCCCAATGAAATCCAGGTGCCCATCAGCGTTCGTTTTCAGCAACGCACCCGCAATCGGCGCCCCAATAAGCGTCGCGATGCTTGATACGCTCCATGACATGCCTAAGCGCGTGCCCAGTCGCGATAGATCCGGTGTGATGTTTGCAAACGCTGCTGAGGGCAGTGTGACGAGAGCAGCAGAGAAGAAACCTGTTGATTGTCAGCGTCTCTGCTCCAACGGAGTCAGATATTAGGATCAGGTGGAAGACTTACCCCATAGTATACTGAAAGCGATGAACTTGGGCTCAGTGTCGACACTGATCCAGCAAAGCGATAGAATGGCACTTGCGGCTGTGCATAATGCCCACGTCACGATAGGCCCCAGCCACTGCGCCAGAGCTCCGCTGACCAGACGCCCGAAGAAACTTGCGGCGATAGCCATGACCAGCGTATACAAACCCGAACTCTGGCTCAGACCTAGTCTGTCCCTGGCATACGTGGGTATGTAGAAATAGGGCACGATGTAACCCAAAAATGTTGAGAACGAGCAACAGGTGAAAATGAGGAACAGCTTGTCCTTGTACGCCGTCTTGTCGAACAGCGCTCGGGCTTTACGCTTCGTAGCCAGGACACTGGAGCCGCTGAGGAGAGCGGGAATGGAGAGCAGTGCTGCAGCGAGCGCAACAAAGCCAATAGCGCGCATAGCCCATGGAAAGCCAGACGACTTCAACAACCGATCGAACATTATAATGTAAATAACACCACCTAGCTCATGTTAGCAAGACCTCGATCCACCTCGAACCGACAAACTCACCAACGGCAATCCCGCTCATTACGATTCCCAACGCGATCGCCCTCTTCTTGTCAAACCAGATTCCAACCAACGCCAGACTTGGTATGTAAAGTAGTCCCGCTCCAAGACCCATGCATATTCCCTGGCTCAGAAAGACTTGCCAATATTGTGTACTCAAGCTGAGCATCATGATACCGAACACGACCAAAAAGTTGCCCACGATGAGCATGACGCGAAAATAGCCCAGATCGAACAGTGGCCCAGACAAGACGCCGAAGAAGATGAGCAGCCAGGCTTGCACTGTGCCGATCCAAGATATTGCTGACGGAGAGGCGGATGAGAGCAGGTCGGATTTGTAGTACGCTTGAAAGGCGCCGTACGAGAGGGTGAAGCCCCTTGGGATGTCAGATGGTGAGCAAAGCAAGATGGAGGGATGCAAACCAGATGTTGATCTGAGGGTTGTTAGTATGCAGGCTGATGTTCAGCATTCAACGACGTACGTATATCATGAAACCACCAAACACTTTCAGCCACGCGTGTAGTCCTCCATCGGGAGGGGGAGGAATGACCGACTCCGTCGTCTTTGTAGATCTTGCGTCAAATGGCTTCTCTGCATAGTGAGCAGGCTCAATGCCTTTCTCCTCGTCGCGAGGTACTGATTCTTCAACCACCTCAGCCGAAGATGGTCGGGAGGTTTGCCGGGAGTCGACCAGATCGCTCTCGAAAGTCTGTTTCTCCTTGGAATGGATTGATGACAGCATTAGTTCCTTTTTTTCTTACGCGGCCTGTATGCGCACTTGCAACAGAAAGCTTAGTGGTTGTCGTCTTCTTATGGACTCGGACAATTCCGAATCCAACTCCGAACACCGGTGACACTAGCGATCAAGCCCTTCGCGGCACAATTGTTTAGCACAAGATCCACAACACAGCGTGCGTAGGTATTGGAGCGGCTTCTTAGACAAGGTAAAAAAGGAGGGTCTGCTAAGCACACCAGAAATACCAAACATTAGCCAGGGGACCCGGCTAAACACGAACCTGGGATGCACATCATGACGATTCCTAAGGGCTACTGCCGTTGATGCGGGGATAAACTGTGGGCCGAGGTCAGGCATTGTGGAGCTGTACGCTAACAAGGACTCTCATTCTCAACTACAACAGTATGACAGATGGCTCAATTCGTCGTTTTGAACGGATGGTGCAGAGCATAATAACAGGAGAGTGACTGAGCAGGCGATGTAGTCGCAATTATCGTGAGCCGTTGCCATCTGTAGCTGCAATGAGCTTATTTGAGATTGTATGTACATGTACAGAGGGGATAATGATGGCGCCAGACGAGGCTGTGGCACACGATCGAACGCCATGTGGGAGAGTTTTGTTCGCCGAAAAGAGCAAATGCAACACGAAACATCGCGACTTTCGCAAGGCGAATGTAGCTTCAGACTTGACGAAGGCATCCAAACAGATTTTTGGTGTCCACATGACATGCAATGGTGTTGCGAGCAACGATAATATCTCAAAGCCGCTTGAAGTCAGCATTTTGAGTAGAAGGCGCCAGTTCCAAGGGCCAGTGTTCTATTGCAGGTATCTGCATGAGTCGTGTACAGCACACGAGTTTAGCTGCAAGTAGGACATGCTATTGCGGCCTTCATAGCAGCGAGAGCCGCATAGCTGCCCAGTGTATACTCGCGTATTGCTCGATGTGCGTACAGGATTGAAATTGGTAGTGAGCAGCAAGAGGACCGAGACGGTGCCATCGGAATCGTGTGGGTAAAGATGCTAGGACTGAACAGATATATTGGTAGTGTTTCGAAGGAATGGAAATCGGCCAATATTATCGAAAAACGCCTGAAGCAATGTGTTACAAAAATCTTGATGGTCCTGCCTTTTGCTCTCGTGCCGAGCCGGACTAAGAATTGTTTGGCCTCGGTAGACTGCCTGGGGCCCTGGACGGGATGGTGGCAGAAAGGTTGTCGGCTGTTCCTCAAGCCGCAGGCTTTGCAAATCTCGCCTTCCTCGCCTCTGCCGCAGCCTTGTCCTTGTCGTTGTATGAAGGGGTAGCTCGCGGGGCTCGTTCTCTCCGGGGGCTCCTGCTGTCTCGGCGACTGCGCTCGTTCCTGTTGTCGCGCCTGCCACCTCCGCCACCTCCTCGACCACCGCGAGCAGGCCTGCCTCCGTCGCGGCGCTTGTTTGCGCCTGCGTCGTCTTTGTCTTCCCGCCCACGCTTCTGGGTGCGCTCAGGAAGGGCTTCGTCAAGGCCTTGGACTTGGCCCTTCTCGCCAAACTTCTTCATGCGCTCGAGCTTCTTCAGTCCCTCGTCATCCTCGATGTTGGTACCAAACTTCAGGGCACGCTTCTTTCGGCGCTCGATTTCGTCGTCGATGTTGGTGGCTGCAAGACCTTGCGCGTAGTCGGGAGCAGGCTCCTTCGACTCCTCAGTCGTGGCTTCGGCACCCTCGGCTGGCGCCTGAACCGAAAGATCGTCAGTTTTGGCGGGATCAATGTCAGCCACCTGGTTAGGAACGGCCTGAGGGTTTGGCGGCTGGCCTTCTCCGCCAGCCTTCTCGACCGTCTCGGCGTTTGTTGTGACCTCTTCAGTTGCTACAGGCGCGGCCTTCGCAGGCTCGTCATCGTCCCAATCGATCTCGTCTTCGGCGTTGACTGCGGGTTTCGGATCAGCAGGAGCGCCGGAGCCGGCCTTCTCGTCATCCTTCATGAGACGATCGACCATGTCTGCCTTCTTTCCAGCGTGAGGAAGACCACGTTCCTTGAGCAGTGCCTCAAGGTCGGCGTTCTTCATCTTTGCGTATTCAGGCATCTTCAGCGCGGTTTAGCTGTGCAAATGCGCGATAATCGAACTGTGCGACGCGACCCCTATTGACGCGTAAAGCTGGATGCGGCGCGGGCGCGAAGCTTGCTAGGCGACCGTGGGCGTGACTGAAACTGCTTATTGGAAGCCGAGAAGAAGCGGATAAATGGGAGGCCAGAAAATGGTGGTGACTGAAGAAAGGATAGGAAACGCGCGACAGCGACAATGGGGGTAATTGACAGGGTGAAAGGTGAGGTAAGAGCTACCTGCAAGCTCCAGCCTCAGCCCCAGATGTCTTGGCAACGCTTGTCCTTTTTAGGTATGTAAGCTTCTTCAGCGCTCTGTCCTTCTCTTTCATCTGAAACGCTGACAAGACTTCAGGAATTCTTGACAGAACTCATGCTATTCAGCAATCCATCCAAATCTTCGAGTACCTTTGTGAACCCTTTTCCAGTCCGACCGCTGCTCTCGCACGATCGCACTGGTGTGAAGTCACCGTAGTGCGATGTACTTCTGAAAAAGGTGGGAATGCCCACCTTCGAAGGCCCTCTTTATCAACATAGTTTACGACTCTGAGGGGAACGGAGGAAGAGGAGGAGGAGCTATCCAAAACAGGGCAACAGAAACCTGCCTCTCTGCTACTTCCGGACACGTTGCTTTGTTACAACAAGAGCTGCTGAATTTCGTATATTTCCGAAGAGCTGCAATGCTCTAATAATAGCAAGCCCTAGCCATTCCCTCCGATTGTTTGAAAACATCAGTCCTCAACCCAGCTGCGATTTTCAGTGATGAAAATTTACAACTGGGCGAAAAGAAATTCTCTGAAGAGAGACAAAGTGGGCTGGGCAGTTGCTGGTGCAAATGGATCGCAGTGATGGGTTGCCCAAGGGAAACGATGCACATCCGTGCATCCTTCACTGTGCACGACCTTTACCACTGGATCAGGCAGTTCATGAGCAACTCCACTCTGGTCGGTTATGATTCCTTGGACGGTCTCGAGGCTCTTGTATACTTGTCCGATGCGTCATCACTTTTGATGACCAGCGCCTGGTTTACCATGCGGACGCCTTTCAAATCATGACCGATAAGTGTTTGTCACAACGACATATCGCACGTTCATCTCATTGCAGCAAGAGCTCCGCTCCTTAGTGAAAGCCTAACACGGGTAGTACCAAGCCATGTCACGACCGTCGAACAGCTCCGTAACTCAGCGGCTCGCAGTTCAATCAGATATGGACCCTAACTTGCTAGCGTCCACAAGGTTTGATCACAGCTTTAAACCCCCAGGTCGACACGAACTGCCCAAGGGCTGGGTGATCTGCGGCCAGGGCCCACAGTGGACACAAAGCTCACTAGCAACACACACAACTGATTCGCAGGCACTCTCCACGCGCCGTGCCGTTCTCCCTCTCCGTACCAAACGGCTACAACCAAACTTTGAGCGCCTGCGCTATGAGCCCTTGTTCTCATAATTCACGATGCTCGGATCCTTGGGTAGAGTCAGTTCATCTCACTCTCACCGCCTCGCGGTTATGGAGGAGAGCTGCTTGGTTAGAGGTGAAGGTTGGTTGCTACGCGTAGGAAGCTACTCAACGATGGAGCAACAAATTGCGGCATCGTAATGCGGTACTTTTCACTGGGAGAATGTCCAGCTATCATCATACAAGCGCTCACCTGTGCAGCCGTGTCACATCCCGTGCGTCGAGTTGGTGCACATACGTGACTGTACACATGTGCCATTTTAATTCATCGTTTCCAGATGCGCACTCATGTCACACCCGCAACGCTTTCCTGGCTCCTGAAAGTTTTTCGTGGGAATCGGCCTTCATGTCTGCATATCAAAGGAGGTTTTATCAGATTCGAGACAGGACTCTAGATCCATGTCTGATCCCAGCCAGTGATCGCAGTAGAGGTAAATTCTCTACGCTCATTGGCAAGTTCTTTGCACTAGACTGCCTTGTTAGGGTAAAGTATGGTCCCGTGACCGAGATGGTATGCGGCATGGAAACGACCGTCACTTTGGTGAGCGCGAATGATGGTGCAGAGACTGGGGCAGACCAAAGGTGGCTTGTGCTCGCAACCCGGATGGTGGGAACACTCGTAAGAATCGCCGTCCTCTCCCCCATGACCGCTGAAACTGTTGAGTCAAGGCAAGAAGGACCGTCTCTTGCCATCTTTCACAAAGGCCAGTGTCCAAAGCAAACTTGGTCTTGGGGTTGCGACGCCTTTGATGTGTTGTCAAAGTGGCGAGCGTAGATCAGAGCTCAGCCTCGTTCTCCTGCAGCTAACATAGCTAACACTGCACCTAGCCACACTTCAGCTGGCATGGACGGTCACTCCGGCTCGACGTACAAAACCCATGGCGATACAGCTCGTGGTAATGCGTCGCAACGGTTACGAGAATAGCAACCGGTGTTATGCAAAGGCGTCGGTCCTGCTCCACGGTCCACAGGCTCCATACAGTGCCTATGACTCTTCTGCACGAGAAACCCGAGCAAGCCGTTTCTCGAGCTACGCGGTCTGATTGATCCGTTGGACTTGCCCTGCCGTAACGTCTGCTCGAAGACGTACCGGTAGACGGCATAAGGCTCTCAACGAACTTGGGCATTCACCGTTCGAGAGGGCTGCATTCAATCCGTTCTGTGGTCTACATGGCTCCTGCCGCAAGATGCATTCGGGCAAGCGATCGATCGTCGCACATGGTCCAATAGACCCAAAGTGCATCGTGAGCTGAACATGTACTGTAGTTTGGGTGCGAGATGAGGTCTGCTGTGGCAGTCGACCCCACCTAGATATGTCTCCCGTTAGGTTTCTCCCCTCGGCTCCTGACTACGACCGCCTCATCGTGGAGCAGCTCTAAGTGAGCTCATATAAGGCAGAGGTCTTCAGGCGACTTGCTGATGGCTTTGAAACGGCAGGCATACTATGTAGTGTGAGAAGACGAAGGGTTGGGGCAGCCGAGGAGCCAATTGGGCTCTGCACTTGCTGCCGCCGCGCGAGGGCTCGTTGCGAATCGTCGCCCACCATCACGCTCCGAACGGTCGACTGGCTGCGCTTTGTCCTCGAGCCTCCACCCGCCATCTCAAGCGCAAGCGCCCGTAACTGAACCAAGAATGCTTTCCGTGCTAGGATCAGCCCAGCTTTGCAAGGCCGCGAGGTGCCATGCCGGCTTTTGGGGGGTATCTTGCGCGTGCGCTTGTCTCGACAGGATACATATCGACCCCGCAGAATCCTCGAAAAGGCTGAGACCCAACGAATCCTTACAAGCAAACGTACCACCTGTGCATTCCTCCATCGTCTAAACTAAAGATCCCTTGGACAAGCCGCCAGGCCGGCCTTGAACGTTGACAGACGGCCTGCTAGCGAACCGCCCCACTGCGGCGACAGTGAATGAGAATCCCCACACTTGGACGGCAGACCCTGAGGCAAGTGACGGGACGCGTGAGCTTGTGCCAGGATAGAGTATAATACCACTCGCTATCCTCGTCGCCGCTTGCACGCTTCGCTGTCAATTTTCGCTCAAACCCCACGATACCCTTGCACAGCCCCGTTTTGATCGGGCTTTGCCGAAGCAGCGCCACACCCTCGGTGGCGCCGAGAGCAACCAGAATCCACCACATCTGGCTTGGATCAAGTGGCCGCTGCGTTGTGCATTCTTGCTGGATGACTTATATTGTTTGACGTCCAATTCAAACTACCCTGGACCATATCCGTTTCGCCACTTCCGCCCGGCAGTGTAGACTACCCGCTGTCACCCGCTCTTCCAACTCGCCTCACAGAACCTACCCGAGCTGATTATTGCTGACGGTCCCGAGTATTCCATCGTCCCAGCAATTTGAAACGCCCGACCCCCCTGCGTCGTTGGACCCTTCTTCCCAGAGTGTCACAGTCTGACGAGCACATGCCTTCATGAGGTACTCAACGCACACAGCGTCCCGCAACACACACAATCGGGTCACACAAACTTACCCGACATGGCTTCCTATAAGTCACAATTCCCTCCACCAAGGAGAACAGAGGAATACACGCCAACTACACGCTTGCCGAAGCGATCCATCACGCCTACCACCATCACATCTCAGCTTCCAGCTAGCAGCCAGTCCAGGCTGCAAAAGAGAAGGCCCTCGCGTGATGAGCCGGCGCAACCGGAGAGAAGGTCATCGAGTCAAAAAGAGCCTGTGCGGAAAGTCGACTCACGTCAGGCATCGAGCACAGCCATACCCACCATCCCAGCTCCTGGCTTCACATCGTACAAAGCAAGGTCGACAAGTTCATCCTCTCGATTACCGAAGTTAGAAGTACCTGTTAATGCGCGAACCCCCTCTCTCTTTTCAGGATCATCCGCATCGACTATTGAGAGTCCACGATCAAATGTATTGAAGAGGAAGCAGCCTAGTGTTGGGGTTGCAGGCAGTCGACACGCGTTGCGGACCCGAGACGACTCGATGTCTTCCCAGGAGGGTGCTCAACAAGGCGAAGGTATCCCAGGAGGCTACAAGGATCCATTCTCTGAGTCTGTCTTTGGCATCTCGTTGCCGCCGTCTTCCTCGACTATCTTGGCCCGTTCAGAATCGGAGCTCGAGTCTCCACAAAATGGATTGTATGACTACGATGTCGGTCCATTAGACGTCCTACCCATCCCTACTCCTCACTATGCTGTCTCAGCGACGCCATCAACACGATACGCAGATTCGCCAGGCGCCTTCAGCATCTCATCAACCGCAACTTCGATGACCTCATATTCACCAGCGACCGCTCTGTCCAAACCCACGCATCGAGTGAGACAAGTCAGCCCTTTGGAAAGCCGGCCGCCAGTACGCCGCCACCGGGCACCTGAGGAACCTAGCATCCGAACCGCCCACGGGCTGTCTACTGTTCGCGAATCGTCGACCTCTTCTTCGTCAGCCTCCACGGTTGGAGACCTGGCCAGGAAAAACCTGCCAGTGGTACCGCAAAGCCCGCCAGTCGTGAAACCAACTCCGACAGTACATACCAAGCCTCGAGTGCAACCTGTGCCAGAACTCGCTCACTTGGCTGATCCTTCTCCCGTATCACCACCGAGCTTGCATCGACCATCTAGACCTAGCAGAGATGGCACTCCCGAGATTCTCGGGCTTCGAGACCCATCTCCAATCATCCAAAGCAACATGAACAGCTTTCCCACCGCACATAGACGGACAAGCTCTACAGACTCGAAGTTCGGATCGATTTCTGCTGCGAGGTCTCGTATGGGTGCCCCTTCCAAGCTCTCCGCGCGTAATCCTTCGCCGGTTCCGACTTCCACCACTCCTCTCGTGTCCACCAATCTGAGACGCGGAACGACACCGGACAATCAAAAGGAACGCGACGCGCGACGTTCAAGCACCCTTCCTGCCCCCGCACCAGCTCCTAGTGCAAATAAAACTTCGAAGTTTGGCTTCTTCACACGACGCACAAAGACCGACCCGGCTCCCCATGCCAGCAAGTCTGAGAGCAAACTCGCACGGAAGGGACCTGCAGCAGGAACTGGACACGAGGGCTACGGAAAACATGCTTCGAGAGGCAGAAGTAGTAGCTCGATTGGCGCAAGTATTGGACGATCAGCTAGTGCAGGCACAACGTCTGAGAGCCTGACTCAGACACCGTCAACTCGCAAGAGCAGTATGACGAGCACAACGAGCGGTGAGATGGACGACTTCTTCCTCAACAGACTTACACCTGTAATCCTACGAGGGGCTGGTAGTAGCTCAGAGCTGACACGCAGTCCGGAGCCGATGCACAGCAGCAGCAGTCTTGATGTATCCAGTCGCCCAAGACAAGTGATGGGTAATACGACCAGCGTCACCTCTGACTCTGGTCAGGAAAAGCCTCGCTCCAAACTGCTGCCCTCTGCTATGCCGAACACCGCGCGCAGTGGTTCTCCAGCCAAGAAAATGCTCCGGAGACCATCAGAGAGCGACGACGATACAAAGAGGTCTTTCTTGCCTAGCCTTGCATCTAGGCGTACCTCGCGCACGGTGAAGCTTACAGAGGGTCCTCCAGGGCGCCGTAGCACCTCGAAGTCGCGCAAAGATTCTGCAAATGACGAGAGCACATGGCTGAGATCATCGAGAAAGAACAAGGCCGATAAAGAAAAAGAGCGACCAAAACCGTCCAAATGGAACTTTTTCTCCCGCGCCCACGCAACCCCACGAGTCGAGACGCCTGCAGTCCAAGAGACTACAACTGCAAGCCCCGGGCCCAACTCCAGATCTGTTGCGCACTATGCGCTCATGGATGCTCAGTCTGGTCTCAACTTAGAGGATATCGAGCAACTAATGAAGGAAGCAGGAGGCAACACCGATACCGAAAGTGTATTGTCTGATAATGATTCCGTGCGGAAGGAGCGCATGCACTCAATGCTCCTGCCCCCCAAACCCATCTTGCCAGCATTCGCCCCGCCTTCTCGTCCCGCTTCACCCAAAGTCGTTCTGCGGTCAGAATCGCCGCAGCGGTACGTCAACTTAACAGTCGATACCGACGTGCAGCCTGTACCCGAGCCGTCGCCAAGGCACTCACAAGCTGGCACCATCTTTGATCTCTCGCCACCATCGTCTCCTTTCACACTGCAACCGCTTTTGCAAGATGAAGTTACACCAAAGATCGTACCGGCTCCTGCTGATGCCTCCGAGTCATTCGAGCGTGCAAAACCATCTTTCGAGAGCCTCCCACCACCAAGTTTACCACCCGCGAGTCCTCCACCAAGGCCGAGCCGATTGCCACAGGTCGGCCGCATCCCTCAGGTTGTCTCGAGTCGTGGAAAGCCGCGTCGGCCTTCGTCGAGGTCGTTCTCGCGACCCTTTGCCACCGATCAGCCTCGTCCAACGGCATTGCCGCGCACCTCCTTCGACTCAATCGGTTCAGTCGTAGCTACAGCCGGACCTGCTGAGCCCTTCCCGATACTGCAAGGGCTTGGTGCTCTCTCCCATGGATCGGCCATTGCGACGATAAGCCCTTTCTCTGATGAGTCTCAGCAAAGCGAGTTCTTCAAGTTTCCACCGCGCAAAGATTCCGAGGTTTCCTATTCCAGCAGCTCAGGTGTTTGGAGTTTTGCTCCTGTCGCTGGCACTGCCGTCGTACCTGCTCCTGAAGCCCCGTTATCGGACGATGAGCTCTGGAACGAGTACGACGATCTTCTTGACCAAGTCGTCTCTCCTGGGGGTACTATAAGGAAGACGGCGCGTAGCGAACACCCTTCACTCGAGCCACTGCCTCTCAACACGAAGAACTCATGTGTTTCGATCCTCTCTGGCACCTCAGAGAAGAGGGCATCGGCCCCCTCGGTGCACCTTCGCCGCTCTCGCTTGTTGGCAGCTTTACATGCGCAGTCCCCCACATCTTCAATGGCTTTGTCCGATGTCATCAACGATTATGGTGAGCGGAAACTGAGTGTCGTCGACTCGACTACAGGCCGATTGAGCCTACCTCTCAGCCCCAGCTTGTCAACCTTCTCCTCCCAGAGGCGCTCGACCCGTACCAGTCTACCAGCTTCTTTGCCGTTGGCAGACAGGCACTCGAAAGCAACAATCGCGTCAAACTCCGAGAAGGACCGCGATACTGCCGTCATGAGCCGTTATAGGGACACGCGCCGGATGGATATTGCTGAAGCTCAAGCATTTGGCCATGCATCTATGGCTGATTTGCGGTTCGGTGCCCTAATGACAAGCAAATGGCTCTCCTTTGGCCGCGTGCTCTTCAGTCCTGTTCACTTTCAACTCAAGGATGTAACCCAAGACCGCGTCCTCGTGATTGACGGTCTTGGTAAGGACTGGTCCTACTACTGCGCTCTTACCTACTCTGACGCAGCTGTGTATGATCTGGGGCCTGCTCCATCCTCTTCCGCCTCAGCTGATAGGACTTCGGGACTCCCCAACCATCGCCATATCCGCCACTCATCTCCCAGTAACGCACTCCCATATCCGTCCAACTTCTTCGCCTGCGTTGTCTTACGCTTCCCGTCAGCGCAACCATCATCCGTCCACAATTTCCTGCTATCCGAGGCCAAACGAGTGCTTCGTCCTGGCGGCTTTCTTGAATTCAGCGTCCTCGACCTAGATCTCGTCAATATGGGCAATCGCGCTCGTCGCGCTGTGCGTCAACTGAAGATGGATATTCACCGCGTCGATGAGACCATATCACTCCGCAACATCAGCGACGAGATCATTGCTAGTCTCGGCCGCAAGCGCTTTGTTGAGTGCAAATCCTGCGTGGTAGGTGTGCCGGTTGCTGGAAACCTGCCTACTCCCAATGATGTCAACCATCCCATGAGGAAAAACAGCACAGCAAGTTCACGCAAACGAGCCGGCAGCAACCTCCAACCGCCAAAGATGCCGAAGCCCGAACCGTCTTTCTCTGATCTCCTCAATACCTCGACCCCGTCTGAGTCCACCGATAAAGGTATCGCCGAGAAAGTTGCGCGCGTCGGCCGCTGGTGGTACTCGCGCTGCTACGAGAGCATCGTCCTGCCCAACGGAGAGGGGCCAGATGGTGGCCCACCCAGCGACATGTTGAGGCACAGCATCTGGCGCGACGACAACCTCATCAGCGAGTGCGAAGAGCTCGGGACCAGCTTCCGCCTCCTCATCGGCTACGCACAGAAGCCCGAAGTCGGCGTTCGACGCACCGTCAGTGTGTAAGCGCACGAACCCCAACCTCCACTCCTTTTTCTTCTACTCAAGAGCTGCGCTCCCATTTATGTCCCGGAGACAGAATTTTGCCAACTCCACACCTTGTAATGGGCCTTGTTCTGATTTTCCACCGGCGTTGTACTGCGTTCAAGCGTTGCTTCTTTTTCTCTCTCCCTTTTTTTATACCCTCGTTCAATTTGCACTGCATAGCGACTGCATTGCACAGCGACGGCATCAGCATCCCCACCTTCCCCCGCCGCTCCAGCCCGGCACGACGATGACAATAACGACAACGATCACGACACCTTACTGTAATTGCTGCTGCCTGCTTGCTCCTTCCTTTATCCATGCGTTTGTGTGTTTGTTTCGTTTCGCAGAGTTGGTTTGGTTGACACATGCTGGTAATGCAACAACGACGACGACGACGACGACGAGACTATATGTATACACTATGTAGAGGGTCCCTGTCGTTTTGGACCCGAGAGAGAGATACCCCCCACCCAGCCGCTCAGTCGGTGATGGTTTTGTAGATATCTGAAGAATTGATATGGCTTTCATGACTGTATGTGTCCTGCGTTGCTATGCTGTGCCGTGCCGTGCTGTATTTATTTTTCTTTTCTTACGATTTGTTACATTACTTCGTGTTCTGAGCACTATCCACACCACAGAAACCAACCACATCTTCCGCGTCGACCTCACAGTATCAAGCAGTCCACAATCAACTGGAATGTACAATGTTTCGTAGCACTTGACTGTAATCGACGGTATAATGGATTTCTTTTTCCCCTGTCTACGACATGGCATGTTTTTGATAATTAGCTTGGTTGGGGTTCGCTCTGGTAACTCTCATCACATCACATCTCATTTCATCTCATTTCATCCAATTCATCACATCCAAAGGGCGCGTCAAAGTAAAGTCAAACATACCAGCCATCCAATTATTTTAATTCTGTCCAAAGGGAAGCGAACGCACTACTCGTCTATTACCAATCGTACGATTCTATCAAACACAAGCAGTTGAATTACGCCAAGCCAGATCTACTGAACCATGGTCTTTTCACTGCAGAATTGCAAAAGGGAAAAGAAAATGAAAAGCCATCCGTTCCAACCATTTGCGTCCTACTCGAGGCGCTTCTTGCCTTCCTCCAAGCCCAGCAGCCGTGCGTCGCTCTTGCCGCGCTCGTGCTTGGTGCCGACCAGGGAGCCAACGACGGGATTGTGCGAGACTTTTGTGAGGCTGGATTGGTAGGCTTCGACTTGGTGCGGGAGGCGGTTGAGCTTGGGCCAGTTGACCTTTGCTTGGTAAGTTTCAAGTCAAGGAAAAATGGTAGCAAACTTACATAGAGGGTGCCGTTGCTCCAGATGAAGTTCAGGCAGGCACCGGCAACGACCAGGCTGAGAACGAGGAGAAGTCGCAGCGGCCAGACGGCGGCGTCGGGCGCGCGTCTGGTGAAGCTGCCGACGAAGATGAGGAAGATGCTGGCAGCCAGGATATAGGGTATCGATTGGATGAAGAGCGGCCTTCGGTCGGCAAACAGGAGCTGGCCGCCAATGCCAGAGTCGCTGGGCAGATGGGTGCCAAGGAACAAATCGAAAGCGTCCTGCCTCGGCCCATCGCTGAAGTTGTTGAGGCAGTATCGTGTGATGGAGTTGTTAAGATCTTGGAGGGCACCGCCCTTTGTGCGGACACCGAGACGGGTGAAATCAGTCTTGAGCGCGCCCGTGCCCGAGTACGACTTGGAGACGACGTCTGCGTTGTCGGCCCAGACGTTGCGGAACAGGAACTCAAACGCCTTGTCCTCTTCTGCGCTCTCGCCTTCGCACATCAAGCCAAGGTCGATGAGCATGCGCGACAAGATGAATCGCCCAATCATGCTCTGCACGACGTTGGTGCGGTCAAGACAGTCCATACAGTTAGTGCGGACGACCGCAGTCTGGTGGCGCCTGACCTCGACACGGCTACCATCCCCAGGCATGTCGACAGCCCTGAAGTAGCCATGCTTCAACACGTGTGGCTCCAGCTGATCCATCAGCAACTTGGCTCGATCCCAGCGCAGGCCCTTGGTCTCGGTGTGGAAGTCGAAGTAGACGTAGTGGATGCGGTCCCAGACGGTCTGGGCGTTGGCGGGCTCGACAATGTGGAACTTCTCGTCGGTGATCCTGTCGCCCTCGACGTTCTCGTTGGGTGCTGTGAGCAGGTGGTTGACCATCTCCTCATAGGCCTCCTTGACTCGCTGCTCGCGGCCTTTCTGATTGACCAGATTGACGAGCCAGTTGTCTCCGTAGAGGCGTATCTGCTCGGCGAAATGCTTCTTCGCAGCAGGGACTGCGGTTTCGACGCCGCGGACCTGCAGCTTCGGCGTGTACTTGAGGGTGTTGATCTCGGCCCAGTATACCGGCACGCTGCCTCGTGTCTGGACGTATGCGAGGACCTGCGTCTCTTTGCCCGTGTGTGCGCCCGCTGCGCCGTTCTGGTTGGAGCCGAAGCCTCCTGGCCCGCCGGAGGCGTTGTCGTTGAGGATGATGGCCTGCTCCGTTTCGTTGAAGTTGGATACGTTGCCGTTCTCGTCAATGCCACGGGAGAAGTATCGTGTGCCTGCCTTGAGTCGAGACCTGCGTGTGATGAGGATGAAGGTGAGCGGGGTGCCCTTGATGGACGTGTTCTTGATCTCCATCATGCCGTACATGACAGGCAGAATGTAGGGGTCGAGGTCGGGCGACTGGCCACTCGAGTGGCGCCCGTAGGCGGTGCTCAGTCCGCCACGGAAGTCGATCAGGTCGCTGGAAATGAAGCGGTTCCAGAAGAAGCGGTCGTCTGCGCGCTTCCAAAGAGGGATCGAGGGGTCGAGGTGGGCCTGTCGCTGGAAGGTGTTTGTGATGTCGAAGGAGTAGGAGAAGAACAGGGGGGACGTCTTGATGAGCGTCTTGAGCAGAGACAGGTAGTTGTCCTCGTCGGGGTCGTGCAGGGGTCGCTCGCGCAGGGGCAGGAATTCCGTGGCGACGACCTTGTAGATCATGTGGCCCTTGATGCGGCCCATGGGCTGAGCCTTTGTGATGATGATGATGTACTTGTCTTGACATGCATCAGCGTGCGCCGGTCAGGAGCGTGGCAGGGCGTGGGGGAGGCGTGCAGGGCGTGCAGGGCGTGCTGAGAGCGTGCTAAAAGCCTGCCAAAATGCTGCCAGGAGCGTGCGGGGAGGGGCATGAGGGGGCCTCACCTAGTCGCAGCTTGATGATGCCGAGGATGCCAGCAACGCTCGAGACGCGCTTGGAGCCCAGCAGCTTGCCATCGTGCAGGCGGATGTCGCCCGAGGGGCGGTCGACGACGAGGGTGGGGGCTGTGGGCGACGAGGGCGAGGAGAAGGCGTAGTGCGAGGGGGACGAGTGCACGTTGATGTCGCGGTAGGGCAGGACGGCGCCCATGGCAGCGATGGTGTGTACGATGCTGTAGGATGCAGCTGTGGCGGCCTTGTTCTGGGTGTTGAGGTGTAGGTGTTGGTGTTGGTGTTGGTGTGGGTGTAGGTGTAGTAGGCAGTGGTGTGGGTGTAGGTGTAGTAGGCAGTGGTGTGGGTGTAGGTGTAGTGTAGGCAGTGGTGTTGGTGTTGGTGTTGGCGACAATATTTCCCCCAATGCTTGCTAGCTAGCAGCAGCAGCCACGGAGCTCGAAGCCACGAAACGTTTCGTCATCGGGATACGACGGCGGACCCTGGCGCCTGCCAAGCCATGGCAGCCCGTCACAGGGCAACGACGACCCAACACCATCCAGAATCCATCTTGCACCTTCAACAACAACACGACCAGCCGACCACCCGCACCGCCACCCGCACCGCCGCCCTCGCCCTCGCCCTCGCCCTCGCCCTCGCCCTCGCCCCACGCCTCTCCACCAGCCTTCATCCCCCACAACAACACCGCCCTCGACCCGCTCACGCCGCGCCCGCCATGTCGCAGCAGCGAGTACAGCAGGGTGGACGGCCTGGAGGCTCCCGGTTCGCACAGTTCAAGCTGGTGCTGCTCGGTATGCGCGTGCACGTGGGAGCCGTGTCTATGCTGCTTGCTAACATGTTCCAGGGGAATCCGCCGTGGGAAAGGTGTGCAGCGCTATCAAGGCAGCCGTGATACCAGCTAACATGCGTGCAGTCGTCGCTAGTATTGCGCTTTGTCAAGGTGAGCACCACACCACCTCTCACCTAACCGCAACAACACCAACACACACACAGGACCAATTCGACGACTACCGGGAATCCACCATCGGCGCCGCCTTCCTCACCCAGACCATCGCCCTCGACGAGAACACAACCGTCAAGTTTGAGATCTGGGACACGGCCGGCCAGGAGCGCTACAAGTCGCTCGCCCCCATGTACTACCGCAACGCAAACTGCGCCGTCGTCGTCTACGACATCACACAAGCTGTCCGCACCCCTCAGCACCACTCCACCTGCCCGCTGCTAACACGACGCAGGCCTCGCTCGACAAGGCGAAAGCCTGGGTCAAGGAGCTCCAGCGCCAGGCCAACGAGAACATCATCATCGCCCTGGCCGGTAACAAGCTCGACCTGGTCACCGACTCCCCCGACAAGCGCGCAATCTCCACCGCCGACGCCGAGCAGTACGCCCGCGAAGCTGGCCTCCTCTTCTTCGAGACGTCGGCCAAGACGAGCGAGAACGTGCGCGAGCTCTTCACCGCCATCGCAAAGAATCTGCCCCTCGACCAGGCCGGCCCGCGAAACCTGAGGCCGGGCCAGCAAAGACAGGGTGTCAACCTCCGCCCCGAGGCCAACCAGACACAGGGACCGGCAGGCTGCAACTGCTAGTGGCGCACCTCGGTCATTGGCTTGGTACGTATCCGCTCGTCACCCAACAGGGATCCAGCAGCGATACCATGCACGCACGCTTTCCCCGCATCAGTCCGTCTGATCTTCACTTGTAGGGTACATTGGGACCTGGCGTTCCGGCTTTGCTTTGCTATGCGTTAAGAGAGAGGAGATTCGGGGCCACCTGACAATTTAATTATAATGATTTCGTCAGCCGCTTTCTATTACTCCAAGTCCCTGAACGCCTTTCCACGCTGTTTCCCAGTGCGTTGTAAAACAAGCTCCTCCATCCAGTCACCTCGTTGTTTCGTGTCCTTGGTTGCCATCATTCACTCGAACCTCCCAACACTCGGGCGTTTTTTGTTTCAGCCCACCGTCTCCTTCCAAGCAAACTCCCACTCGGTAGATCCCTGATACAGCTTTCCATACGCACTGACCGTCACGTTCCCACCCGGGACACTCTCATCCCAGTTTCCGTCCTCCCTCGCCATAGTCTTGAGATGCATCCTATCACACGTCAGCCCCACGTCACCTCACTGCACTTCCAACAAGCAGACAGCAAAACGTACTCATTGTACGTCCACGACCTCATAATCTCCACACTACCCACGTCCGTCGAGAACCTAAAACTCAGCCTCTCATCTACATTTTCCTCACCCTTGACCGGCTGGCACGGGAAGAAGTCATCCGTGTCGCACAGATCGCTCGCCGTCGTTATCTTGCACAGTGTGCTCCACCCCTGCGCCAGCACGGGATGCACCAGCGTTAGAGTGAAGACGGCGCGCGAGTGCATGGTAGGGTAGGCCGGTGAGGAGACGAAGGCCTCGAAGCCGGTGAGCATGAAATACGGGCTAGTAGGGGACGGCGCTGCGGGGACGGTGTTGATGGGTGAGCGGAGTTGCAGAGGGTTGGCGTGAGAGGCCTCTAGGGTTGGGTTGCTGAGGGCCAGGGGGAGGAGGAGGGAGAGGGTGGAGAGGGCGTTGAGACGCATGGTGGCTCGTTATCTGTCGTCTTTCTTGTGGATGTGGTGTGAAGGTGGGAGTAGAAGATGGGATGAAATGGAATGAAATGTTTGCTACTTATGTACCCTCCACCCAATTAATCTGTCAACCAACCAACCAACCAACTCATAACCAAAATTCACACTACCACCCCTAACCCAATCAAACCTCCTCTCGCAGCCAACACACCTGTGTCCCTCACCCTTCCCTCTCCTTGGACGACTAAACTCACACGCGTCACTCCCCCCTACACCAAGTTAACCCAACCCAGCACAACCACACATTACGACTCTGCCCTGTACCCTTCCAGACCTCGTTCTCCCACCCGCAGCCGTCCAGTCGTTAAAACACGTCTCGCTCTCCCCTGGCACATCCTGAACCTGCTGCCGTGCGCGTGCTACGCTTGCACAGCGCCGTGCACGGTGTTGTGCTGCGGAGCCACGTGCGCAGTATGCAAGGCGTGTGGTGTGGATTCACAGGGACTGCTGGGATGGGATGGTGGTGGCGGTTGTGCAAGAGAGGGAGAAGCTGGGTTTGGAGTGACGCAGGGTTTGCGTGTGCGTGGTCGAGAAGGTGTGTGTGGGTGTACATGCGTGAATAGGTGGGTGGACGTTAGTATTTTGCAATGATTCCGTGCGAGGTATGAAAAGGTACTGTTGTTCCTTGCTAGATGATGGGTTCCAACCAGCCAGTTGTAGCCAATGCAATAATATATGGAGTGCAGCTACTTGTAGAAGATACACGTGGTTCCCTCCTACTCTACAGACCCATCGGCCGCAGCAATAGCAGATGCAGGTGTAATGTACGACGTACCAAGACAACAACGGTTCCTGTGCCGCGGCGTCACGAGACAAAGTGGCGTTTACTGGGTGCATGTCTTGGACTCGGAGTCGCACGTCGAACTGCATCGTGCTGTGGGTATCTACACACAGTGAGTGAGTTCGGTTCTAGATATGCAGGTACCGCCAGATCTGGCAGTTAGTCGATAATGACGAGAATGCTGAGGATGGTACAATGGGTATTGGCATCTGTGCGGCTGGAGTTGTACATATGAGAGCGTTGCATTGGCTACTGGTGGATGCGCTGGGGCTGAAATCAGTGTGTGGGTTTAGGTGAGTGCTCCAAGGAGAGCTGACGTATAGATGCCTTGGATCCTTTCCTTTCCTTTCCTCTCTGCTATGGATACTCGCTCATCCAAGCCATCAAGCCGTTAGTCAAACATCCAACGACGGTACAACTTCCACAGATCCATACAAAGGAAGTACTCGTCATATCGTAGAATCAGCAGGCAACAGATCACGCGATCTCGACAGTGTCCAGCCGTGCAGACCAACGGCCCAGAGCTCGTATGTCGTGCGCAACCGGGTACTCGCGCGCAGTGTAGACCAAGAGCCAAACAGGAAGGTAGATGGCCTGAATATGCAGCGTAGTCCATATCGGCTGCCCGTGTCCTCGGTCAAAGTACCTGCATCAGTGGAGGCAAAAGAGGAGCGCGACATTGAGCCGGTCCTAGCACGCAGCTAACGACCAAAAGAGTAGGTGCAAAGCTTGTACGCTCCTCACGACGATAACCAAGCACCGCGCAAACATGTCATTGCCGCTAAAACTATGCGCTCAAGCTTCCAACCGAGAGCTTGGTTGTTCTTGGAAGGTGTGAGTGTGGGGCAAACCTGCTTGGGCCGTCTCTACAGCAATCATCGCCACGGAGAGCATGGAGAGCGAGTGGACCCATGGATCATGGAGAGATAAATACCGGGTCGTGACCCCTTGGAAAGATGCTGTGCGTCTGTCAATCGTCTACGTGACCTATACCTTCGTCCTCGTCCATCATGCAGATCAAGTCCTAAGGAGTGGCAGAAGCAGGACCGTGCCCATGGTGGAAAGACTATCTCTCTGCAGATTGGCCTGAAGCAGGGCCGCTTTGAGGAGCTTGACCGTCATCTTCATGAGGGTAGGATCTTGCTGAGTGGAGCTTACCTGACGATCTCCAAGCTAACGTTTGATAGTCTCCGACCCTGACCATGCTCGCTACGGTCAGCACCTCAGCGCTGAGCAGGTCGATGAGCTCGTCGCACCTACTGCTAAGACACACGACCTTGTGCACGAGTGGCTCCAGGAGAACGGCATCGAGATTGAGAACCTGAGCTACAGCACCGCCAAGGACTGGGTTACTGTTCACCTGCCCATCGAGTCGGTTGAGAAGCTCCTCGACACCGAGTACCACAACTACAAGCACCACGACGGCTCCGTTGTTGCCCGTGCTACATCCTGGTCGCTTCCTCGCCACCTGCACGACCACATCGATGCCATTCAGCCCACCACCTCGTTCTTCCGTGGCAACAAGGACGTTGCTACCTACTTCGAGGGCGGTGCCGAGATTCCCCAAGGCTACCAGACTCCCTCCAACCAGACCATCTCTGCCGTCTGCAACGCAACCTCAGTCACTCCTCAGTGCTTCGAGACGCTGTACCAGACCAAGGGCTACAAGCCCAAGGCTCTTGACAAGAACAACGTCGCTTTCAACAACTTCCTTGCTGAAGTTCCCATCCGACCTGATGGAAAGAAGTTCCTCCAGAAGTACCGCCCTGAGTCGGTTGCCCAGGCTGCCAACTTCAAGCAAATTTCAATCGACAATGGCCCAGTTCAGGATGGTCCTTTGACCGCCAACCAGACTGCCGATGGCAAGAGCCGCGAAGCCAACCTCGACTTCCAGGCTATTGCTGGTATCAGCTACAACACCCCCATCATCAGTTACTCAACCGGTGGCTCGCCTCCTTTCATCCCCGACATCACCACACCCGACAACACCAACGAGCCCTACCTCGTCTGGGTCAACTACCTGCTCTCGCAGAAGGATCTTCCTAAGATCGTCTCCACCTCGTACGGTGACTCTGAGCAGACCGTGCCCCGCTCGTACGCCGAGCGCGTGTGCAAGCAGTTCGCTCAGGCCGGTGCTCGCGGTACCACCCTCTTCTTTTCCTCCGGCGACAGCGGTCTGCGCGGCACCGACAAGTGCTACTCCAACGATGGCAAGAACACATACCGCTTCAACCCCAACTTCCCAGCCTCGTGCCCCTACGTGACCGCTGTAGGCGCAACCATGAACTTCGAGCCCGAGGAGGCCGTCTACCGCCCCGGCCGCAACACATCCTCTGGCTACCGCGACTTCTACGCCGGCGGCTCAGGCTTCAGCGACTACTTCGACCGTCCCACATGGCAGGGCAACGCCGTGCCGCAGTACATCAAGCACCTCAACGGCCAGTACGACGGCCTGTACAACAAGAAGGGTCGCGCGTACCCCGATCTCGCAGCGCAGGGACTGTACTTTGCCTACGTCTGGAACGGCACCGAAGGCACCATCAGCGGTACCTCTGCGTCCACACCACTGACAGCCGGTATCTTCTCGCTTTTCAACGACGCGCTGATCGCAAGCGGCAAGCCAGTCCTCGGCTACCTCAACCCCTGGCTCTACAAGAAGGGCTACAAGGGCCTCAACGACATCCTCAAGGGCACCAGCCACGGCTGCAACGTCGACGGCTTCCCCGTCACCGAGGGCTGGGACCCCGTTACCGGCTGGGGAACACCCAACTTCCCTAAGCTGCTGAAGGCTGTCGGCGCAAAGGTTCACTGAGGTGTTGGAATAGTTAGCGATGCATGTGGAGTTTGTACATAGCGAAGCCTGGTATTGGGCATGTTTGAGGTATATAGCGACGAGTAATGTCAAATCACGAACAACAAATTGTGTGTTATACAGTGGTGTTTGTTTTCAAGTAAGTCCGCCTTCGATTGTCAGGCGCAGCACTGTACTGCTCCCTACCGCATCCAACGGCGCACTTGGCTAGGGGTCTAACATCTAACACTTTCAATTAGGGCTAGTATAGATATCTAACGCAGTGCTATTGTATGTGAGTGGAAGCAATCTCTTGTGTTGCAGTAGAAATGGGATACAGCAGCTGCCAATGCTTAACTTTAACAGTAATGGCTGGAGGTATTCAGCAAATCCAGGGCAGTTGTATGATAGAGGCAAAACGCGTTGTAGTCCTCTATCAGCCTGTAAACTACTAGGATTTCTGTCAACTTACTGTAGATAGCTCCTAATAAGATCAAAGGTGCGCACTTCGGTCCCACGTTTCTGGAAACATGAGAGGCAGTACACGAGAGAAGGCCCGCTTTGGCGGATTGATCGGCCGAGCGTGGTCTTAGTGACCATAAAATCAACCTTCCAGTCCTCCGTTCGACGTAGCAACATCCGGGTTGGGGTAGTACCAGGACGCAACAGCGATAATGACGTAAACGATCTAGTCAGGGGTCAGCACTCTAACCACCCTCATACCTGAATGTAGACGCGACTTACCACAAGAAGAGATCCCTCGAGATAGTTGGACTCGCCATCGCGCAGGAAGTTGCCAACCACAACGATAGACAGCACAAGCAACACGACCATGAAGATCTCAAAGTTAAGATCCATGTCCTTGCCCATAGCCCAGCCTACGACGACGACCAAGGGAGCGTTGAAGAGCGCGGTTTGGATAGAAGGGCCGATGCAGTGGAAGAGAGCGAAATTCTGTGCAATGTCAGGCGTGAGCTGTTTATTGCGGGATGTTGACTCACGATTTGGCCGTCCCAGGCTTCGTCAATAGCAGTCAAGTGCTCTGCAGCTTTCTCGATCAAAGGCAGCATGATGAGGCCAAGGAATTGGTCGGGGATACCAGCTTCGACGACGTCTTCGATTCGGATGACTAGGAAGACAGCGAGCATGGTTACAATGGCGAGAGACAGCACGATGGCGATGATGCACTCGGTGAATGTGAACTTTGGCTTTGCAACGTCCTCGTGGTGATCGAGATCAGCGTGTTCGTCTGCTTCCAGCACTTCATCGAAGATCGAGTGCTGCGAGCGAGCGTTGTAGAAGATGAAGCTTGGTGCTGTTAGCTCGTATTGTTCGAAGATGTTAGGAGAGCTTACATAGCGAATGCAATCATCAGCAGGATCGAGGTCACTTGACTGATCTTGAGGACATTGTGCTGCAGGATCTTCTCAGTAAACTCGTGGTGCTTGGTCGCTTTGAGAACAGCAGAGCCTTTCAACGCCGAATAATACGCGCTGGGGATAAGCAAGCCAAACCCGGCTACGAGGAGCAGACCGCTGCCGACCTCGCTGATCGAAGCGTGGAACTTCTGCCTTGCCTGACGGAGACCGCCAACGAAGAAACACAGTCCGAGACAAAGTAGCAAGTTGGTCAAGATTGACCCCAAGATAGCAGCCTGAATGACCGGAATGAGGTTTCCATGCTCAGAGGAGCCCTCCGATGCCGTGTGCTTCGCAATGAGAATGATGAACAGAATGATTTCAACTATAGAACCAAACGCCGTCTCAATCAGGATGCCAGACACTTTGGGCATCTTTCGCGCATACTCTTGGCCAGCAAACCCGAGCAGGTTTGCGACGGGAACCATGGCGATGTAGCTGAGCACGAAGACGATGAGCGGGTTGCCCGGAAGGACAAAGTGTAAAATGATTGCTGCAGGCACCACAGGCCAGAGCAGGTTGGTCCATTTTGCTGCATTGCTGCCAGACCTCCAGGCTACACTGGCGAAGTGCGAAGCTTGAAACCCCGTGCGACCGCTTTCGCCATCTGGATGGATGTGTTGGGGTATGATGTGTTGTAGGAGAGGAGTCGATTCGGAGTTGTGGTGGTTGGAAGGCATCTTGCCAGAGTCGGAACTGTCAATTGAATCTCGACGGCGCGTTGCACTCAGATCTTCGAAATAAAAGAAATTGTTGTTTCGAAGGCTGGGAGTGGAAGAAGGGCCGTCGCCAAGCCCTCAGCCTCCCTCCAAGACCCCAAACAGGGAAATTACGATGCTTCTCCGCGTTGTGAATCTTGATCGTTATCAAACACCATCATTTTGTCGCGAGAACCATCGCGAGGGCCATTAAAGGCAAGCCTTCCGATGCACGACATCACACCCTCCGTTGCAAACCCCTCTCGGCGTCCGGAACGATGTTCGCCCACTAATGCCCCGCATCCTTGCCTGGCGCCTCCCGTACCTGCAGATTATCCGGGGTTCCCTCCCCATGTAGTGCTATGGGCGGTAAATTAATGAGCCAGCAATGGGGTCAATCGGGTGGCCACATGTCAAAACGATGATCCTTCCATCGTTGCGCTGTTCCTCGGAGGACCCGCGAAGTATAAAAAGCCTTCGTTGACGAATACGCACCTCAGGGAAACTCTACTTAGCATCTCAAATCCACCATGAGGTTCTCACAGTTCCTCTTCGGCATCCTTGCCGTGCTACTGGGAGTCCTGGCTACCGACAATGGCCTCCAAACAGTCGTCGAATGGGACAACGGTTCCCTACAGGTCAACGGGGAGCGCGTTATCATCATGAGCGGCGAATTTCACTATGCTCGTCTACCGGTTCCCGAATTGTGGCTCGATATCTTCCAGAAATTCAGGGCCAACGGTATGAACACTGTATCGATCTACTTCTTCTGGAGCTACCACTCTGCGTCCAAGGGAGTGTACGATTTTACTACACCCGGAAAGGACTTGCAACGTCTCTTCGATGCGGCCAAAGAAGCCGGACTCTACGTTATTGCAAGACCTGGTCCCTATTCAAATGCGGAAACGAGCGGAGGCGGTTTTGCGCTTTGGACCAGTGATGGAAGCGGGGGTAGTTACAGGACGTCTGACGAAACCTACCGAAAAGTATGGACAGAATGGATTGCAGAGGTCGGCCCTATCATTGCGAAGAACCAGATTACGAACGGCGGTCCTGTTATCCTAACTCAGGTTGAGAACGAACTCACGGAGTCGAAGTATGACCCCAATAACACTCTAGTCATATACATGGAGCAAATCAAGGCAGCTTTCAAGGAGGCAGGCCTTATCGTTCCCACAACACACAACGAGAAGGGTTTCCGAGGCAAGAGCTGGTCGACCGACTACAACAACGTTGGCGGTGCTGTCGACATCTACGGTCTGGACAGCTACGCAGGCGGTCTGAGCTGTACCAACCCTAACACCGGTGGAAGCGTCATTCGTACCTACTACCAGTGGTTCCAAGAAGTCTCACCTACCCAGCCAGCTTACGTGCCCGAGTTTCGCGGTGGCTGGTTTCAGGCGTGGGGTGAACACTTCTTTGACGAGTGCCAGTCAGACCTGAGCCCGGAGTATCCCGATGTGTTCTATAAAGACGTTATTGCTCAGCGCGTCACACTCCTGAACTTGTACATGACTTACGGAGGGACTAACTGGGGACATTTGGCAGCTCCCGTTGTAAGTCCATCACAGATTTAAACAGGAGCTGTTTCTCAACTGACCTCATTAGGTATACACCTCGTACGACTACGATGCATCGATCCGTGAAACTCGCGAGATTCGCGACAAGTACAAGCAGTACAAACTAATCTCGCTCTTCACTCGCGTCAGCAAGGGTCTCCACAACACCGTCATGGAAAGTAATGGGACTGGAAATGCAGTCAGCGCCCCAGATGTGTTCACCTGGGTACTGAAAAGCAAAGACAGCAACGGAAGGTTCTACCTCGCTGAAAAGAACGACACAAGGTCTCGGACAGTGACCGATTTCTCCCTGACTGTCAACACCTCGGCTGGCAAAGTTACAATTCCAAGCCTTCAGTTGAACGGTAGGCAAGCTCGATGGGTGGTGACTGACTATGCTCTCGGGAACGAGACTCTGTTGTACTCATCTGGCGAAGTACTCACTTACGGAATCTTTGATCAAACCGTTGTAGTCTTCTACCTAAAGGAGGGTCAGATCGGAGAATTTGCGTTCAAGACGCAGAAGAACGTTACTTTCAAGTCATACGGCGCAGACTCAGGCTTTGCTCAGACTTCCACCAACAGCTCGAGCTACGTCAGCTTCAAGTACAAGCAAACCAAGGGAGCCACCGCTGTGCAACTCTCGAACGGGGTGCTCGCATACCTTCTAGACGTTCCCACCGCGTGGACTTTCTTTGCTCCTCCTACCACAGCAGATCCGAATGTTGCCCCCGACAGCCACGTCTTTGTAGTTGGCCCCTACCTGGTAAGATCAGCTAGCGTATCCGGCGACATAGTGTCTGTCATTGGCGACAATGCCAATGCTACAACTATCGAGGTCTATGCTGGCAAGGATGTCGCAAAGATTTCTTGGAACGGGAAGGATCTAGCAACTTCTAGGACCTCGTATGGCAGCCTAACCGCAGAGATCACAGGCAGTCAGGATCGCAAGATTGATCTTCCTGCACTGACAAGCTTCAAGGCTGCCGATTCGGCACCCGAGATCTCGCCTTCTTACGACGACAGTAACTGGATCGTGGCAAACAAAAACACGACGCTGAACAAGGTTAAGCCATTGACATTGCCGGTGCTATATAGTAGCGATTACAAGTTCTACGCTGGTACCAAAGTCTACCGTGGGTACTTCTCAGGCAAGATTGCTGCGTCTTTGAATATCACAGTACAGGGTGGTGCTGCAGCAGGATGGAACGTTTGGCTCAACGGACAAGCGGTTGGCTACAATCCTGGAAACAGCACGTTGTGGGTGACCAACGCAGTCGTACCTTTCAACAATGTTACGTTGAAGGACGAAGGAAACGTCTTGACAGTTGTGACCGACTACACCGGCCACGACCAAACATCTTACGGACCCTCTGGCGCACAGAACCCGAGAGGTATTTTGGGCGCCCAACTCTTGACCGCAAACAACACAAAGCTGAATTTCGATCTTTGGAAAATCCAGGGCAATGCCGGTGGTGAGAAGAACATTGACCCAGTTCGTGGGCCTCTGAACGAGGGTGGGCTGTACGGAGAGCGCCTTGGCTGGCATCTGCCTGGATTCGATACCGAGAGCTGGGAAAGTGCAAGTCCGACTGAAAACGGTGTTCAAGGAGCAGGTATCAGATGGTTCACAACAACGTTTGATCTTGATATTGACAAGGACCTTGACGCTCCCATTGGCGTTGAATTTGGTGCCGCTACTGGTACAGTCGCGAGAATCCAACTATACGTGAATGGGTAAGATCAGCAGCACTCCCAAAGTTCATCACCTGCTAACAGGCATGACAGCTACCAGTATGGCAAATACTTCCCGCATATCGGTCCTCAAACTCGATTTCCGATCCCGCCAGGTGTCCTCAATCTGCAAGGTCAGAACACTTTGAGTGTCTCAGTATGGGCGCAAACCGATGCAGGCGCAAAACTGAGTACACTGCGATTGATTTCATACGCCAGCTACGAAAGTGGTTTTGACTTTGCCGGCATTGATGGAAAGCAGCTGCAGCCGGGTTGGAAGGACCGAAGTCAATACGCGTAAAATGGTATGAGCGCGCCGAAAACTTTCGACGCTGAGACATCCAATACGAAGTCTTCTTATGCCAAACATTAAATTCTCTTTCTCATTTTCGTATCAGCCTGTCATCAACAGAAGACAACACATGTTCGACCAATCACTTTGTTAGGTTTTGCCAATTGACGCGCCAAGTCGGCCTACTACCGGCTTGGTCTTGTCGGATGGTCATACTTTGCTCCATGATAAGGACCGAGTCGTGGCTGCCATCCGTTACGGTGTTGGCTTCTTCCTTTGACTGAAGAAAAAAACCTGCGATTCAGACTTCCTACGCAAATCTATGCAGCTCTCCTGACTTTCGTACTCCACACGCTAAGTCGGCATCTTTCCGAGCAGATCATCGTTGGGCGGGCCGTAGCTGATCACAACGCTAAGACCGTTATTATTGGCAGCCAACACATGACGCCTGCCAAGTACACATTCATTGAGCGGACGTAACCTTAGAATAACAGCTATATCAGCATCACATCCTAGTGTTTGACTCTTTACTGAGCGCTCGGCCGCCTTTACTCACCATGGACACACTGCGTTTGCCGCCATTTCTTCGATTTGCAGCTCTTTCATTACTGTTATCGCAAACTTCTGCACAGAGTGACACCACAGATTCCGACAGTGCAAATGCAACACGATTAGATCTAGGACTATGTCAGCGGTGGGCCGGAGGACAGTTCAGTCCTGACGCATCCATCAATTCCACAGGCAGTGTCAATGTGCATTGGAATGCACTTATGATGGATCCTACGCAAAACGACTGGACATTCACACTCACATACAACGAAAGCCGAATACAAAACGTACCAACAATACACTATCTACAGAGCTATATCAGCGCACCAGAATCAATTGAAGCCAAAACATGCGTATCTATGTTCGCCGGCCTCAACGCCACCAGTTCGTCAGGCGGTAGGAATGGCTGCGATGGGGTCTTGGACGATGCGTGCACCAACGTCCTCCGAGAAATATCTTTTAGTGAAGACTGCAGCCTTCCAAGCCCAACTGCGGAATTTCTAGGTAGGATAAGAGAGGCGTGTGGTGCAGATGTCCTGAGTGATGGTGTGGTATCAGGCGGTACGTTCCAACTCCAGCCACCGATATGTATGTATCCGTGAGGACTAACGACGCTTACAGGCACGCCTCAAGACTTCTCCAACAAGACTTGCAGCATAAACCATCCTCCAGGTTCTACCTCGCCCGACTACTACCGTACCTGGTCCGCAATGGGCAAAGTCATCGATATCAATCGCATCGATCAGAACGCATCTAGTTTCACGTGGTATGATCTCCATGTCCGGCAGACTGTCCCCTTTGTCGTTTCCGCAGAGTTTTCTGGTGGCATCATGGAGACACAGGTCTTGTGTGTAGCGCCAAGAGAGGTCGTAGGAGGAAGTCGAGTACCTGGGGCGAAGTCTGCAGCATATCGAAAGTGGCAGTTCTCGAGTTGGTCAGTAGTGGGTGCTGCAGTAGTAGCTAATCTGGTGTTGACGGTGGCTTAGATGTTTGTTGAGATGAAGTGGCTGATGAAAGCAAATAGCGTGTGTTCCAAAACAGAATTGATACCCTGACCATGACTAGACCTTTCTCCCAAACTCAAACGGCCCTAAAAAGAGGCTCTTAGGTTTCAGCGAAGTCAACCTTCCATCCTCCAGGCATCAAATCCGTAAACACCCTTGTCGGATCGTACTTCTCGCGAACTGCCTTCAGCTTCTCGACGCTTTCGCTGCCGTAGCTCTCAAACACCTTTTGACCCTTATCCGCATCGTTCAGGTAAATGTATCTGTTAAGACCATCGACTTCCTCTAACTTCTTCTCAATCTCCACATTCACACTCTTAACCCACTCTTCCACCTCCTGATCATACACGCCGTCACTGCCCCAAGTAACCGCCTCCTCGACCCAAAACGCCGGCTCAAGCGGCACGTTCTGCGGCAGTCCCGCAGACTGCTCAGCCATGTTGCGGTTCACGACGTTGAACGCAAGGCCGGAGAAGAAGTGCGGGACTTTGTTCGCTAGACCCGATGCAGCGAGCGAGTCGAAGTACGTGTCGTGCACGATGTTGAGAGCCTCGGCGGTGGCTTTGATGCTCACGACGCGGAACTTCTGGCGTAGCCCGTACGACTGGCCGCCTGTGCTGAATGCGGAGCGCATCGCTCGGCTGTACTGCGAGAGAGAGATGGGTCGCATTGTGGAGGTGCCGTTTAGTGCTTTGAGACCTGTGATGTTGCCGTGGATGAATTCGGCTAGTGGGCCGGAAGTGGGTGCGACGGTGCCGTTGTAGAAGAGTGTGCTTTCGTAGGAGGGCGCGGTCGAGTTGGGACCCCAGCGGGCGACGGGGATGGTGGTTGCAGCGAGATCTTGATCGTTGTGAAGAGCCATATTGAGGACTGTCGCGAGGTAGGCTCCCCGAGTCGCGTTGCTGGAGCCGTAGTGGGCGTCCGCGAGGAGGGGTGTGATGGACGGGAAGGTCTGCAGATCGAAGCGGGTTATGAGGGCGAAGGAGTTGCCGCCGCCGCCGAGGGCCCAGTAAAGGTCTGAATAGCTGCTGTTGGCGGTTACAGTGGCTATGGTACCATCTGCGAGGACAGCCTATCGTGTATCAGTATCGTTGCTGGGCATCAATAGACATCTTCCAAACATACCTCGTAAGCCTTAATCTTCCCACCCGAAGAAGCCAAACCATGCTTCACGCTGTACCAACTAATCCCACCACCAAGAAGAAGACCTGGGACGCCAACAGGTGCCAATCGACCACCAATGACAGTCTTATTCGTGAACTCAAGGTAGTTGAAAACATCACCCCACCTGGGCCCTGGTCCGATGGACATTGTCTCTTTATTTTCAGAGAGCTTCAGAGTGTTCAAGTTGGTACTCGAAATCAAGACTCCGGTGCTGTTGATGTTTGCAGCATCCGAGATGGGCATGTGGCCGCCCCCGCGCATGGAGAAGTAGGTAGAGGTGTTGACAAGGGTCTTGACTGCGAACGAGAGTGTTGTTGCGCATGTTGGAGCGAAAACACAGGCTGGGCCTAACCAGCCAGCTGAGTCCCAGGAGACTGGAGTTATGTAAGTGTGCGTGATTTTTCATAGTGGTAGTGTCGACTGACCTTGATTCTCGTCAGTGTAGCCAGCATCATCAGGTAGGTAGGTGATGTTGGGGTAGGTGTGTTTCAGTATTTCGCATGCCGTTGTTGGATCCGAAACGTTGTAAGACGTTGACAATTGAGATGCGGAAGCGGAAGCAACAATCGCCAGGGGAATCAAGCTTCTGATTGAGGCCATGATGATGGAATGAGTGAGAAGTTGGGAGATCGGTGTGATAGCGGTTGTATAACGAGCAGACGTACTCTCTTTATACCATCATGACTTTTGCATGTCATCAACCATTATAGCAGTTTTTAGACGCATATTCTACCAAGATCGGCGCAATCTCGCAACCCTCCTCATTATCAGGTAGTAAGGCTGCACAGGACGGGCCGCTGCACCTAGGTAGGGCTGAGCAATTGCGCGTCAAGAGCTACAAGGGTCCGGTTTCGGATAAAGATCTCCATATATCTGGTCGCAAAGCGTATTCTCGAAGATCGCGTGTAGGCGAGTACGGCGTGCGTTGTTGTCCAATGGCTTAGTGATGAGCATTTACCATTTTCGCTCTCGGTTTCGCGTATCGGTCTCGCACTTGGGGCGAAACAGATCTCCCCATCCTAGCCTGGATCGCACGTTTGGAAATATATAGCCGTGTTTGTGGCACATACTCTTACCATAGCGGCGCTGATTGCTCTAACGGCCTATTGATCAGGAGCGCTCAGATGTGCCCTTCCAAAGATGCTAACCGTGACGTCGTTGCTCAGTTTCCGTGCTTGTCAATTCAAAAAACCCCGTGTTGCACGTCTCTGGACGCATAAACTAAAATATCTGTCCTGGTACTCCGAAAGCTTCGACTCTCTTCGTTTCCCGCTCCCCTTCCTCTGAATTTTCCAAATCCGACCTTTCGTCGTCTATCAATACCCCATATCTCAACCGGAGTTGCAGCAGTTCCGGACCCGCGACCATTGAAGGGGATGTAATTTGGCCGCTGGCTGTTGCTCTGAATTGCTCTACAACATTGCACAAGCCTTTGTTTTGTATCGTGGCACTTAGTATCGACGAGAAACTTGCTGTTCCGTTCGTGCAACCGTTCATGATGAACACGTATAAACCCACAAGCACTGCCAATGCTGATGACCCAAATGCAATAGAATATGCAAGAACGAGGTTGCGAATGTTGTAGTCATACACGTTGATTGGGATGGTTGTCGTCACGGCAGCTGTAGTGCTGTTGTACGATAGGTACCTCGCATCCGTGAAGTAACTCAGAGTCACGTTTCGACTCATTTCCTCGATGATGTTGCTGAACGTAAGGTTTCGAGACAAAGAGACATCTAGGGGATCGGCGGATGGTATGGAGTCGTGTGGGGCGGCTATTGGCATTTTTTCTGCGATCTTCCATGTCTTGTTGCGTACTTCTCCTGCCTTCTCGTAGACCATCGCTGTGAGTGCTGTTTCATGGATCAAGGTTTGGGAAATCTTGTAGGACAGAGCTGACATGCATTTTGTCGTTTGCTGGTCCCTTAGAGAGCACCAGTTGTGGGAAAAGTACGTCGTGCCTCTAAGAACATCCAGAAGGGGTTGGATTGCTATAATGAGCCCAGCGTTCTCGCCAGAGTCATAATTAAAAACCCCTTGATGTTCGAAGCTATAGCCTGCCAGGGCAGTGGAAGAATGACGGGCGTCAAATCTGAGCCTGTAGAGGGTTTTTTGAACAGAACAAGAGAGGCGCTCATCGCCAAATCGAAGCCAAAGAGCATTCGCTGTGTTTATGGTTTTACCATAACCTTCGCTTGAGTTATCTGGTATTCCAAACGCAGTCGGCGCAATGAGAGAACATGCAGGATTTGATACCCTAACGCATCGATCAATGAACTCGTTCCAATATGAGCTGTTTGTTACACTTTGGCCGAGGTCGTCGATTGGCCATGGGCGACCACTCAGCGTGACCGGAGTGAATGGAGTGAAAGCAACATAAACAGCCATTGGCTGAATAGTTCCGTTTCCACTTTGCAGACTACCACCAACTCCTTCGAATACAGCATCGATGTTTTCGATTACATCGCTAGAAGGCGTGGTACACTGCAGAGAAGGCCCCACAACCTCTGTGTTATATGATGAATTAGATATGAATGCTTTGATTGGGGGTGTTTGAACACCAGAAGTGACCAATCTTGAAAGCCGCGTCAATGAGGCTTTCACAGAGTCTCCGTCTCGGAAGTTCTCGAATGCGGAGAAGTTTACGACTGGGACAGGCAGCTCGACTGTGGCCGAAGAAGTAACCGGGCGGATCGATAGTGTAGATGGCGTGACAATGGCGGAAAGTGGGAGTAGCCTTGTAAAAGTCAGATGCTTAGTGAGGGTCACAAGTCCTGGTTTGATCTTACCATGAGAGAGCAGCGATAACAGCACCTGTCTTGCAGCTCCACATGAAGCGTGGATCCAACAGCGATAACAGACTCGAAGTTGCTGTGAATATCGAATCCATCGTGGAGACCCTCACAAACCTTTTGCGAAAGTTGAACCACATGTGCTGTGTGTATGCTGAACCGACAGCTGCAATAAAACACGCCTTAGCAGCGAAAGCGAAAGCGGTTCCGTAAGCAGTGTTGAGCTGTTGCGAGAAGTCACCGGGTGTCTTCGTGTTATGGAGAGACTGATAGAAAAGATGATGCGCGATTGACATCCCGCCTCCTAGGAATAGTAGACCAATCATCATGATAGGTGCCTGCCATGAAGTGGCCCAACGGTACAAAATGTTTTCCTTGTCGCGTTGAGGAAAGTCGTCCGGTCGTCCAGACTTTGCAGTGGTGTCTCGCGGTACAGACTTTTGAGTCAAGAAAGGCTGTTCATAGCTGGACGGTGACATTGCTGATTATGTAACAAGTCGGCAAGTCATTCGAGTCGTTCGTGTGCAGGCGGCGTGGTTGTAAGTTTGACTTTCAAAGCTCAGCTTTAGGGAGTCAGTATTTGGCCTTATACAGAACTGTATGCGGTGCAATACCAAATGCCAGCTCCTTCGTAACTGCGTCTTACATAGGACATTGATCCCAAGGCTCTGGCAGGATTATACGGAGGACAGTGGAAGCGGCCAATGACTAAATCCTCCCCTATGCAACCCAAGAGCTCCAAGACCTGGATTGTGTAATAGGAATCATATTGTGGGGTTTGATTCGGCAGAACCTGTCCTTTGTGTATGCCCTACTGAATAACTGAAGAAGTGATGCCCAAAATTCCGCGGGAAAAGGAAAAAAAAAGCCAAGGCGTGAGCCATTTGTTGAGGCTTGCAATTTGAACCTATCCGAGTACCGCGTCACACCTGTTTGCTACACTCACCCGGCTGTCATACCAGGCAGAACATTAAGTTCCTGCTGGCTGTAATAGTAACAATCTATCTACCGTACAACCCATACGTACTGTCACTAGTCTCTAGTTATTAATACTTCTAAGCCTGAGCGCTACAAACACATGAAAAAACTTTGTTGTGCAGTAGCTCCGTATACAGTAGTGTGCTGTATCGTTACAAAGTTGAAGCACGACAAGACAATGTATCTAGCAGACAAATTTTCCCAGTATTACTATCCAGTAAAAAAAAGTAGCTGAAGGCGACAGCCAAGTCAGCAGGAAACCCGTGTGAGCGTGTCACAACTAGGTGAGACGTGGTGACAACAATGCCTCAAATCACAGCTCCCACCGCACCTCTCCGACCAACCTTCTCCTTCCCAACGAAAGTCCAAAGCAGCGTCGAATCCCATGGTCCGTAGACATGTGTGAAAGCAATTTCGTAGTCCCTGCCAGCGTTCAAAACTTATACCTAGAGCTCGACGACGGACCAAAGTAAGATAGGTTGAAGGCCGATACGGTAATGCAGACTCCAAAGAAGCCGATGTTGTTGATGTTTGTACGGCGCACAGTAAAGGCTTGGAACTTGTCGATGTTCGCAACCTTTGTCTGAACGTGATGATGATGCAGGTAAATGGTGGCAAGGACGATGATGCATCGCGCTCCCCCACATGGCGGCCAGGCTCTGCGGGGGATCGGCAACACTCCACCGACAAGCATAACATAGTGTACAGACATCCACATCGACATATTCTGTGTCGCCGCGCAGGGGCAAACATTACTCAAAGGAATATTTTGAGGCAATTATGGCTCAGCAAGGGATCCCATTTGACATGCCAACCAAGACGCAGCAACCTCCAGCTCCGACTGAACGCCTTCCTCGGTCCAACTCCATCGTCAAGACAGCTGCTTCTCGAGGCGCGCAAGCAGCTCCGAAACAAATCCGGATCCTACTATGTAACCCCAACTCTACGGCTGCTATGACACGTGCATGCGTCGACATGGTACTGCCTACGCTGTCATCGAACGTCGTGTTGGTAGGCTGCACAGCGCTCGAGCCAGCGCCATCAGCTGTCGAGGGTAAATTCGACGACGTCATGTCAGCTGCCGTTGCGGTGCAAGGGATCTTGCAGCATGCGAACCAGTTTGATGCTTTCCTGATAGCGTGTTATAGCGACCACGCGCTTATCAAGATGTTGAGGGAAGAGTTGACGCAGCCTGTGGTTGGCATTATGGAAGCTTCACTGTTTGCTGCTCGGACATTGGGGAGTCGATTCGGAATCATCTGTAGCGGCTCGCGTTCCAAGTACACACTTGAGGACACGGTGCGCAACTCTGGCTTTGGAGGCTTCTGCGTCGGCGTACGAAGTTGTGATCTGGGTGTGCTGGGCCTGAAAGAAAGACCCAAACATGAGGTGCTGCGTGTCATGGGGCAAGTAGGCAAGGAGCTCGTGAGCGATGGTGCCGATGTGATTTTGCTTGGCTGCGCGGGAATGGCGGACCTGAAGCCTGCGGTCGAGGAGGCTGTTGGCGATGATGTGCAAGTCATTGATGGTGTCGTTGCTGGTGTGCACCACCTGATAGGTCTCTGCAGGATGGGAACGCGGACTGCGAAGAAAGGGGCGTATGCGAGCTCTGCGACAGCAAGACAAAAGCGAGGTCAAGATTGGTTGTGAAGCTTCCGGCCAGCTTCACCTCAGCCTTGGCTTTTTTGCTCCGAGCACGAATCAGGAAGCTGCGAGGTCGACTCCGTCACGATACGTACAAGTACCCGTCTCTGTCGTGTTTTTGCGCTTTACACTGCTGATTTCTGGGAGTACCTCCCCAGCGCGTTCTGTCATGTCTCAACGATATGCTGTTGCCCCCTGTATGAGGTTGGAGTTAGCGAAAGCACACGTTGGAAGATAATAGGTAATAAGTATAACACGAGATAATAATGATGGTATTAGACACTGGTGTGTCCAAGGGCGGCTTATGCAAGGCCGCATCGCATGTATGTATAACTGTGCGTGTGATCGCGTAGGCACCTAATGATGTGCAGAACGAGCGGGTGCTGCTGCTCTTTGCTATGATATCGTAGTCTCATCCGTCAATCTAAGTAATTGTGATATGTACCGCTAAATGATAAGAAGTGTGAGGCGCTAAATGGCGTATAGATGGGTGGATATCACCGGAATGATGATTGTGGATTGGGGTCGATGGGTGTGGGCTCTGTGGTGACGAGTCGGATACTTGGTAGGCGTTCGAGGGTGGGAAGCCGTGGTAGTTGTGGTGCCCTTCTCTCTACAGGGCTTGTGTAGTCTGGTGGATCTTCATACGCGGGTGCTTCTTCATGAGGGACCTCGGGACTGGGTGTTGCACCTCTGCTCCTGCTTGCGCTCCGACTTCTCTCTTGACCCAAGGCCACTGTTTGGAAACCGCTGGCGGGATGGTTGTTGCTCGAATTCGATCGAATCTGCACAGCTGGGGGAAAGAAGTCGTCAGACGCGCGAGAATCGACTGAGGAGCGGGCGAGCGAGGTTACAGACAAGCCGCGTTGGTGTGTGTCGAGTGTGTTGGTGGAGTTGTTGGTAAGGCCACGCGAGCGACCGCTGATGCCTGAAATGGAGGCGGCACCGTCGAGGAGGGGTCGGTTGTCACTGTCGTGAGAGTTTGCGCGTAAACGTGTGCCATCGTGCCGTGCCACGCCCAGGTCGCCATAGGCTACCGAGGAAACCCGCCGGTCGCGGTTGCGGCTCTGGTGCTCGGCGATGAGCAACTGGGAGACGGATAGATCGGCAGCTTCTTCAGCTCTGCGGCGGATCTCAGCGAGTGCGATGTGGTCGCCCCTCGCGCGGGCATCTCTCCTGGCCTGCCGTCGTGCTTCGCGATCTGCAGCTTCTGCACGCCGGGCCAGTCTGATCTGGTACAAGGACTCCATCTCCTCGTTGCGCTGTACTTCCTCATCGTCGGCCGTCTCTGGTAGCTCGAGCACATTGTCCATGCCCGCTCTCTCGCCTTCGCGCCCCAGGACCCGCTCGTTTTCGCGCACAGAATGAGAGTAGGCTGGCAAGGTCATGACACTGCGTACCGATGTGTTTCTGTCAACGCCTGCGGTACCAGACTGTCTCTCGGGGTCATTGGCCCCGCTCATCTCACGGTCGCGGGTGTCGCTGACGCTGTGGCCCCGGTACTCGGTGTCCTGCAAGCTGGTCGAGTAGTCATGGCGGTTGCGTCTGCGAAAGTGGCTCCAGGAGAAGAGCGAGGGGAGCTTGTCGGTCGACTTGTCGGTAGGCCGAAGCGCAGAGAAGGGCCGGCGGAAGCGGAGGGTGACGAGGTACGTTGTGACGAGAATGGCGAAGATGGCGACGACAATGATGGCTACCTGCGCATTGTGTCAGTACGTTGGCCAGTCGAGCTGAGCACACAGGACGACAGGGCGACAGGGCGACGGGGCGACGGGGCGACGGGGCGACGGGGCGACAGGGCGACACAGGGTGGGCGCAGCAGGCGGGGGTGTGAAGCATACGATGATGAAGCTCTTGTTTTGCTTGTCCATCCGTCTCTCCAGGGCTCCTTCCCTCGCTTGGAGCGCGGGTAGCCGCATTGTGCCCTCGACTGTCCTGTGTCCTGCGCTGAGAGACAAGTTGCTGTGAAATGTCAACGGTCCCAAGCACCGATGGACCCAAGTTTCGTCCCGAAATTGTTTGGAAAATGAGATCACCGGCTGGAGTAAGTGGAGCTCTCGACCACGGGTTCCTCGGCGCGGTTTGGCACTAGCACGTGTCAAATCGATCTGCTGGAAACGTCTAGACGAGTGCGCGAGACGCTGCGATTGCGCTCCCACGAGGCAGCGGCGTGCGAAACACAAAGGTACGTGGATTGTGGAGAAGAGAGGACGGCCGGGAGCAGCTTACAGGCGCAGCTCAGCCTAGAACATGCCTTGGCACAGGCTGAGGGCCACGGCCCACGACCTTGCTGCGAGATGCAGGGCTGATGGTGGATCAACCTGAACTGTGGCTGGGGCGGTGCACCACGACGTTTCCACGAGTACGCTGCAGCAAATCGGTCACCGTCGTGCCCCTCTCCAGCACGTCTTGCTAAGACTTGTGTCGGCCTTTGCTCCTCTCCTGTAGACGTACTACGCTCACATCAGCAGCAGCAGCAGCAGCAGCAGCAGCAGCAGCGAGCCTCCACCACGCACATGTCATCTCCCAAAACCTGCTGCTATTCTGGGGCCAGAGCTACCCACCGCTTCCGCCCGACTAGCGCAGTCCTTTGATTGGCCACCCTATCGCATCTTACATTGCGGGTCATCACCAGTCCTTGGTGCTAATTGGCAACCCGTGGCTAACATGCTAGTAGCTATTCAACAAACGGCTATATGTTTTCAGACTGTGGCCCTGGCTAAACAAATCACCTGATACATGCTAGCCCGTCTACCACTTGCTGTCGAGTTTCTTCAGGAAACGGCCCACGCCCTTCTCCACCTTCACAACCCTCTTCCCCATGTTCGAATTGGGTGCCGACGCAGTGCTGTGCTCTGTAACGCCAGCTTCGTGTTCGGTTGGACGGTAGAACTGCTTGTGCAACTCGGCAGGGTCTGTTCCTGGTGCCTGCTGTGCAGTGCTGCCGTACTGATGCTGCCCATAACCCAGATAGTGCTGTGGCTGCTGCAGACCTGGCGAAGGCAACCCAGGCGACTGAGGCCCACCAACGTAGCCAGGCGTACCGCTGAATCCAGCGTATTGCTGTACCGGCATAGAGGACTGACGCTGTATCCCTGGTGGCGGTGGGCTAGTCTGTCCATACGCTTCCACTGGAGGGGCAGACTGAGGCGGCCCTGCAAAGGAAGGGGGACTCTGCGGAGGGGGTGGCATCGAGCCACATGTCTTGGTCCGCTGTACGCCTGGTGGGCCACTGAACCCTTGACCCGGCGCAGGCGGTCCAGGCTTGTACGGCCCAGAAGCTTGTTGAGGGGTGAAAGAAGTCTGCAGGGGATTGCTGTACTGCGCCTCATGCACAGCAGCTCCGGCGAGGCCAGTTCCATCAGCGGCATCCGGCGGCGGCGGTGTCTTCTCACGATGGGCGATGGGTTCTGGTGCGGCTGGTGCTGCAGGATTATAGGCCATGGGTGCGAAGCCTTGCTCTGCAGAAGGGCTTGCGGTCGAGGTGCGGCCAATTGGCTGACCGGATGGCGGGCCAGGAAACGCCTGTGGAGGGCCTGGAAACGCCTGCGTTGTACTTATACTAGGTGTACGGCTTTGATGTGATATGGCAGCTCTTTCCAAGTTTGCAATGAGTGGGCTCATGGCATCGCTCTTGTACTCGTCATGTGCTGATGTGGGCGTGACAGCCTGGGGATCTGCAGTGATCTGGAGCTGATGCGGCTGCATGACCCTTCGCAGGGAGTCCAAGAACATGCTTGCATCGTTTGCCGTCCACAGGTAGACGTCTACGGTGTGGAGCCTGTACATGTACTTGCCCTGGTTGTGTGGATCTGGTACAGGAAGGTGCCACTGGGACATGTCTTGCTGAGGTGTGCCGGCTGGGCTTCCATGCTGGGCTTGAAAGGCATCAATGGTGAGCGAGAACAGGCATGGGTGCTTGTAGGACTGCTCGACCTTCACAGTGTCCAATTCTGGTTGAGGGCCGAGGTCAGCTCATGCGTTGGGTAGGGGGCGTCTCGAAAGGAATACTCACGGCCAGCAAAGGCGTCCTGGTTGGGAGTGCCAGGGTTGTTGGCGATCTCTATGCGCCCGCTTTGACGCATAGGATTGTGGTAGAGGTAGACATAGGAGCTCTTGTCGAAGCGGTGGTGTGGGGGTTGGTGGGTAGGTGGAGAGAAGTAATAATGTACATCTGCAAAGCTGTCTCCGTGTTAACATACCTTGCGTAGCTTGGAGCACCGTCATGGCTTAGAGCATGGTCATGGCTTACAGCGTCGTCAGAGAGACCTCGCCCTGCTGTGGAGGCATGGTGCTGATGTGCGAGGTGGTGAGTCTGTCAGCTTTCCAATGTCTAGTGTTCAACAAGGATGGCGTTCACGAGGCTGTCAAGTGAAGCAGGAGCCGTTAGCATGCAGAGGTCACGACAGGAGATCAAGAGAATATATAGAAGCGTCTGAGCATGACGACGCTAGGATACTGGAGCCGTTGTGAGGTGGTCGCTCGTATTGGTCCTCGAAGCGCCCACGTTCTTGGTGCGATCAAGTAGTAAGCTGCAAGCGCCAGCGGAGGAAGGAAGCTTGGGCCCCTCCGTTGGACTGGCAGGCGCGACTCGGAGAAATTTACAATCTACAGTCGAGCGCCCCATCAACTGTCGGACAGCACGCGCCTCTGCAGCACGACGCCCAGTCTGCATCACCGCAAACACACTCACTCGACGGTGCGACGATCCCTCGAAAAACGGTCATTTCTACGCCGCACCTCCCGCCCCGCCGCAGCCCCTCGAGGGCAAACACCGCATCTCCACCGCCAACATGTCGCTCGTCAACCTTGCACACGTGTGCTCACATCTGCAAAATGCATCCAAAGCTCGCCTCGGCCTGACGTCGATTCCTGTTTCGAAGATGCATGTCAACCTGGTTCTTGGCTTGCAGCGCGAAGGCTTCCTCTCCTCCGTAACCCTCGGTGGAGTTTCACCGCCAAAGCCATTCCTCCTGCAATCGCAGCCTGATCCAGAAGAGCTAGACATGATGGCACGAAGGCTCCAGAAAGAACCCTGGCAAGCATTCAATGTGGAGGGCGGAGCAGAGACAGAGCAAGCCCTCGGCAAGGAGCAGATCAACAACATCAGCGTGCCTACAAACCCTGCGAGGCGACGACTCTGGCTCGGCCTGAAGTACTGGAACAACGAGCCGGTGCTGAAGAACATGAAGCTTGTTTCAAAGCCAACAAGGCGCATATGGCTCACTTCACAGGACCTGGGCAAGATCACGAGGACACGAGAGTCGAGCTACGTCAAAGGGCTTACACATCCGGGAGAGTGCATGTTCCTCACAACAGACAGGGGTGTTTTAGAGGCACGAGAGTGTGTGGAAAGGCAATTGGGCGGTATGGCATTGTGCAGGGTCTGGTAGGAGACGATGACGAGAAAGAGTTATTTCACTGTATAAACATGACTGTTACAGGAGACAGGCTCAAGTCGGCCATATCGCATGGTTCTGGCATGGTAAGACATCTTGTATGACTAAGAGGGTACCGGAAGATAGATGTACAGGACACTGCACGTAGAGAGCTTCTGGCATCGAAAACTTGTAGAAATATCACCATTTTCTTACTTGTACATCGACATTGAACCAAAGAAAACGCAGAAAACGCTCTAAATAAAGGAGAATCGCCTCAACCCAGCTCTTACACCAAAGAACAGCCCTGTGCCGATACACGTCAAAAGTGGAATACCATACAGGCCAAGACCAATCAAGATACCTTGCTCGAAATACCCAATTGCGATCCACTCCGGCCTCTTCTTCTCCTTGATCTCTTGCGTCGCCTTACTCAGCGCCTCCGCTGCTGCTTTCCTCGACTCCTTGCCGCCGAGCACGTTGATGAGCGACGAGTGTGAAGCTGCAGGTACAACGAACACGGGAGATCCGCGTGCAAACTGCGCTTTTGTGTATCGCGCATCGATGTCAATGGTGTGGTTTACCGGAGCTGCTGGACCGAGCAAGAGACGGTAAGGGATATGATTGACCAACGCGACATCAGCTCTAACGAACTGGCTAAGGTACTTGCCCGCTGAGGGTGTACCGAAGTAGTACCCCGCCAGAAGGCCAGTGGAGGACTCCTCGTCTTCGCCGATCAAGTCGATGGCATGCTCGAGTGAGGTGATGCTTGACACGGCGAAGATGGGCTGACTAGCTTTTGGGGGCAGGGACAAGAGGTTGGAAAGGTCGACAATGGCACCGTTCGAGCCTTGTGTCACTATGTTCGACCTCCACGACTTGCTGTCATCCAGAGACTTTAGGATGTCTGCTGTCCTTGGCCCTTTCTTCTGCCCGCCCAACGTAGGTGATTTTGGCGAGTCATTCGTTGAGGCTTCATCGGGTGAAGCAAGATACGGGATCGCAAACTTCAACGCAAGCTCGAGAAAGTCCTTCTTGACAAACTCGTTGACGAAAACCAGATCGGGAGCATAAGGCGAGCTTCCTCCAAATGCAAAGCGTGCTGTAACCAAGTGCTCGGCTGCCGCAGCGAGATTGGCCGTACGGTCTACGATAGCAATACTTTTGTTGTGCGGGGAGACCAATTGCTTGTACGTTGGATTTAGGACTTGCGTCTCCTGCAGCACTTGAAATGCTGTTGATAGTGCATCTTGTGATGGTGCGGAAGAGATGGCGGCGAAAGTATCCGGCTCAAGGGCCTGGGATAGGAGAGTGCGGAGAAGAGAAGGAAGTGCGCGGAGATTGTTTTCAATCTAATATTCATCAGCATCAGGTCGTCACTACTAGGAATCAGGAAGGGGAGACTCACTTTCAGCGCAACACAATTGCCAGCGGCCAATGCTGCACTTAGCGGTGCAATCACCGAGTAGAAAGGTGTATGAGTCTGCTGTGGCTCGATATATACCACACCCCATGGGTTCGCTTGGTCAAGCGCGTCTTTGCCGTTCGTGACTCGGTACTCCTCCACCAGCTCCTTAGCAGGATTGATCGAGCTGTAATACTCTTTGATGAGGTCCAAGGCAAGCGCTACTTCAGCCGTTGCTTCCTGCTCTGACACTCGTGTGTCTGACTTGATGGCATCTTTGATAGTGTTGCTGTCCTGGCGCACGGCGTCGTGGAGAGACTTGAGTTGCTTTTGGCGGAAGAAGGAGTTATGGCAGCGTGCTGTTAGGGCGGTTGCTTGCAAGGTAGCAACTGCGGAGTCTGTCATTTTGAAGCTGATGATCTGGGAATAGCAAAATAAGGGAGCAGAGAGAGAAGATCTGGCAAAAGTCTAGAAACTCAGGAACGGTGTGTTATGCTTCAAGCGCGTCGTACGAAGCCCCAGATCTCCTATTGGTAGTTGACATCTCGGGATGCGTCCGTCCCCCACATCACGACCCCAGCTCTCCGCGCCCCGCCGGTGCCGAGAGTACCGGTTGAATCGTAAGCTCGTATGCTTGTAACGTCTGAGGTCTACTTTTGAGTTCTTTTCCGACGTGATTCTCCACAGTTCCGCACAGTTGTTCTTCTGCATCACCACAATCACCATGTCCGTAACAACGACCTCCAACCCCCTAACCTACGCCTCTGCCGCGGTACTCAGAGACTACGAACTCGCGCACACCGATTCTGACGAGCCGCTCGATACATCCCTCAACGCACACCCGGCTCCGTCGTCACAGACGACCAATCCCGCAGAATGGCCTACTGAACATCGCCGTGTTCCCGCATACCGGCCAATCAACACAGAGCTCGATCAGAGCGAACGAAGGGTCTACCAAAATCCAATCGAGAGAACATTCATTACGGTTATGTTCACGGGCGTTTTTATGGAGTCGGTAGGTCTTTCAAGGGACACTCAAAGTTGTAGGCTAAGCTAATATTGCTGCAGACGATTTCGAAAGTGTGGCGAGCAACGGGCGGAAGGGTTTGGAATGTAGGTTATAACATCGGCGGAGAGTGGTGAAAGTTGAAATCGAAACGGAGCACTATTGGCCGGCTCTACTGTGCTGGGAGCGGATGATAGCACGATTCTAGTGGCGCAGGACTTTTGCTATGAAATTACATGCTCGCTCAAACAAGATCTATTGTACACAAACTCTTGTACCCTGCATTTTTAGTTGTGTTTCTTTTGGAGTCCTTTGAAAGTCGATTGATTGCATTTTGGGAGCCAATCACAACGCACGTCCTCCGATCCTCCGACTTACCGAAAACGCCTGTCGCTCTCTTCCTTGCCAACCATCCTTCGTGACACCTCCTGACCTCCAGACAGCCGTACGAAATCTCGCCCGAAGCGCGTGACATACCTCACGATGCAGTGTCATGGGCTCCACGGACACCGGCGGCAGTCGTGGTGTGGGAACCCCAGCTTTCGGCAAGTCAGCGACTGTCCCCCACATTCCGTTACTACGATTTGACGTCTAGTAATGGCAGATAGGTACAGCGGTACTAAAATGACATCTGAGAGTTTATTTGGGCCGCCCGTTCTTCCAAGCTCTCGCTCCCAACCTTTTCACCTGCACATTCGTAGCACACATTTTCGTAATGGATTTTACACAGAATCAAACGAACGGCGTCGACAGCACACCAAACAATGAGACCCGGCCGCTCAAGATCACCATAGTCGGTGCTGGCATTGGTGGCCTTTCTGCCGCAATCCTTCTGCGCCAGCAAGGACACTCTGTGACTCTGTTGGAGCAGTCTCGCTTCGCCAATGAGTTGGGTGCAGCCATCCATCTTGCGCCCAATGCCAACGGCCTACTTCGACGCATGGGACTCTCTCCCGAAAAAATTGGATCCGTCTCTTGCAAGAAAGTGAGCCAGTGGTTGCCGTCTGGCAAAGTACTGTTTAGCATACCTGTCGAACGGGAGGCCCACCGCTGGCAGTATCCTTGGCAACTCGCACACCGTGTCAGCCTACACTCTGAGCTGAAGAGGTTAGCAACGACAGAGGATGGCCCTGGAACCCCTGCCATCTTGAAGACACGGTCGCGAGTTTCGAACGTCAATACGGCAGAAGGCAGTGTTACACTCGAGAACGGCGAAATTGTGTATGGCGATGTTGTCGTTGGCGCTGATGGTGTTCACTCGAAGACAAGGGCAAACATACCTGGTGCCGAAAACATCAAGACTTTTGGTACTGGCAAGAGTTCTTTCCGCTTTCTCATCCCAAGAGAAAAGGCACTGGCCGATCCTGATACCAGGAAATTTGCCGAGCACGAGGGTCACCTTCTCATGATGTTCGGGCAAGACCGCCGTGTTATTGTCTACCCAACATCAGATAACACCCTGCTGAACTTCAACAACATACACCCTACATCCGATTCCCAGGTGATCTCTGAGGAGCCAGGAAGCGGTGACTGGCAAAACCAAGGTAACATTGACAAGATGCTTGAAGTGTACAAGGATTTTGAGCCGGCCGTGCTTAAGCTGCTAAGACTAGCGGACGAAGAGACACTGAAGGTGTGGGAGCTGCTGGATATGGAACAGCTACCTACTTGGACGCATGAGAAGCTTGTCCTCATTGGTGATGCAGCCCATCCTTTCACGCCTCGTAAGTAATCCTCAAATGTCAAGAAACAATCGCATTAAGCTGACTTGAGTATCAACAGACCAAGGACAAGGCGCAGCTCAAGCCATCGAAGACGCCGCATCTCTTGCAGTCATGCTGCAGAAAGGCACACCCCTCGGTGCCATTCCTGACCGTCTGAAACTATACGAGAAGTGTCGCTTCGAGCGTGCTTCTTACATCCAAGAAATCTCTCGCATTGCCGGTAAAGACTTGGGCACTGGTCCACCGCTAGACTCATCCCGCTTCACGGCCTACAACTTTGGACATGACGAGTGGGATTACTCAAGCCAAATGCTCCGAAAATGGGAATGGGAAAACAAGAAGGGTCTGCTTTGGAGAATGCCGACATCGTTTGGGCCAATGCCTGGGCCTCGACAAGACTTCCACGGCCGTCCTCGAGATGGAAGCCAATCAACGTTCAAAACGACTAGTGTGAAGTTCAAGTCCAGCAGAACGGTGCTACAGAACCTGTTTCCTACAGAGAAGCTCACGTTCGCATCCCCAGACACGATGGTCTACGCCACGTTTTCCGCGACACAGCTCGACAACCTCGAGTGGCTGGGCGGCCGAGGCTACTCGCATTTTGGACTGTACATCCACGGTGTGCAGTACACCAAGGAAAACGGAGAGACAACTACAGGCACTTACCTCCCAGTGCTGTTCGAGAACCTCGCAGATCCCATTCTTAGTGGTAGAGAAGAACTCGGTTTCCCAAAGTTGTTCGCCGATCTCGAAGTGCAGCAGGATGCAAACACTTGGTCACTGAATGCTAGCTGGATGGGCTCGAAGTTTGCTACACTGACACTGTCAGACGCTGCAGAGCCCGTGGCAAACGGCGAAGCGGCACCTCAGCAAGCACCCGCATCATCCGAAGAGGGTCTGTTCATTTCCAAACGCATTCCCGCTACCGGAAGCATCGGCAGCAAAGACAGGGGCCAATCTGATGTTGAGTACACTGCATTCCTCCCGAACGACGAAGATGCAAAGACTGTGGAGAAGAAGGTACAAAAGACGCTCAAAACGAACAACGCACAGATCAAGTTTGATCCGTTGGACTGGAAGGCACTGCCTACGCTGCACCACATCGTTGCAAGGCTACAGGAGGTGCCGATATTCGAGATTGTGGAGGCGAAGATTGTGGAGGGAACTGGAGTGAGCGATGTTAGCTCTGCAAGAAGGGCCGAGTAGTTTACTGTATCGATTAACGATTTTACTATAAACCATCATTCTTGCACCTCATGGTATCTGTGATGAAGACCATCGACGTGATGGATCCTAGTAGCAAGAATGGCTACACTCCGTGAACAACCTTTTTTGTCTCTTGAACAGTGGCCTTTGAGGCTCTGCTACAACAACTAGTAACGTCATGCAAGAATTAATTGCCCAGATCCAAGGGTGTTCTCACCTTAACGTAAGGAGAATGCTGCTTAAGTTTGAAAGTTTTTTTTAGTTGTGTCGTGGTGGGATAAACGTTATTGTTTGGCCTTTTGGCGGTCGCTTGTCAACTGTTACTTGTGGAAGACGAAGAACAACGATGTCTTGAGGCCTGGAAAGTTTTAGTAAGGCAATACGCTGGTAACCGTCTGGTCATATGTTATCACAGTGACAGATGACTGGCGCTGACGGATCACAGAGAAAACTTCATCGGCTAAATGGAAAGACATTACTGGTATCTAGATCACACTTCCAACACCATTCAGTTACTGGGCATTGCCCTCAGGCACCCACTTAGCGGTCCAGATCCTCAGCCTCTTACCCCAGATCAAAAAAGGGATAGTCATCAGCGCAAAAAGACCCATCAGCATCCCGAAGATGCCAAAAGCCTCTGCGGCGCCGTCATGCTGCACCCACTCGCCAACGAAGAAGGTCCACGCGAACGATACAATGGCCCTCGCAGTTGTAACCGAAACAAAGCAGTCTCCCGCAATGCTCGTGTACGACTCGATCAGGTAATTAAACCCCACAGACGGTGCCTGCATGAGTCCAAACGCAATCATACCGATGCCGAACTGCAGGCCCACCCATCCCGTTGTCGAAGGATTTTGACCGACGAAGCCAAAGATCAGTGCACCAGCCGTTGCGATGAAGAGAGCAGGCAATGCAGTGACAAGACGAGCTTCTGGCTCTGCATAGCCGTGAGTGTCCTTCTTGGCACTGCGCTTGGTGGTCCAGTCAGCGATGAAGTAGGTATAGACGCATCCGAGCAAAGATCCGATGAGACCGCCGACATTGATCAGACCAACGTCTTTGCCCCAGAGGTAGGGAGGGGCAGCTACGAGTTGCGGAGCGATAGTGCTAGCAGTGACGATTAGGCCGACGAGGCCTGCGTACCAAGCGGAGATCAACCAGACACCGGGGAGACGCATGGCCTTGTACGGTGCAAGGAACTTCTGACCGATGCCGGGACGGTAGGTTATGAGTCTCAACGACTTCAAGTACGAGTGCGATGGGTATGAGGTAGGTGCTGGCTGGATAGCGGAGATTGATTCCTTTTTCTCGACATGATCCTTGCCGTCTTCGCCCTCGAGGTCGTTGAGCCATTGTGGTCGGTCGTAGAGGGTCTCTGCTTGGAAGAAGAGGCAAAGAAAGAAGGTGAATGTGGACAGGATAACATTCCACCATTGAATCCAAACAAGACCCTGACTGGCAGCAATGTATCCGCCGGCGATGCCGCCCACGAGTGAGCCGGTTGAGAGGAAAACTGTGTAGATAGCCTTTGGCCCGTTGTTAGAATCGTTATGTAGCGATGGACGTGATTCAACTTACCATGGCGCGTCCACGTTGATGTACGAAGAAGATCTCGCCAACAACCTCAGGCGATACTGCGTCAGAAGGACCTCCTCCAATACCTATGAATATGCGAGCCACAAGGAAGCTGTTGAAATCCGTCGTCAAGCCAGCCCACATACTCGAAAGGATAAGGAGCAAAAGACTGCCAAGAGTGACAGGTCTCCGTCCAAATGTATTGGCTAATGGCACCCACCACAGGTTCGAGGCCCCGACCATTAAAATGTTGACCGCAACCAGATAGTTGAGTTTGGAGAACGACTTTGGTGGCAGGCCGAAGATTGGCGATGCCGCGTATACAGGCAAGGCACTCGAGAGCGTAGCACTTGTAACGTTGACGACGAATGGGTGTACGGACATGGCAAACAACATGACCAATTTCCGCCACATGGGCAGATTCAGGGGATCAGCCGGATCTGCAGATGGCTGCGGTACCAGCCTGATCTCATCACGGTTTTGTTGCGATACGGTCCATTCGAGACGTTCTTCAACCTCGAGTTAGCACGCTGCCGATGAATGTTGATGTTGAAGTCTTACCAACAAGAGTCGATGTGCCTGGCGGTGTTGCGTTCTTGACCTCGTCCTTGGACAAGGCAAATGCCTCTCTAAAGGATGTCATGATGACTGACGAGGAAACGGGATAAGTTGTCGTTGATGGGACAACTCTCACGAAGTGGCGAGTTAGACTCAGCGCTGTGTTGTTGTGCCCCCGAGATTATATGGGTGAATCGTCGACCCGGGAGGCTTGGGAGTGAAGATCCATGCTCGGTAGCTTTACAGCGAATGAGCGAGGGTGTCGGCGTTATTCACTGGTTATCAGACGCAACAAGGAGCGCATTGACACTATCACTTATTGTACCCCAGATCGAACTGCCGCTTTGTGGGGTTTGTCCGATGTGGAGGTCGTTGTCCGGGTGCAGTCTAGGACTGGCTAAGACGAACAAGACACGCGGGGTCGAGCTGAATTCCTCTGCCGCCGATGAGACAACCAATAACCGCCAAGCGCTACGATGAACGCTCAATCAGCTAGGCACGGGACCCTCAATCAAGAAAGCACCCGAGAAGCTGGAGCCTGGAACGCTGGTTTTGCACGTGAACCGTGCAGTAGGGCGAGCTGTTGTACGGTGTTTGCGAGGTCAGGTATTTGTGAGAATCTCGTACGGACTCTACATCTGTAGCCGAGCTGCGTCAAGTGTGTTGTTTTATCTACTCTCTGGTCGTAGGCCTTCCAACAATTGCACCAAGTTGCCCACCAGTGGTGGGCAGGATCCATCAACGGACTCATACGGTGCCAGTAACAAGCGCACTAAGCCATCCATGACCGCAGCAACGTTGCTAAGCTGGACAGTGTCGCGCGAGTTCAGGGACCTGATCGACGGGATACCCCGGCCCAGTGTGATGAATCTTCGGGCACCGAGATTGTCGTCTCCGTTTAGCACCACTGCAGCATGCGAGGCGTCGCTGGGCGTCAACTTCTCGACAGCAGACCGCTTCAAGAACCCATAACCCCAAAGAATGAGCCCTGCGTGGTACACCGCAATCGCATTAAAGTTACACAACAAGCCCTTCGGCAGACTTTCAGCGGCGCGAAGGATCTGACCGGCGTGCCACAGTGCCTGGCGGGCCGGCACTGTTTTGGTCCAATCGCGTAACGAAGGATAGGCGGAACGCGCTTCTTCCTGGCCCTCGATTCCAGCAAAGAGTTGGATATCGTCCAAGGGAGCGTTTAGATGTAATAACATCAGCTCCATCGTGATTTCAGCAGTCTTTGTCATCGGCGGGCTGCTGACGTGAAAGTCTTCGATCTGTTTCGTAAGCTCCTGGTAGCGGGACGACATAATGAGACTGTCGTGTCCTTTAGCGGGTGATCTTGCACCAAGCGAGCTCATCTGGCGGAACTCCCAAACCATGCCCCACATCATGTGCAGATACGTTGTACCAGCGCTGTCATGTTGGGCAAGATAGTCGAGGTCTAGAAAGCAGTCGATTGCCGATGGACGTTTGGTCGCGGCCCAGGCGTTCTCCAGGTAAGCAGCCTTCCAAGCGACGGCAGATTTTGCTAGCCAGAGATCTGTACGGAATTAGCCAAGAACATACAAGACACATACATCAACAGTACCCGGAACTACGATAGCTGCGCATCCGAAAGGGCACATGTACGGGGACGCGGAGGGCACTTACGATTTGAACTAGGCAGGGGTAGGTGCATCTCCGAATATGCCATCAGCGGCGGTTTAAGTAGTGCCATCGATGATTGTCTGTCGAGCTCAAACACTCGATAGATGAGCCGGAGGTACGATTCCTGGTATGCCCACTCGTGCCATTTCGCGTCCAAGGCTGCTCCGTCCTCTTCCGCAGACGGCACTACATCCTTCCATGTTGAACGTCGTAATCGTCCCCCGCGCCGGATCATTGTAACCAGTGGCTGGAGGAAGCTTTCTGCGATCTCCATCTTCCGGCTCATACCGCTCCACATGCCGACTATGAGTTGTAGGAGAAAAGTTCTTACATGCTGCAGGTCTCTGATCGCAGAGTTGTCTTCCTCGAACGATTTTGCCTGGCCCATGCGGGCGGCTTCGTGTAGAGCAAACCCAAGCTTTCGCAACGGGACATCCGGCGTCGAAGCGGCACCGGCTGAGACTATACAAGCAAGCAGCTCTGGACTCAGCTTCGCAAGCGACAGAGTCGGGAGGTGGAACCAAGACTGGACGTCGAGTGCTGGCGACGTCAAAAAGAATTGTATAAGTCCGTCGAGCAACTCAGCACTGGGGAATGCGGATGCTATACGCTTGACGTTTTCAGGGGTGCATGTACCAAGGACCAAAGCCATTAGCCGATCACGGCTTACACGACCCAGTCTCTCGTTGACTGCGCGACGCTGTGGAAGGTGGGCCCGGCGGTTAGGATCCTTGTCAGAATCCGGAAAGGCTAGATTTGTCTGCTCCATCCCGCTATGGTCCTTGTCTCGACGTGGCAGGTAACGCCAGATACTTTGTTTGAAAGCTTCTGTACGCACCGGTGCGCTGTCGTTACCCGGAGCTTGGGGTTCAAGTCCTTGGGCATCAGTAGAAGGTGTGCCGGCAGTAAAAGGTATCTGGAAGTTGTACTGATCTAGCAGCCCAAGGTCAAGGTCTGTAAGGCCAACATCCATATCAAAATTGAGATCCATTATACCCCGTGGAGTTGCATGACCAGACAGGAACGACTCGAAAGGAGGCATGTTACGGAAGTAGTCTGGGAGAAAAGGGTCAACGCCCGGTGTTTCATCAAAGTTCGACAAGGGGTTGTCAAAGAACGACACTGTATCGTCAGTCTCCGTGTATAGATGATCCACAGCCCCTTTGGACGTCGGCAACATTATCTCGCGCCCAGCGGGTTGCGAGCCACTCGGCGCTGTCATCTGTGCAACTGGTATTGATGGTGGTTGGAAGTTTGAGCTTGATGCATCACCATTGTTCAAATGCGGCGTCGAAGCTTGAGGGCTGTGAGGAAGCGGTACTACCGGAGAATCGTAATCGAACCCGTTTGACAAGTCAAGCAGGTCTTGCGCTGCATGCACAGCGTCAAGTTGATTAATTCCGTTGTTGTCGGCTGTCAAGGTCTCTGGCACTCGACAAGCGATATTCTTCTTTTTACAACGACTGCATGGCTTTTCGTCCTCGCATCGTAAATGACTCTGAGAACAGGCTTCACATGCCTGTACCACTCGAGTGTCGCGAGCGATCTCTCGCTTTTGTCTCTTGGTGGCAGAGTCGGAGTTATGGTTGGTTACGTGCCTCTTGAGTAGGTCTCTGCAAAGGAATCAGGGCACATGAACGCATAGTGGGTGGTGCACGTACATCCTAGCAAAGCCCTTCGCGCAGACAGGGCAGATGTAAGGTTTCTGTCGTGTATCTGGTAGATGAACCTCTCAGCTAAGTGGTCGCATATACGACTAATGCGAAGATACCTACGCGCTCGAACGTGTCGCGTGAGATGGTCTGCTCTGGTGAACGACCTCTTGCACGTGCTGCACTGGAACAGTCTCTGTGGGTCCGAATCGGGAATAGCGGCCGCTGGTGATTTCTGGGGTATTGCATCTGCTTGCATTGCAATTATTGAATTCAACGACATTGGCCTCGGAGTGCGAGGTGGAGGAAGAGAAGAGTGTGGGGAGTTAGGGCGGTTGTGCACTGTCACATGCGGAGAACGCGGCCTTGGGTGCTGCGCCTCAGCCTCCCGAGATTGGCTTCCCCCACATCCCGCAACCTGATCACCATGCAATCTCTTAGAAGATGAGACCGAACACCGAGCTTGCGTGTCAACTTGACTTCTTCTTTCGTACCAGACCCGGCGGACATCACATTCGGCAGATCCGTTGACAGTCTGCCACCTCTCTTATAGCGTCAAGTCAGTTGGTTGTTTGCACACTGACGCGGGTTGCATTAAGGGTTGACCTGGCTTGCCCTACGTCCATCACCACTTGATTCAGCTTCCATCATACAGAGCTTAAGCTGTCAGACCATAGCAAACTTCCCACCATGGTCATCCCACCGGTGCATTTCTTTTCCCATGGCTCTACCATGATGCTGGGTGAGGAAACACCCTCGTCAGACTACTGGAAAGCCTGCGGCGACGAAGCCTTACGCCAAGGTATCAAAGGCATCATTATGATGGGCGCACACTGGGACGCGCGGGGCGTGAACCGCATCGACGTTGCCATGAATCCGAAACCAGAGAAGTCACCCGTCGCCTACGTCCACCCTAGGAAATACGTCGACTACGAGCTCAATCCCGACCTCGCCACGGGGAAGAAGTGCATCGCAGCGTTGCGCGAGAAAGGCATCGACGCACGACCAAACGACAAGTTCGATTGGATCCACGACACATACCTCATCCTCATTCGGATGTTCCCCGCAAAGTGCCCGCCAACAACTCTGATCAGCATGAACGGCCGCTTCGATCCCCACCTACATGCACGCGTTGGAAGCATCCTCGCCCCCTTCCGCGAGGAAGGTTACCTCATCATTGGCACGGGCGGCGCGGTACACAATCTCTACCGCAACCACTGGGGCCAGATGCTCAAGTACTCTGACAACCTTGCCCAACCGTATCCGCCTGAGGCGCCGATGCTCGAGTTCCGACAAAGTTTTGAGGATGTGCTTGTCAAGAATTGCAGGAAGGGCGCGCCGAAAGGGGCTGTCACGAGGGGCATTACGAGGTTGATGAAGCATCCCATGTTTAGGGACGCGCATGCGACTGATGATCATTACATGTCAGCTTGTTTTGTTGCGGGTGTTGTGGATGCGTCCCCGCGAAGTGGAGAAGAGTGCGTGCTGGGTGCTGAGAATTGGGAGTTGGTGAATATGTGTAACAGTCAGTTTACGATTGGGAGATGGCTGTAGAAGGCTTGATCCTATGTGTTTCTTTTTTTTCTTCTTCAGATCGCTACTTTGTACATGATACTCAATTGACATCTTATCGTTCGCTGACTCACGCTGATTCGCATCGATGCTTCCACCAACATACGACATGACCCTGGTAACCAGTGCTTTGCTAGCCGATCGATGGCTGATCTTGGAGACCTCACTATCGTCAGTTTCTGTCGATACTCCAAAGATGAAGCCATCTCGATAACACGATACTCAGTGAAACAGAACGTAAGAACGGTTGTGTCTTTCTATCCTAGAATCAATTTAGACGTTCTGATGTGTGCTTAGGTGATTGTGACCTATGATAGTCGTCCAACTACAATCTATCATGACTTGTATATTGATAGTCTTACTTCGGTGGTACAATGGGCAGCGTAACATAGTTCACAAACTTCTCGCTGAAGTGCAGATGATTCAGCCCTCCAAAAGTCTTCTCACTCCTATCCTCAGGATGGTTGTGCTGGAAGATACCACTTCCCTGCGTATCTCCGCTGCTGACCTCAAAGACAATCTTACCACCCTTCTCGACAACGACGTTTGTTGGCCAAACCTCAACATCAACCGCGTAGACGTCTCCAGGAATAACAGGTTGAACGTCGGTGCTGAAATAGTCTCTCCAGGGCAGGTACTCGCGGTGCTTAGGGTGGTCGGGGTTTGTCTTGCGCAGACTAACACGCAGCCAGCCCTTGGCTAGAGGGATAGGATCGCCAGCTGTCCCGGTGTAGTGTACCTCCTTGCCTTCAGGCGAGATGTAGCGGAGGGTGACGAACAGATCAATGTCGGACGGTGTGGCGCCAGTAGCGTGTGGTGAGAGGGATGCGTTGAGGTGTGCGACGATGTGGCCCGTAATCTCAGTCTCCTCCTCGAAAGGAGCAGTGGTGAATTGGAGAAGTTTGGGATTGTCAAGTGTGCCCAGGGCCTCGTAGGAAAGCTTCTGAGGGCGATTGGCGATTGGTTGGACTTGTGTCAGTGTCTGTGACGGTGTAAGGTAAAACTTGGTGTATCGTGTTCGTGCGATCGGCCACTCATTCTCTGTCCGTCTTGTGTAGGCCTTTTCGGCCTCTGCATTGTCGAAACCAACATCACCCTTCCTAAGCACCATATCGACTGGTGGTAGCTTGCCCTTCACTGACCAACCGACTCGGTCGTCTCCCTTGAGGAAAGCGTCAAGAAAGCTGCGTTGAATCTCGACCTCTTCCTTGTAGAAGAAGGGCAAGTCATGACGTCCAGTGATCATCCGCAGGTACTTGAACTCTGACCCGGCATGAGTGTAGCCTTCAATGTTGCCGCGAAGATGTAGCAAGATACCACCCCAGTTTCCTACTGAAAGCAGCGGCACTTCGATGTCGCTCATGTCGTACTCTTTGCTTGCATAGTAGATTTCGTCGCGGTATTTGGACGCATTCGTATCAATCGTCTGGTCCTGACGGTTCTTTGCTCGAACCTCTTCGGATAGGTCACCATCAACAGTGTCAGGACCCCAGTTGCGCGCTGCGCGACCCGGTCGTCCGTATTGGTTTGTGATGACCTGACGATTCCTAGCACCTTGTCAGCATCTCCTTCGCAATCAGAATCTGAAATTTGACATACCACCAGAAGTCAATGAACTTGTTGCTCAAAATACCACCGTGCCTGCAACGATCGCGGTAATAGTCGCTCATACCCTCCCAAGGAATGACAGCTGCCAAACCCTTTGGCTTGCGGGCAGCCACACGCCACTGCGATCCAGCGTAGTAGCTGATACCGAGCAGACCGACTTTACCGGAGGACCAAGGTTGCTCAGCAGCCCACTCTACTACGTCAAAGAAGCACTCGCTCGTGCCGCGAGACATGGTGTCGAGGAAGCCTGGCGATTGTCCAAGCCCGCGCTCGTCAGCACGTACAATCACATAGTCGTTCTTTGTCCAGAAACCGGGGTCCGGTGTCTCCCATGCTGAGTGATCGGAGTGATGCTCTGGGTTTACTTCAGAGTACGATTTGGCATGGAAACTGGCAGCGTTAGAAGCTGTACAGTTCAGCGATTTCGAAAGACACGTACTCCTTGTAATGAATGTCTTTTCCGTATGGGCCATAAGTCACTAGTACAGGCAGCTTTGTGCCTTCGTTTGTAGACTTTGGCCTGTAGACGTTGACTCGGACGATACCCGTCGAGCTTGTCTTCAAAGGAACTTCGGCATTTTCTTCGAAGATGTAGGGGAACGACGTCTCGTCGATTTTGTGCGCTTTCTTCACCTCCAGCTGTTCAGACATGATTTTAGTCGATGATGATGGATAGCGGATATTCTTAGGACTCAATAATGGCACATTTCTACATATATGAGAGAATCCGACGCATGGTGGGTACCGAGGGCGCCGTGACGGAGCGAGGGGCGCTATCGGGAGGTGGGGGAGTCAGACCGATTCTAAATCATCGTAGGGATCACAACGCTCTAGGCACGACAAAAGATTGAAATTTGGAGAGTGAATTTGGTGGATGGAGACAGAGCTGGGCTTTGAATGGAACCATCTGATTCATATGCATGAACGTTCACAACCCAATCGAGAAAAGGAGCAGTTGCATGGCAACCAAAAGCATCAACAGAGACACTAAATCTTCAAAACTGCGCAGATTCTATTCTCAAAGTCTAGGTCCCCCTAATGGGAAGCAGGAACGCCCTCCATCGTTCCATAATCTTCCTTCAATGCCTCGCCACCGAGTTCTATCGGTTTGCTTTCCTGCAAAACGTACATCATCCTTGCCCAGTTGTCTTTACTCAGGTTCCTCCAGGCGTGCATCGTACCCCTCTGAATCGCAACGTCGCCACGCTTCAAAACTCGAGTCTCGCCAGAGTCGAGCACCAACTCAACCTCGCCCTCAATCACAACGCCGTAATCGAGCGAGATTGTCCGGTGCATAGGTGACAGAGCGCCTGGCTCCATATCAACGAAGCGCAAGACTGTGCCTCCAGAGGTGACGAGCCCAGGGGCCTTTTCGAGGAAAGGCTTGTAGACGTTGATGTCTGCATCATTGTTCAGATCGACGGGGTGCCCTTTAGTGACATAGGGAAGACCGAAGGATGCGCTGGGAATCCTGTCCCACTTCAAAGTCTCATCGGCGGCGTCTGAGAAGATAGCTTTTTTTGTCGTGGCATCGTGTGTTGTGATGTAGCGCTTCAAGCTGGGGAGCTTGTTTTCGAGTTCGGTCCTGGATGACATGGTTGCTGGTTTTGAAGCTTGTGAGACACTGTTGTTCAGCTTGTAGCTTGATGGGCTGGACTGAGTGGTATGTAGAGCCTGCAGAATGTAGATTCGCAGTTGGTAGCAACCGGCGGATGGATCTCAGGTCGATGACACTTCCCGATGTGGGGGCATTCGATAGCCGCCGACGCGTACCTACGGCAGCTACTGCAGGGCCACAAGCTCACATGTTCGCGTTTCGGTGCTGAAGAGCTCCGCGATATATGCTGAATCTCGTGAACACGGTGTGGCAAGGAGGACAATGATTCTGAGTCGCGAGCCCTTGGAGGGGTTCGCTATCGATTAGCAGAGCACCTTGCCAGATTGGCTCTAGACCACCACTGTCGATGAAGGAGCGAGGGGTTCAAGAAGCACTTCACAGTGTTTAGTGATGACCAATCATCACAATTTAAAGGCTCCGCGACAGAGCCGCAGACCCTGGCATGTAATGCAGGTTGCAGCTCGGCCGACCAACGGAATCACGGAGGCGACCAAGCCAAGCAATGACTAAGCGACCTAACCATCTAGAATCTCACCTAACTAACAAACAAGATTACTTAGATAAGGAGAACATGTTCTTAACTTGTTTATCTAATATATTAAGAACATGTTCTAATAACTTAGTTAGATACTCTTTTATATTAACGTACTCTACAAGCAAGTAACCAGCATAAGCAAGTAACTAGATTTTGCTAAGACTACACTAAACTTTACTCTGCCTATTATACCTTAACAAAATAACATAAAGAGGCTGTTAAACAAAGCAGATATACAGCTTGCTCTCTAGGCTATCTAACAAGACGCAAATCTTACAGTGCTACGCGCTGCAGCTATCTATAAGGTGTTAGAAAGCACTCTATAACAACAATGCAATAGAAAGCTCTCTTAACGCAATTACAAGCCTAATATAATAAGAATAACTAGTACTAAAGAGGAGGTAATTGTCTAACATGTATTAAAGCTAGATAAGTAAGGATACTTGCCCTAGCTTGCTAATGTAGAGGATATAGCTAATTCTCTACTTGCTAAGCGCTACTAGCCCTATATTAGCAAGAACTAGGCTGCTAACTTTGTTAAACGTTAGCTAGAGCTTAAAGTTAAATTTAATTGCAAGTATAACTATAAGAGAGCTCTATATAAGGATCCTAAGGTAATTAGAGACTAGTACTAACTAGTAGAGAATACTAAAGCTAAGTATAGTATATAAGATAAAGACACCTATAACTTTAACAAGTCTAGCTTTATAATAGGCATTATATTAATAGAAGCTGTTGTTACAGGCTCTAAGCGTTAAGAGAGACTAAAGGCAGTGCAGCAGGGCAACTAAGAGTAGACTAGTATTATTTAAGGCATCTACGCAAAGGGCTAGTCTATCCTACCCTTTGTTATCTTCTCTAGCAAGCACTACCTCTCTGCCTAGTATAAGGAGCCTAGTATACCTAACAACTAGGTTCTTAATATCTCTAACAACAGCTAGACTAATAATAAGCTTAGAGTTAAGTAGTTAAAGCACTTAAATAAGTATACAAAGGCACGCACTATTAGCAGCTATTAGCTGCTTATTCTAAACAGCTATAAGAGCTATAACTTAGTTAAATTCTACTAGTACTGCAAGGAACATAAGATTATTACTCTATATATGCCTCTACACTTATTACACCTACTATAGCTACTTAATATAGGCTGTTTTTCTCTATTAAAGAAGGCCTATAGCTGCTAAGCTAAGCAGCTAATATATAGTAAGATTACACGTATTACTAAACTTAAGTTCTTACTGTGCTTTAAAGCAGCTTTTAATGCCTTAATTACAGAAAGCAACATCTAAGAAGAATTTAGAGGTGCTAGCCTAGTCCTATTTAACCTAGAGGCTGTAATATTAAAGCTTAAAGTGCAGCTGCGTACGCTAACGCTACCTACTATAGATAACAGTATATAGAAGTCTAAAATACTAAGTAATACGCTAGAATTTAGGTCTTAATTAAAGCTAATTTAAGAGAGGATTTATAGACATACTAATAGCTTACTAATATCTATAGTTAACGCTTTTAATTAGCTTACTAAAGGCGCAAAGCTAATAGCGTATTTACTAGTTTTAGTGCGTAACTAGGTTACTAACCTATAGGCAGCTAATAAGGCTGCTATATGTTGTAAATTATATAAAAGGAAGTAAGTACAGTAAGAAGAGACTCTAACCTTTACTAAGGGAGTGCAGCTAACTACTCTAAAGGAGTTTAAGGCCTATAGTAATAGGAAGAAGTTAAAGAAGAGGTTGCGTGTTAATAGAAGCACTTAGTTTTTAAGGCGCTGTAGCATATATAGCAAGATAAGGTATAATACGTAAACATGCAGTAAAGATACGCAGAGTACTATAGACTAGTTCTATATACTATATAGTATAATATATTATTATTATATGCTATAATGTTGTAAAGTAGGTATAGTGTTAGTGTAGTCTTAGCAAAATCTAGTTACTTACTTGTGCTAGTTACTTGCTTATAGAGTACGTTACTCTTTTATACTCTAATATATTTAGAACATGTTCCTATTCTATTAAGAATATATTCTTAAGTATTACTATTACTTCTTTATAAGATTAGAGCTAGTTTCTTAAAATACTTAATATTTTTCTTCTACATTATTATAATAGGAATATGTTCCTAACATATTAGAACATAAAAGAGCATCTAACTAAGTAATTAGAACATGTTCTTAATATATTAGGTAAACATGTTAAGAACATATTCTCCTAGAGTCCTAGGTAAGCTTGTTTGTTAGTTAGGTGAGATTCTAGATGGTTGGGTCGCTTAGTTATTGCTTGGCTTGGTCGCCTCCGTGATTCCGTTGGTCGGCCGAGCTGTGTCCTCCCATGTAATGTCTGCTGTTGCCGGAACATCCGGGGTAGCGTTGCGGGGTCCCGATGTGGAGGAGCCGTCGGCGCTGTCGGTCTCACATGCCCAGACACAGTGATTGTACCAAATGTATTGAAGGTCGCTGTTGACAAGCTTGTCTCACACCATTTGGCGGTCTGTTAGAAACATTGACGTTGAGCCTTCACTCGGTAACCATCAGCCCAATATCATCATGGCCGACGCATATACCTCCCACTTCGGCATCAACAACATCCCTTATGGCATTGCAAGCTCGTCCAAGAGACCGCGACCACAAGCTGCGACAAGAATTGGCGACGACGTGATCTTTCTCGCCGAACTTGCAAGTCACGAGTCTTTCAAGTCCATTGCTGCAGATTTAGCAGCTCTATTCTCTCTGCCCACACTCAATGCATTCGCATCGCAGTCCAGGGAAGCCCAGAGTGCTGTACGCACGGCTATTCGCAATGCATACAAAGACAACTTGCACACGTCTGCGTCCGAGAACATCAAGGAAGTGACTCTGCATCTGCCGGTTGCGATAGGCGACTTCACGGACTACTCGGCGAGCGCAAACCACGTTCTCAATGCTGGTGAAGCGATAGCGGGCGTACGGTCTTTCCCCCCGGCGTTCCACAAATATCCCGTCGGGTACGCCGGACGGTGCTCCTCGATTGCTGTGAGCGGGACACCCATCACGCGGCCCCTAGGCCAATACATCGAGGACTACACGGCAGCAGAGAAAAACATCATCTTTGGCGCGTCGCGGGCGTTGGACTATGAGCTCGAGATCGGTGCTGTCGTGGGCAGACCGGTCGAGTCGGGGACGTATCTGCATGCAAAAGACGCAGATGAACACATCTTCGGTTTAGTGTTGGTCAACGATTGGTCTGCTCGAGATATCCAAGGGCTGGAGATGAATCCGCTGGGGCCGTTCAACGGGAAAAACTTCGGGACTTCGATCTCGCCATGGATTGTTACACTCGAGGCGTTGAAGACACATGAGGTCCCTCCGCCTGAAAGGATGGGACCTGTTGCGCCGTTCATGAACGATGCAAAGAGTGTCAACTACGATATCAACCTCACTGGGTCGATTACACGAAATGGCTCTAGCACGACAACGTGTACGGTCGGGTTCGAGACAATGTACTGGACATTCCGACATATGTTTGCGCACCACACCGTCGGAGGATGTGGGCTGCGGACTGGTGATCTGATTGCGAGTGGAACCGTGAGCGGGGAGAAGGAGCATGAGCATGGGTGTTTGCTCGAGCTGACGAAGAACGGCAGGGAGGCTAGTAAGCTGAGCGATGGGAGTGAGTTGCGGTACCTGGTCGACGGAGACGAAGTGACGTTCGAAGCGGTCGTCGGTGATGGAAGCGCAGGTGTCGGGTTTGGCGCTTGTGTTGGTGTTGTGAAGCCTGCAAGACAAGTATAGACGGTAGAGTCGAGAAGGTTCTACATTGCCTATGCACTTCCGAAAACGAGAAGTACTGCTGGGTAGTCCGCTACGAATTATCGTGCGTCAGTAATACCGCAAGGCCATTGTGTGCGAAGTTGGTGTTATTGTGCCGCATACTGACATTGGAAGAAAACGTTCATCGTACAAGTCACCTGCACTGAAAGCGTCGATAGGATACATCCATAGCGTACCAGTGCGCTGGATGTCCATGTTTTTGTCGTGTTTTGTTCGTGTTTCCCTATCTATGACGTGGCTACCGTCAAGGCCACACGTTTCCAATACCCTTCTAGGCCTAAGTTCCCTACAGCCGTGCAAAATAGCTCGTTGACTATGCGTACAACATCAGAGTCTTCTCATCCCCGCTCCGTCCATCATCTAAGACCGGCCAAACGACGCTCCTGAACCTCGGACAGCGCCCGGCTGCCGCTCAGGAAGGCAACAACGCCCACAAGACCAGCGGCAGGCAGGGTCTGGAAGAGGTTCCAGCTCGTGTAGTAGAGGAAGAAGACGCCTTCGATAGCGATGATAGATCCGTAAAAGAGGGCGTGCGAAACAGGGGCAGCGCCGAGAGCCTTGCTGAGGTGACTGACGTTGGCACCCAGGGTGGCCCAGAGACCGAGCAAGACAGGGAAGGCGGCAGCAACGGCAGCTGCGAAGACGATGGTGATGGCCTTGGGCGGTGACTTGGGGTCGTCGCGGAAGATGTGGTGGATCTCCGACTCGGCGGCGTAGCGGAGCGGCGGCTCGGGGATGGCGAGGGGTACGTTGGCATCGCGGCTGACGGTCAAGTCGAAGATCTTCTGCTTGTACGGCTTCGACGAGCCGAAGGCGCCAATGACGAGCGAGGCGGGAATGGGCTTGGTGGAGGTGAGGAATTGGTGGGGCAGGTCCTTGTGTGCCTGCGGAAGCGTCAGTACTGCCGGGTGCCATTGAGGGCGGCACCTACCAGAGAGACCTTGGCCTTGCCGCTTTCCTTGACGCTGAGCACGAACGACTCTTCCAGGCCGCTCGTGGGGTCTGTCAGGGTGAGGAATGCCTGGTGCGGCCGCTTGGCAGTCTTTCCATCGACAATGCTGAGGTCCAGCTTCAACGAGTCGGTTGCGCCTAGCGATATCGTCTTCGCGAGCGGCTTGGTAGCGCTGAGCCTGAGAAGAGTTCAATCCCCCATTCCGACTGGCTTCTACGTCTGGGTGCACTCACGCGTTCTTGGAAGCTCCTCCTACGCCAGCACCTTTGCTCGCAATTGAAACCGTGCCATCTTCGAAGCTCCAGGCAGCAGCAGATGCAATGGACGCGCCCGAGAGCAGAAGCGAAGACACGAAACCGAAAGAGAGCTTCATGATTGACGTATGCGAAAAAGTGAACGCAGAGCTCTTGGATGTCGTGCCAGAGGACAGCTTGCGTGGACCGCCCAAGCAGCGCACTGACCCACATGTCGGTGATTGGTCGGTCCGCCGCAGCTTCATCACCAACGCTCTAACGACCGACACAACCCACCATGGTTCGTGGAAGCGGTTCGATACTGAACCGCTCCACGGCTCGAGTACAATGTATTTGACTCCCACTTGAAAAGCCCCGTAGAGTGATTTGACCTCTGAGGCGCAAGCTACAAACGCGTGTCCGGTGAGAGAAGATGATCGCAGAGGAAGGACGTACTGCCTTCAGCCTCTCTCTTACCCGTCTCTCTTTCACAAGCTTTTACTGCCTTCATTCTGTTTCTAACCCTGGCCCACATTCGTTTGGCCGATGAAACCAGACCGTATCGTCAGCATCCATCAGTGACTACACGTATCATCAACCATTGAATACTCCATCATGAACGAACTCATCTCCAATCCAGGTCTCAGGTTTGTGCTATACAAGCTCAAAGGCTCACTGACGTACACACATGCGCGAGATGGTAAGCCAGCCAAGCAGTACAACATCTCAGATGCGGACTTTGAAGAGACAAGTTGCAGCCAAGGTGACGACGCCGAGACATCACGACTTCCCAGGTCTGGAGTTCATGCCAGCGCTGTGGGTTGTCAGTTGCTGCTTATCAAAAATGAAGGCGTCCTGCAAATCACCTTCGAAGGTAAGATGGGAGCATCGGCGAATTGGACGTTCAGAGGGCTGGACAGTGGAACTGGCAACGCTATACTTGCATCTGCTGGCACGCAGACGTACACAGATCCGGACCATTGTATAGCATGTCGACACAAGATGGTTGTCCCGTCATCGATTCAAGACACTGGTACTCAGACCGACACCATGGCAGTGACGGAGATGGGCACCCAGACAGATGGCGTGTACACAGCTGAAGTACGTTTTCCAGCTGGAGAGCACGCACAGTCTAGAGTCGATTCAGAACTACCAACCGACCAAGTTTCTCACGACACGGCCCAGAGCTGTGAGGCCCATAATACAGATGCATCAGTCACAACCCATGTACAGAACGCCACAACCACTAATGGGACTGACATTGCAGACGCTGAAGATACTACATCCAGGTGTTCAAGCCAGAATCTAAAGCGCAAAGCTTCATCAGAATCGCCGGCCGCTACCTTACTCAACAAGCGCGCCAAAAGCCGACATGACTCTGCACCGTGGCCACGTCGCATTTTCGTAGACTGTTGGAGAGAGAAACCATTCAGCAAAGGCGACCTGGGGTGTCTCATCATTGACATCGAAAAGGCGGCCGTGTACTACGAGAGCAAGTACGGAAAGAGCTACGCACGGACGACAGAACTGAAACAAGTAGACATCAGAGCACCAGACAGTAAGTCATGATGACGTTGAAAAGAGCGCAAAGGATGTCTACTCATGCCTACTTAGTTGCAGTACTCTATTCGGCCGCTACGTTTGGCCACGATGAAGCGACGCGCATACTCGATCTCTTGCGCCCTGGTAAGGAAGGCATCTCCAACATCCTCATCTCCCTCCATTGTGAGGCCCCCACATGGAAGACGTGGTACTGCAGCGCCACCAAACCGTCCAAGAAGATCTATCTCTCGGAACCCGAAGTGGTAGTCGATGCACTCGTGCACTGCATCGACCGGGCCTCTGGTCGCGAAGCTGTTCACGATCCGGAGACGGACCACAAGCTCCGGCAGGAACGCGCCGAGTTTCTGGAGACGCAAAAGGCATCGACGGCGATCTGGGGAGCGCGCGCAGGACGACAGGACGATGCGGAGTGGGTCGCTTTGGAGCTTGAGCGTAGGGAGGCGGCAAGGGCGAAGGCGAGGATCTATGAGCCGGGTAAGGAAGGGGTTGATATTCTCATTCCCTACTGACTGAGAGAGTGGGGGTATCGTAATGCTGAGACGGGCGTACGCTTGGGCTCAAGTTGGAGCTGGATGAGGGTATAGGGACGAACATCAGCCATGGTGCAGGGTTGGAGATGAGAAATACAAAAGCGATACATTGAGGTATTCCCGACCCTTGCGCCAAACGTGGCCACTGTGATGCCGCCCGCTCTACGCCTTGTAGTAAACCAAGCAACGAACCGACCCACCTTCCAACAATGCACGACTACGCCGGAGCGGGAGCAGCGCCATGGTCCCCCGTCCCACCCCCTGTCAAACTAGCCATGAACTCTTGGTATCTAAACACTTCTCCCCTCCCCAGTCCTTTGCCCCCTTTGCCAAACGCCCTCCTCCCGCTGAAGCCTTCCACGACCATGTCAATCTCCCTCTCGGTCAGCCTGTGCTCGCCCGCGTCGGGCGCCGTGTGCAGCAGCGCGTCCTTTAACTCTGCAAGATCGATTTGTCCATCGTCCCCATCGTCGAAGGCTTCAAATGCCGCGCTCAGCTCGTTTGGGCGGGACAGACCGCCAAGGAGGTCGGAGAGGGTGTTGAGGTAGGTGGCGAGGTTGATGCTCTGGGCGCCGTTGAAGTAGGTGGCGAGGGTGGAGGGCGTGGCGGACAGACCGAGCTGGGAGAGCATGTCGGCGACGTCTGCGGCGTTGACGTGGCCGTCGTCATCGCGGTCCATGACGCTGAAGGATTCGCGCATGCTGTGGAGGAGGGGCGGTGGGAGTTTGGAGAGGGCGTCGTTTGTGGTTTGGCGGATCATGGGCGGCCGAGCGGGGGCGCGCTGTGCTGGTTTCGTGTCGACGAGGGCGGGCTTGGAGGGAGATATGGGTGTCTCGACGGCCTTGTCCAGTGGCTTTTCCATGGTCACTTCCACCGCCTTCTCGACGACGGGAGTCGTGCTGTCTCTGGAGAGTAGGGGCGGGGTGCTGGATCTCTCACGGGCGCCCTCGAACTTGGCGGCGAGGGAGGCGGTGCTGAGTGGCCGCACCGTGGCGGTTGTCGAGCCGGACATGTTGCGTGCGTAGTCCGGTCGCTCGGCTCGGTCGCGCGCCGGCGATAGCAGCTGTGGACCGGGCGACAGCGGCTCTCGCGAGGGCGAGCGCAGTTCTCGAGAGGGCGAGCGGAAATGGGAAGGCGAACTGGGAGGCTCGGCGGCGTTGGCTGTACCGCCTGTCTTCAGCCAGGGCGGGGCATGCTGCGAGGCGTTGCTGGTGGTGGCCTGGCGGAGAGGCACTGGCGAGAGGGCGGCGCTGGTTTCCTTGGGCTTGAGCGGCGAGCTGGTCGGTGTCGAGGGACGCGCTGCGGAAGGGGAGCCCTGTCTGATGGAGCCCGGACGGCCAAAGGGCGACTGACGGGAGCCGCGGGCGCTGTTGAAGAAGAGGGGCGACGGCTTTGCGTCTGTGGGCGCCGACTGCAGCTTGTTAGCGTGGTAGTCGACAGAGGGGGCAGGAGCATGTGCATACCATGGTGCTGTGTGTGGGCGCGGTGGTTGCACTGGTGGGGGAGAGTTAGCCAGCGTACCGTACCGCATGTTTGGCCCGTGTTGACGTTCGCAGCGCCTTCCCCAGCAACCCAGCCGCCAAGCCGCCAAGCCGCCAAGCCCTCCACCCCTGCACGCCCGCCCGTTCAGGGTCCACTAGAGGCTGAGGCTCTCGCAGCGCGGCCCCACCGAAGAAGTCGAACAAGGGCATCAAAGTCGGTCGCCGGCAACTTTCCTCTTTGCGCGCACACGTAAGAAGCCGTTGACTGCCTCCCAGCGCACCGACACCGATACACGACACACGACACAACACAGCACACGGCACACAGCACACGGCACACAGCACACGACTTGCAACACACGACGCCCAGCACTCCAGCGGTCCAGCGGTCCAGTGCCCGTCTCTGGAACGCTACCCCTGTGTGGGGCCCCTAGCGCGACCTACGCACCTACGGCAGATGCACGCCATGCGTGAAACCGCGGGATCATGGAGAAGATGGAAACACTCATGGCAGAGGTAATCGCACAGCGGCCAGCCGGCCTGCAGCGCCAGCCCTCCTTCTCCTCCTTCCCGCCCTCGCGCTCGCCCTCGGTCTCGGTGCGCAACGACCCCCGCAAGGCACGCTCCCCGCAGCCGCCTATGCTGCCAGAGCGCGACGACGTCGACGAATCTGCCCCCTCGTCGCGCACCTCGGCCCACTCCCACTCCCACTCCCACGCCCACGACCCCCGCCAAGGCATGACCAGACTGCGCTCCCAGTATCCCGCCGACGCCGTCGAGCGCCATGTCGAGTACATCCTGGTGGCCTCCTTCGACATTGACCGCGGCTCCATCATGGAGAACCAGTACCCCGCCGCCATCAGTGGAGACGAGACCACCCTGGCCGAGCTCATGCTGCCTGACCAGGTCCACTCACGCGCCCAGGACTGGACCATCTTCTTCCTCCACAAGGACACCACCACAGAAGAGGAGGAGAAGGAGGCACGTAGAGAGCGCAGACGCAAGCGCAGGAGGCGGAAAGACGCCCGACACCACCACCAACCTGCTCACGATGGAGACGAAGATGACGTTGACCACAGCGACAACGACACGGACGACGCAGACGACGACCACGATGACGACGACGACGACGACGACGACGACGACGACGACGACGACGACACGGACGCGAGCGACCAAGAGCAGGACTCGGACGGCCCGCCGCTGGTCTACGTCCTGAACCTGGTCAACACCAAGCAAGACAACACCGTCAAGCGAGGCGCCATCGTCAAAGCCATGGCCATCTGCACCCGTCATTCCTTCCTGCACATCTACAAGCCCCTGCTCCTGCTCGCCCTCGAAGAGTACTTTCGCCATCCCGTCATCGAGACGCTGGCTTCCCTCTACAACGCCCTCAATGCCATGGACCTGTCGTTGATGCCCAAGCTCTCGTCGCTCGAGAGCTTCGTGCTGCATGCCGGCGATGCAAAGGACATGTTTATTGAAAAATTCGAGCAGATGATCCGCCAACGCAAGGCAGCCGACGCCGAAAGAACCTCGCTGTCATCCACAGACTCGCAGCCAAAAAGGATCGCCTATACCCTTCCACGAGACACACACGAGTTCGAGTCAAAGATCAACTACAACGGCATCCCCGTACCCGTCAAGATCCCCTCCGCTTTGAGCCCAGAGAGTGTCGGCGACTATTCCCTTATCAAACTCATACAGACCTTCTCCACACCTCACTCGACACAACCCCAGCCATTCGCGCTACACCCACATCTCACCACAAGCGGCGCTTACACGCATCCCATCATTGTCCTTGTCAATGCGCTACTAACACAAAAGCGCATCATCTTCATCGGTCACAATCGGCCATCAAGTGAAGTCGCTGAAGCTGTCCTGGCAGCATGCGCTCTAGCGTCAGGCGGTGTTCTGCGCGGCTTTGTCCGCCACGCCTTTCCCTACACCGATCTGACCAAGGTCGACGACCTCCTCAAAGTCCCTGGCTTCATCGCTGGTGTCACCAACCCCACATTCTCCTTCAAGCCAGAATGGTGGGACGTGCTATGTGATCTCCCTACGGGGCGCATGAAGATCAGCAATCGCATCGAATCAGCCTCACCGACAGAGGGCTCTCTTTACTTCCAGCAACATGGCATTCCAGTCAGTGGCGCTGGTAGTCAAATGAGCTCTGACAGCAAAGGCGGCGTAGATACCACCGGTGACAATCAGTTCATGGAAAGTCTGCTACAAAGCATAGCGAATCGCCACGGTGAAACTGCCATCCGAGCGAAATGGCGTTCCTGGGTGCTCAAATTCACTCGCATCGCCGCCGCCTTCGAAGAGACCGTCTACGGCGCCTCCGCCTTGTACATTGGCTCGCACGAGACAGACGCCGGTGCTTATGGCGTGTCAGGTCACGGCTACGTCTGGCCAGACGACCACTCCCGCCTCCGCGAACTCGCCGCCAACGTTCACCGCATTGAGGGATGGCGTAGTACGAGAAGCTACTACAGCTGTGTGCAAGACCTCGCAAGGCACTGGAACAAGAGGCCAGTGCGAGGTCTTGATCTACACCACCAGCACGATAAGCTGCGGTGTCTGAAGCTCTCGCATGATCAGTCAGCGGCCATCTACCTTGCACTTGCGCGTTGCGTCGAAGAGGCTGGCTCTCCAAATGCAAGTGCGTCAGGATCGGAAGCCGACCTGCCATCTGCTACGCAACCCCTCACACTTGCCAATGACCCCGAGAGGAGGCCAGGCGAAAAGCTGCAGTATGACACGATCTTGCAGTTGCTGTGCGTGATTCCGGAGAGCAACACGGGTCTGTTTTATTTGAGTTTAGGTCTATTCCATCCCAGGCAGGATGTAAGAATGGCAGTGGTCAAGCTGCTCGAGAGGATCATGGACCATCCTGCGGGGAGGTACTTTTGGGGTAGTTTAGGGAGGTTTGCAAAGCTGGCTTTCTTCAGAGTGAAGAGGGAGGAGGGTGGGCCGCCCAAATAATGCACATCATTCACGGCTTGGGATAGTAGGATACGACTTATGACATCCAAGTTACCGACTTTCTTTCATTCAAGTTCAGCGCCGTTCTCCGTCGTGTAGGCGGCTGTGCATTCGTCTCATGATAAGTGGCTGCCTTTGTCGCTCCTTTCGCAGCTTGAATGCTCTATCTCTGGGTACGGTTGCTGAACATCATTCGTCAAGAAGCGTTCTAGACAAGTATTCAAGCTCAATAACGATACCAAGAACCAACGGCTCAACTCGAACCTAGCCAAATCCAGGCACACTTTCTCGAACCAGACCAATTTGAGGTCTTGTCACGGTCAGGTGTGGCAGTAGCCGTACGGTATCGATATGACTGTTGCATAGTAGGCACTGTATCCTTTACCTCGAGCAGATCTTCGATTTTGCGAGACTTGAGACCGTGCCTCAGCCTGATGTATACTTCTTGCTTTGCTTATTGCATCAATTCCATGATTGGTGCACATGTACGTCATCTGCAGCAGTTCAGCACAGCCACCTACTCAGCCTGCCTGAACTCGAGATGTTCCCCAGGTCTCGTCATCTACGATCCCTACATCATCTCGCCCTCGAGTTTCCGATAGCTCCGAGTGAGTCTAGCATCCACTTTCTGCTGTGCCAGAGTACGATGGCAGACTCACCCTTAGCGGGCGATATCACAGCCGATTGGGCTGGACCAGGTCGAGGTCTTCATGTTGACTTTGGTGCGGACGAAGTAATACCTCTAGAAGAAGGTGAGTTGATCTCCAAACTTGATGCTCGGTGCTGATCGCAATGTATGTAGATCATTTCCTCGGCCACGGGGGCGCCGCAGTCGTGCACGAAACAACCGTACAGAACCAGAAATTGGCTTTGAAGAAAGTGTGGTCTAAGTGGAAATTGGGTGGCACTGTGACAAAGGAGATCGAAATCTTGAAGAAGCTGAGGCACCACCATTTCGTTCGGCTTGTTGCATCGTATACACACAAGAAATGTCTTTATCTTAGCGATTTTGATATTGCCACAGATTTCTCGCTCATGTCTCGAAGCGCAACAGATAGGGGTGGGGGGACCTTCCAGTATCTGTCACCAGAAGTAGGTAAATGAACCCGTTATACTGACTCAGTACTAACCTCAACCCCTTGTTAGACGGCCGCCATGAACCCTAGCGGACGAGCATCGGACATGTTCTCGCTTGGCTGTGTGCTTCTTGAGATTCTCGTATTCGACCAAGACGCGACCTTGCAACGTCTCAGGTCTAATTTACCAATGCCGAATACGGCATATCACTCAATTCTTGAGAGAATAGACAGCTGGTTGCCTTGGAACGAGGATTTCAGTCCCATGAAGCATCTCCTGTGTCTCGAGATACGAGCTATGCTCTCACGAGATCAAGATAAACGCCCGTGTGCAGATCAGCTTGTGTCGCGTATCAGCCTGTGCGACAACATTATGGAAGACAGTGGGAAGACTGTTTTCGCTGATTGCTGTCGGGTCTCCTACAGTACCGAACGGCAATTCGAGAGTAGATCCAAAGCACTGCAAGTCCAGATCGACAATGCGGAACAAGAGAGGCATCGTTTACAGCGCAAACATCATGATGCTTTGGAGGAGGCAGCAAGAGTGACTAGCCAAGCATTGGCAGAGCAAGCTGAGCAACTACAACACGAACACCGTGATGCTCTAGAACGGGCATGGTGGACTGCGGAACACGCATTTGCAGAACAGGCCGAACGTCTTCAACACGAACACCATGATGCTTTAGAGAAGGCATGGTGGGCTGCAAACCAAGCATTGGCAGAGAAACCCGATCATACGAGAAGCGAAGACTGCAAACTCCGAACAAAGCACCAGATGCGTCTGCTCAGATTTGACACTGAGAGTCAGCATTTCAAAATCTCTCGGAGCAACTGGTGGCCAGGTTCGAGGCACCAAACGAAAAGTTCGGAGGTCAAGGTAAGTCTTTGCGAACATCCAGCTCATTCTATTGAATCATACTACTAGGTCCCTACCAACATGGAAACCGAAGCCAATGCGAACGTGTTTTACTACTGCCCGAGGCGTATCGAAAAACTCGTTGGAATAACCATCACTGCCATCATCTTCATCTTGCTCATCATACCTGTGTTAGCGATATGTATGCTGACCTCCATCGTCAACCAAAGCTCAAAGCTTGCTTTGGTAGCGGTGATTGTTCTCTTCACATCACTCTTCTCAGCGGCTATGTCACTCCTGACGAAGGCGCAGAGACACGAGCTATTTGCCGCGTCTGCTGCCTACTGTGCAGTCTTGATTGTGCTCATGAGTAATTTGAGCAACGATAGCAATGACGATATATGAAGTTGGTAGCCTTTCCTGTTCTGTAATTTGCTGGAGAACAATTAGCAAGACCTCATGTGCACCTTGTGCGGTGCACTGAACTTGAACCCTCTGAATTCTCATGGATCGTCACCGAACATCTGTCTACCCCTACGCTAGACCTGCTTCTAATAGATTACCCATGCTTTTACAGCAGATCCTGCGGCGGACAAGGCGATTGATTCGTGACTATGGTAAGTCAATTGTATGGTAAAACCGGGATTGGGTCTTTCATTAAGCTATCTACTAAACATTGAGAAGTCGGGGTATGTGGTATCTCATCGTGCTTATACAATCGTAACGCTGCTCCATAATATCGTGCCTAACCAGGCAAATTCCAACCATTGCATGTCCAGTTCCATCCGTTCTATCATATCAGGTATCTCATCAAGGTGGACCATGTCCAAAGGAAATCGTTGTCTTATACACATCCAGTTACCCAAGTCAGGGAACTGTTCTCGTCTCGCCCATAGCTTTAGACGTAGCTGCGACGGCTGTGGCTGTGGCGCGAATGCGAAGTGCGCGGGCTACGCGAGTGGTGGCCGTGACGGGAGCGGTGGACTTCGCGCTTAACGACCACACGGTCACGGCTGTCGCGGTGGTGACGGGCGACGAGAAGAGCCAGCAGGCAAGTAATGAAGAAGAAAATGCAGTTCCTGGATGGTTTGTTAGTCTGCTGAGTTGCTCTCACGCGTTGAAAGACTACTTACATGATGCCAAACGCAAAAGAGGCTTTGAGCATGGCGCATTGCCGGTCGATGTTGAGGCTGTAGCGGCTGCCAGAAATGTTGAAGAGGCCCAAATCGGCGCTGTAAGAGCCGTTGGAAGACCAGTTGGAGCAGTCGGCGTTAGTGATGCCTCGCAAGACGTAGACACCACCAATGAAGGCGCCAACGAAGAGAAGATCGATAAAGGCCACAAACTTGGCCGAGTGTCGCGCGCGTGAATACAAGAACAACGTTCCCATCGCCCATGCTGCTCCCAACACGGAGACTATGAAAAGTACCAGGATGGAACGCGGCGTGAGCAGGTTGCGGTCATCGTACCAGGAAACAAACCAGGCAAGCATGCCCAGCGTGGGGATCAACGTGACGATCTGGAAGATGCGCCAGAAGACGAACGAAAGGCCGGAGATGGACATGTTGACGGTCGGTCGTTGACTGCTGTGTTGGTCCAAGTCGAGTGTTGCAAAACAATGGCGTCGAAATCGCTCGTTGTGGTTTAGTTGCTGCAATGTTGCGTGAGGGCCCAAAGCAGCAGCAGCAGCAGTGGTTTAAGAGAAGGTGCGATGCTATGTTGCAACGGAAGGTGCGAGACGGCTGCACAGAGGAAGGTGGGACAGCGCAGGTATTTAAGGCAGGGACCAGGATGCAGCTTGTTTGAAGCGTGCAATCGTAGGAAACAACGCAACACTGCAGAGAACGACTCGTGATGGAAAGCAGCGTGACGTATAGTCGGGATCCGGCAGCTTTTACACGAATTGCGGGGAGGTTGGTGTTAGCCTTCGAGCAGCCACGCCCCAGCCTCCCAGCTTCCACACCTGTTTTTCCATCGTCAGCCTGCGAATCGACGACATGGGCCAAGGCCTACTCACCTACTACCTAGATGAATTGCGACATGGAGCGAGAGTCGCGCCGTTGCAGCTCGGTGCAGGCTTTGTTGCCCCGGGTACCTCTACCAAGGCATCCTTGTTGAGAAAACTGCCTTGGTCGAACACCTGCAATCCTACCAGTAACCACGACACATCCCTCACCATGCTATGCAACGCCCATAGGCGCCAATGTGACCTGGCAGCTTTTTGTTGCGAAGCCGAAGGCTGCATCTCCGTGCACCCCAGTTCTGTAGATGGGCATTGACTAGCTCGCTGCGTCTGGCCTCGTGAAGCACCCTCGCCGAAAGAGACTGCACGCCGTTGGATCCAAGACCTGTGAAAATGTGCAGCACAGGCACGAGCTGCACCCGTTCTTCCGTCAATGAACCGAACAACTCATCTCTTACTGCAGGGTGATGGGATTGCTGACGCCCAGAATCACACGATCCGGCCATCCCTTATCACCGCTTGGGCTTTCTCCGCCATCCTCTTCTGGACAGCTTGGGTCTTCATGCTTTCAGTGGCACTCACGTTCCCCGTGTCGCACTGCATCGACTCCGCCGAGAAGCATCATCTCCTTGCAGAGGCAGATCTGCCATTCGCCTGTGGTAAAAGAAAGACCGGAGCAGAATTCGGTAGGACACGCATGGTTGCTTATCAGTACGACACCGCCGACACGGTCCACCATGCCCCATTTGGGAGGGTTTGATCTCCACACAACCTGACAGGCGGGTGACAGGCGGGACACCCGGACAAGGGTCTTGAGGACGAGAACCTATATGGACTCGAAGCTTTACGACCGTGAAGTATAGGGCGCTTTGTCTTTTCTATCCCTTAGGTTTCGGTTTTTGCATGTGCATACGATTCTATTCTTTTTCCTTTCTTCGACCTTCGATTCGTATGCCTGCTTCTTGATTGCGTCCATACACTCGTTTACTCGGCCTTCTATTTGCAGCAACTGATGTACTGTCGGACCCCCAGTACAGCGATTTGATCCTTGAGCGTCACCGTCTCACAAACTCTGTGCTTCTCGCCTACACTCTTGCATTCTACACATTGACCAATTATATTCGGTTGAATTAAACATCGCATGATCCTGATCGCTAGGATTGACTGAAGGATTTACGTGCTGCAGCCAAAGATGTCGGCCAGGGGAGCTCGAAGCCGAAAAGTCCAACAGAAAGAGATTCAAAAGAAGGAGAAGAAGGTCGCAGTACAAGGAAAAGCCCCAGAAACACACGATGCCTTCGCCGACTGGCGAGGTACGCCAAGCAGCAACGGGTCCCGCAATGCTGGACTCTCACGGTCTATCACCGTTTCTAGCAACTTAAGCCATGGAACCTCTCGCAGCAGCGGTACAAATGACAGCGGCAATCGATCACGTTTGAACACTGTCTATTCGAACGAATCGTCAAATCACGGCAAACCGCCAAATTCTTCTGCAAGCGGGCCAGCCTCAGTTTCAGACCACTCAGCCAAAGGGAAAGAGAAGCCAAAGTTTCAGGCCAATGGAAAGGAGACGAAGGCGCCTCGCGGACGAGGTGGAGGAGTCCCAATCAAATCGACAGCTGCGCCATCACCTGCACCCCCATCATATCGAACCGAGTCACCTGCACCACGGCTTCCGAGCCATGAAAAGACCTGGTTGGACTTCAAGATTTGGGATGGTAACAAGGATGAGATGCGTCCCTACGGGGGCTTTGCTTTTGTGAGTGGCAACGATGAGTCATGGCGAGGCTTAGTCTGACAATACACAGGACGAGGACATGCACAGCGGCAGCGTGTTGATCTACTTCAAAGAAGAGCAGATGGATGAAGACCATCCAGTTCCGTCGATTCGTGCCGAATTGGACGTTTTGCAAAGCTCAAACTCGAGCTGGCTGAGCAATGCTCTCATGATGGGTCGCCTCGATGAGGATGAGGACGACTGGGCACTGACAGCTGCTAATGACTTGATGATGCCATCACAGCAGTATGCTCACGATAGAAGAATGCTTGGTCCGACTGCACTCAGTGGCCTGTCTCCGCCACCGCTAGATATCGACCGAATGTCTTCGAGAGCACCATCGAGAACCATGACCCGAACTCCACAATATCAGGTAACAGATAGGGCGCAGTCACCTTCATTGGCACGCCCTCAAAACCAACAACGGAATCCTACTCATGAGATATGGTTCACGGCGCCATCGGAACTGAAGACCGTACAAGCACAGAGGTTACATCATGTGGCTATTCGAAACTTCCTTGCTATTTTACACAGAAAGCCTATAGTAGGCGCAGATCTTTTTGATATGCTCAGCACGCTTCAGTCGCAGATACAGGTCATGTACGACCTCGACAACGACAACCGCTCAAGGACAACACCGGCAGAGCGTAGCGTGCAAATGATAACAAACTACCTCGGACAGTATGGAATTGACAACGTGTGCAACGACGTCAGGCGTGCATTGGCACTCCTCGCATGGGCTGAACAAGATAACGTGAGATGGCGGCAAGGGTATCTGGAATGCTTCACACATCTTGCGGGTGCGGTAACACCACAGATTGAAGACACCTTGGAATTCAAGCGACTATCGATTGTGACCAGGAGAAACCTGGGAATTGCTGCAAAAACCTTGCAGCTACATGTGATGGAAGGGGAAGAGAAGCTGGCAAATTTTGACTTCGCCGATCTATGGAAGGATAGTCCAAAGCTCACGAACGGTCCTGTTTACCAAAGCTACCAGGCCTTTCGACAATTCCTCACCAATCATTACAGCCGCATATATGGTACTTGGCCGCCACCCTCCCAAGGTACCTGGCTCAACCGTAAAATTGCCCTAGCCATGCAGAATGACTTTGGATCTCTGTACGACTACTTAGTCGACCGCGATGTGTACTGGAATCCTCGGGAAGAACGTGCGAGCAGGAAGTGGGAGATGCAACATCGTAAGACCGACGAGTTCGAAGCAGATCTGCCAGAACTCGGGATCACAGACATGCTGGTCATGTATGACGCGAAGGCTGGATATGTCCACATACCTCATCCGTACCCGCTGTTGCCAAGAGAGGTCTCAAAATCGGCAAAAGAGAAGGAAAAGAAGAGCTTCTTTTCCTCACTGAAGAAAGACAAAGCGAAAGACGTCACCAAAGACGCAAAAGCACACTTACAGCTTTCGATCGTATTCAGCGATGCCACAAACATTGAGAAGCTAGATGGAAACTTCAACGGTAAGCTGATTCCTAGAGCATCAGGGTATGCGGGCTAACGGACGCCTCAGGATCGACCCTCATTGACAAATTTGAACAATTCGAGCTCACCACTGACCTCAAGAACGTTACGCCGCGCGAAGCTCGTCTGGGCCGATGGGTGCTACTCTACGGCATCTTGCAAGTGTTGTCCACACTCTCAGTCGATGTTACTGGTCTCAAACACGCAGAGGGTGTACGCTATTTCCTCTGCACGGACCTGAAGCGCTGTCCCGAGTGGGTAACTGCCGGACAAGTTGAATTCCTCGAAGCCAGCCAGCAACGATCCTGGTGTTGGCAACGCGCTTGGGACCCCACGCCGATTCGCAGCGCCCCCGTCGAACTGGAAGCCACCATGGCTCCGGACCGCCGCATTGCGCCGCCAGAGCGTTCGCGCTCGAACACGCAAACACACAACACAGAGTATACACCAAACACGACACCACCACCCCAACGGCCACTGCCTCCTGCGCCGCTAGATTTTGAGGGCGCAACACTCATGCAGAACGACATTGCCCGCATCAGCGAGAAGATTGACAACCTCTCCATGAGCACCAACGCATCTCGGATGCTGCGGCAGGAGTACGAGCGGCGCCGGGAAAATGAAAAGGTCATGGCGGGAGAATTCAAATCGCCCCGTCTCAACGACGTGGGTGTGGACTACCGACACCTACGCACAGACGACAGGTATCGGCTCGCGGAGAGCGACTACGCCCATCGTGCTCTACCCCCAGTATCGGGAGAACGAGATGTACCTGCCAATCGCCCGCTCCCACCGCCGAGGAGTCCGTTGAGAAGCCCGGTAATGAGCGACGTCAGCACAGACCTGGGCGGGTATCCGTTCAGTGCTGCGGAGATGGGATTTCGGAGCCCGCCGGGGTATGGAGTGGGAAGAGAGAGAAGCGGGAGTAGACCGCCGGGCTATGTGAGTGAAGTGGGACAAGGGAGGAATCGGAGTGCGAGCAAGCCACCTGGGTATGAGGAGCGAAGCGTGAGGAGAGAGAGGGGCATGTATGAGAGGGCCGGATGGCAGTAGGCCTATGTTCCTGTATCTTGTTGTTTTCTATTCCTTTCTTTTTACGTGGATTCAGGAGGAAAAAGCTTTTGTAATTTCTGCCATCATCCTTGCGTAGTAGAAGTCATCATGAACCATCTACTCCAACACGTTCCAGGATCAGAAACATCGAAAAGTGCGGATTGTGTGGACGTCACTCACTAGGACAATCACCTGGATAGGCCGTGGAGTGGCTTCAAGAGACATGGACAAAGACAGAGGAGAGAGCGACTGTGCATATTACTTGTGTGATGCGTATCGACAAGGTGGAGCCATGTCGTCTCTCTTGTTATAACCACTCCTACAGCAAACAGTCCCCTCGGACGTCGGTACAAACGTGTCCTTTACCGAGGTTGCCAGCGTGTCAGGTCGTGTGAGAGCGTCCCCAAAGTACAGCGAGGCCTGTGAGAAGCTGGGACTCGATACGCGGGGCTTGGGTGCAAACGGGTCTTCCTCACTCACGTACTTTGTAAGGGTTGTGAGTTGGGCACGATGGTATGACTTCCCGAGGCAGACATGACAGGCTCCCTGGGTACATGGCAAAGTCGGATTGGATTGTGCATCTAACTCTTGTATGGATCCCCGCATCGCTCACGACGAAAGGAAGGCCAGATGGGTTCAAGAGCCCAGGCAAGACGGGTAAGGGGAATCATCCAAAGGTCTCGAGCGACTGCGGTTGAAGCTCAAGAATACTGGTGTGTGTCTTGATTGCATTTGTTGTCGTGGAGCTAGTACTGGGGTGCCTGATAGCCGCCCATCTGTGCCTGCTGGGCTGCTGCCATGGCCTGGGCGTGCTCTTGCTGGCGTTGGGGGAGATCGTTGAACCACGGGTGCTGTAAGGAAGCGGTGGCGGATACGCGCATCTCAGGCCGCAGCTGGAGCATGGTGTTGAGCAGGTTGAGGCCTACCTGGTCGACCTGGGGCAGGATCAAGCGCAAATCCTGAGTTGCGTAGACGGGGAAGTTGCCCTTGTACTCGGGGAACTGGGAGATGCCGGGCCACGAGCGCTCCGACGGGGTGCCCATGAGGCGGAAGATCTTCTGCAGCTGGTCCTCGTTGGTGGTGCCGGGGAAGAGGGGGCGACCGGTGTACATCTCGGCCATGATGCAGCCAGCGGACCAGATGTCGATACTGGTGTTGTAGGTGCGGCTGCCCAGCAAGACGTCGGGGGCGCGGTACCACAGGGTGACGACCTCGTTGGAGAAGGTGTTGACGGGGATGCCAAAGGCGCGGGCCAGACCAAAGTCGGCCAGCTTCAACTGGCCGCGGTTGTTGATGAGCAGGTTCTGGGGCTTGAGGTCGCGGTGCAGGACGCGGTTGTCGTGGCAGAAGGCGATGCCGCGCATCAGCTGGTACATGAAGGACTTGATGGTGGGGGGATCGAGGGCGCCGCGGTCGCCGCGCGAGTCCATGTAGCGCTTGAGGTCCTTGTCCATGAACTCGAAGACGAGCATGAGCTTGTTCTCGGTGTGGATGACGTCGTGCAGCAGGACAATGTTCTCGTGACGCAGCTCCTTCATAAGGGAGATTTCGCGGATGGCGGTCGAGGGGGTGCCTTCTTCCGAGTCGAGGTGGATCTCCTTGAGGGCGACCAGCTCGCCCGTCTGGCGGTTGCGGCCCTTGAAGACCTGGGTGCGGTCAGTAAGGGGAGAGGACAGGAAGTGGGCTTCTCTGTGGGGCGGGGACATACCGTGGCATAGGTACCCTCGCCGAGCTTCTCCAGCTGCTGGAAGCTGCTGGGGTTCCTGCGCGAGTCCATTGCGTGGCGGGGGGTGGACTGGTTGCTGGGGTTGGCGTTGATGTTGGGGTTGATGTTGGGGTTGATGTTGGGGTTGATGTTGGGGTTGATGTTGGGGTTGACGTTGATGTTGGGGTTGCCGTCACCTAAATTGCGCACCGAGATGGAAGATTCGGTGCGGAAGGGAACTGCAAAAGAGCCGGTAATGGCGGGCTTGAGGCTGCCGGGCGGCGGGCGGTCGGTGTACTTCCAAAGCTCGGCGCCCGCAGTTGTGATCTGGCTGGCGATGCGCAGGAGAGGCGGCGGGGGCGGTGTCTGCGTTGACGGGCGGTCGGGGGCGGGGGCAGAGGACGCCGTGGTGAGCGAGTGCGGGTGCGGGTGTGGGTGCGTGTGTGTGTTTGTGTGGGTGGGTGTGGGTGTGGGTGCTCTGTATAAAGATGGGCGGTAGCGGCGGTGGTGGGGGTGCAAATGGCGGTGGATCAGCGAACAGACAGCGTGAGCGTGGTGGTGGGTGGATACCGCTAACGGGAGGTGGGGCTGCCTTGCCCTGCCCTGGGCTACTCCCTGTCCCTGTCCTTGTCCTGCTTACACGGTTACACCCACTACCTAAGCGCCTTACCTTCACTACCTTGGCACCTTACTTTGACTACCTTGGCACCTTACTTTGACTACCTTGGCACCTTACTTTGACTACCTTGGCACCTTACTTTGACTACCTTGGCACCTTACTTTGACTACCTTAGCACCTTACTTTGACTACCTCAGCATCTTATCTTCACCACCTCACACCCACTAATTCATTCTAACATCCCCTTTCACGGACCTTGGCTTCATTGTGCTCTCGATACATGCATGCTATCCGCCCAGCCTGCTGCCTCACTAAACGCCGCTTATGCACACAACAGACACCCTATCACGAATGTATACAAATATAGACAATAGGCAACCGCACAGCCCCTGACCCCTGCTGTACACGCGCACTACCTCTTCTCTACAAGCAACACGTGCATGGCGAGGTAGGCCAGCACCACAAACGCTCCCGCAAACACCCCCAGCCCAATGCAGTCCTTCCACAACGCCATCACGTCGAACCCAAACGAGCTCAGAATCGCTGACCCCGGCACTTCAATGTCGATGCCGTACTTGTGGTCCACCAGCGATAGGTACTTGACTTCGTTGACAATGAGCCCTTCGAACGCGTAGTGGAAGATGGATAGCTGTCGCTCCTGTTAGCTGCTTGCCTCTTTACACACCCTACACCATTACTCACCGATTGCAGCCACTTGGCGAGTGGCGGAATGCTTTCCTTGTTCAGGAAGAAGCCCGAAAAGAGCAGGCTGAACAGCATCACGAGCACACCCACCAAATTCGCAACGCCCGAGTTGCGGAACACGGTGCCGATAAAAAGGAATATGGCTGCCGCCGAGAGGTTGAACAGCACCAGGAACAGAATGAACTTGAGGAAGTTGGGCCACGCAGGAATTAGGCCCGTCATCGGGTACACAATGATACCGAGGATGATCGGCGGGAGAAGACGCAGCGGAATGATATCGAACAGCACCTTGGCGGCAAAGTACGACGGCGGAGAGTAGTACCCCTTGGCCCGCTCACGTGTAAAGAGCAACCTCTCTGGTGCAAACACGGTGAGAATCGTCAAGCTGCTGAACGCAAAGAGCGCCAGCACAAAGACGAAGAGACCAAGCCGATTCTGGAACCCCTTGATGTCGTCCGTGAGCCCGTAAAACAAGAAGCCCAAGAAGACAGCAAGCACAATGGCAATGGCGTAATGCGTCAGCATGAGCATCGGATTGCGGTACAGATTGCGCCAGGTTCGCCTTGACAGAATCACGAACTGACCCACTAGGCCGACCTTGCGGTACCCCTTGAGCTTGCCGGCAACGATGAACCCGTTCGTTTCCGCGTGGCCGTTGGCACCGTTGGCCTCGTTGGCGCTGGCGACTGAATGGCTAATGTCTTCGTGGATGCCGGCTGCAACATCCGATGTTGCATACGCAGTGATGAGAGCATCCAGGTTGGTCCCTGTGCCCCCGTCCGCAGGCGGGGGGAGCTCGTCGAGGCCCTCGAGAATCTGGGCCGGCGGTGCACCTTGTTGACGCGAAAGTTTTAGCCACTGTGCTTTGGCAGCTTCTTGACGATCGAAGGGACCTTCGTCATCAGTCTTGGGGGACATCGTACCGTCTACAGGGGCAGAGCTCTTCTTCCTTGTGAAGAGCTCGCGCTCTTGCTGCTGCTTGATCGATGTCCTCCGCTTGCCCTTGGGTCGGATACTAGAGTTGGTTGGGCTTGTAGCTAGCTCGCTTGCGCTCATGTTGGTAACGCTTGGTATCGACTTGACTGCAATCGCACTGCTTGCACTCGTGTACACGCCGTCTCTGGTGAATAGAGAGCTGTCTTCGTCGATTGGGCGGTGCACAGCACTGGCGTGCATAGTGAGATCGACAAGGTAGTCGGCAATGTTGAAACCGGGTGGGCACGTGTAGCCGATGTTATCGAAATAGGCCTGGCAGCTGTCAAAGGGTCCAGAGTACACAGCTCTACCTTTAGCAAGAAGCACCAACTGGTCGAAAAGGGCGACAATGTTGGATCTCGGCTGATGGATGGTGAAGACGACAGTCCGGTTGTAGTTCTTGACCAGGGAGGTGAGGCACTCGATAACGTTGAACGCGTTGAACGCGTCCAGACCACTAGTCGGCTCGTCCAGGAAAAGGATACTGGGAGAGGTCACGAGTTCACAAGCGATGCCAACACGGCGTTTCTCGCCGCCTGAGATACCACGACCCGTCTCCTCAGAGCCAATTGGCTGGTTGCGGATGTGGTAGATACCCAGCTGGCGTTCAACATCTTCGACTTTCTGTTCCTTGTAGGCGCGGCTCATTTCCTTGGGCAGGCGGAGCAAAGCAGAATCAAGAATCGTCTCGTGGACAGTAAGCGTAGGCAGCAGCGTGTCTTCCTGATCCACGAAGCCGATCACGTTCCGGAACTCTTCGTCGCGGATCTTTTCCCCGTTCAAGTAAAAGTCACCACTGGTAGCGCCGATCTTGTTCTTCCGTGCCAGGATATCCAGGAACGTAGTCTTACCAGCGCCTGACGCTCCCATGATGGCCAACAGTTCTCCGGGATGGACGGCGCCAGAGATGCCGGATAGAATCTGCTTGCCCTTGAGGTTGTAGGCGACGTTTTCGAACATGAGTGCAGCGGGCTTGTGGTCCGCAAGTAGCTTGGCGTTGTCGTCTTCTTCGTCATCAGAGAGGTGAATAGGCCCGTATTTGTTCCTCTCGGCGCGGTGCGTGAGGTACCAAATAGCGAGGATTGCAGCAACAATGAACAGAGCGACCGCCGCAATGACACCAGCAATCAGTGGCGTGTTGATCTTCTTGATAGGTCGCTCATAGCCAGGGACCTGGTTCTGGTACAGACACTCGCCCGTGTCGCACTTGAGCAGGATGCTCTCGTCTCCAAAGATGCTGGAGATGAGGTCATTCATGGCGGGCTCGGAGAAGGAGCTGCCAGACTCGCCGCTCCTCTCCGAGGCAATCGACTTGAACTCGGCCGGGCCACGGATCGACTCCTTCAAGAAATCGCCGATGTCGATAGAGCCAGCCTCGCCACAGAGCATCCTGTCCGGTACACAGGCACACTCGATGTTCTCGCATCGGTACCGGGTCGTATTGCGGTCGGACTCGGCTAGCCAGTCGGAGGTACAGGTGTCGAGGGCGCAGTAGAAGGATTCTCGCTGGTCGACCCAGACTGCCGTGGTTAGCTTTGTGCACATTGTGATGCGCGTGATGGTGGGCTTACATTGAAAGTTGCACTCGTCTGTCTCTGCGTTGCACGAGAAAGTGGCCTGCGGCTTCTTCTCCTTCAATTGGTCGAGGATCTTCTTGTTGGTGATGTCGCAGATCTGGAAGTTCTCCTTGACAAGCTGCCCGTCCTTGTAGCAGACGCCGCCCTCGCCGTCAGGCATCAGGGCATTGCAGGCGTCGTTGGTCTGGCAGACGTTGCAGTTGATGCCCGCCCAACCGTCGTCACACTGGCACTCTCTCTCGCCTCCTCTGGGCGACCTGTCTTTGCCCTTGGGTAGCGAGCCACACAGCGGCTCTGAGCAGTCCTCGCCGCCAAAGCCGGGCGGGCAGTTGCAGCGCCCGTTGGCTTTGCTGCACTCGGCGAACTGCTGGCACTTGAAGTCGTCGAGGTTGCAGTTGAAGCATGGCGGGCAGCCGTCGGGGCGGTCGCCGTAGACGGAGAAGAGGGCATCGGGGGCTTCAGCGAGCGAGTAGTTTGCGTGCGCCTTGTATGCGGCAGAGGGCCCCGCCAGAGCCAGCAGCGTCATCAGCGAGGCGGTCCATGGTGTTGGGCGCATCGTGTATACAGTATGTGCAGGTGGCGCGGCGGCGCGGCGGCGTGACGGCTCCACGCGAGCTTGTGTCGAGCGCCGCAACGTCGATGTGCAGTGGGCGGTGTCGATACGCACTACGCAGACACGGTGGGAAGGAGCGACAGAAAACAGTGCAGGAGCGTGAAAGCTCGCAGAAATGCAAACGCAAATGCAAATGCAGACGCAGAGAGTAGAGAGAGGTGCAGTCCAGGTGGCCAGACGCAGGCGCAGGCGCAGACGCAGGTGACGGCTGTGCTAGCTATCGTCCCCGAATGACGCTTGCTGGAACCGTGCAGTGTGCACTTGGGGGAGGCTGGCGGCTGGGCGTGCACGGCACACACTGCAGCGCCCACAAAGTGCCCCAGCCGAGGCAGGCGCGCTGCATCATCCATGCAACCATCGACCCGTGTTGAACTACCATAGTAGGTACACACCGTGTGCACACCACCAAGTCGGCGTCCTAAAGCTTTCACCAGAGCATGGCTCCAGACAAGGCAGTGTCTACACGCACGCGCTTGTCTCGTCTGGAGATGCTGATGCTCTGCGGGCCTAGCTCGGCTTGCTACTGCTACTTTGGTACCAGCGTTAGGCTAGCGCAAGGTACGTGGGTTCCACTCCATGCGCCCTATGCCATTCAAAGCCGCTATATCAGCTGCCCATCTGCACGCAAACCAGCATACACAGTACTCAAATCCAGATCCAGGACCTAGCATTGTTACCTTGCCCCCTCTTGCAGCGTCATTGACAATCAACAATTCAACATGGTCAACATCCCCGATTTTGCTGTCGAGTCCGTACGTATGCCCCGCATTCATCCCTCATGACAGGTCCAGCTAACCCTTATAGTGGATGGACGCCTACGAGCACCACTGTAAATACAACATTGCCGAGACCTGTTGTGCCTCGGTCTCTCTCGACCAGCTACGACAACTGTCCGACGACAAGACCACGGATATCCTGAAATCAGACCGAGCACTCACCTATGGCGCCATTCGGGGCGCCCAAGACTTGAGGTCCAACCTAGCCCGTCTATACTCAGCCAAAGTTGCCTCCCCCCTGAGTCCCGACAACATCCTCACGACCCCCGGTGCTATCCAGGCCAACTACCTGACAGCCTATGCTTTGGTCGGCAAGGGCGACCATGTCATCTGCCACTATCCCACCTACCAGTCTTTGTACGATGTTCCCAAATCCTTGGGTGCAGACGTGAATCTATGGAAGGCTCAGCCTGCCAACAACTGGATACCCGACCTGGAGGAGCTGAAGTCGCTCATCAAGCCGAACACCAAACTCATCGTCATCAACAATCCCAACAACCCCACAGGAGCAGTCCTGGGCAAGACCTTCCTCGAGCAGCTCGTGGGAATAGCGAGAGAGCACAACATCACCATCCTCGGCGATGAAGTCTATCGGCCCATCTTCCATTCCATCAGCCCTATTGACAAAGAATTTCCTCCCTCGCTACTGTCCATGGACTACAAGAACGTTATTGTGACAGGTTCCATGTCCAAGGCATACTCCCTGGCTGGCATTCGCGTGGGATGGATCGCGTCCCGTAACTCTGAAATCATCGAAAAGATTGCCTCGGCACGACATTACACAACAATCTCAGTATCTGGGCTCGATGAGCAAGTGGCAGCATTCGCTCTAAGCCCAGCTACCGTACACGGTTTGCTCGCTCGCAACATCCAGCTCGCCAAGACGAACTTGGCGCTCCTCGAGAAATTCATGATCAAGAATGAAGACGAGTGCGAGTGGGTGAAGCCCCTAGCAGGCACGACAGCGTTCATCAAGTTCCATAGAGAGGGTAAGCCTGTAGATTCGGTTGATCTCTGCAAGAAGTTGCTCGACAAGACGGGCGTACTGTTCGTGCCTGGAACCCAGAGCTTCGGCGAAGAGTTCAAGGGCTATGTCAGGGTGGGTTTCGTGAACGAGACAGACGTCGTTCAAAAGGGCCTTGAGGAGGCATCCAAATTTATCAGGAAGCACCTAGACGAGGTAGACCTGGCAGAGTAGCTGCTGCTACTCTCAGGTAGCTTAGATTCCACACAATGCTAAAAAAAAAACGTTTCGCAGAGCATCTTGTAGAAATCCCCTAGTTGACTAGTTGGACGATTGCCAATGCCATGCCCACTGTGCATGGCTTTGGCCGATGGGTACCTTCGTCTAAGCCTCACGCCGCCTGTGATGGGTGTCGGCTGTGCATGGACTCTCCTCACTGGAGCCAAGTATAAGACACGAGGCTATGCGCCTGACCGGATACTGGCCGATAACCATAAAGACAATTTGTGTCCTCGAGTGCGATACTCATGTCTCACGATTTGACCACTGTGATGCGCTCACCAACAGCCACCACATCGACAACCTCCCTCATTCATAGGGTTAAGCCTCCGAAGCTGACCCGCAGCTTTTCGTCGCTAACAACCAAAGTGATGAAGACAGCAGCAAAGAAGGAGTTGTCTTGGCGTGAGAGGCTAAGCGTACGACGCGCTCCTCCAGTAGCCGTCAAGGAGAAGTGGCGCGATGCGATTTTGAGTGAAGAAGAGAGATGGAAAGAGTGGCACAAGGCGAAAGACGAAGAGAGGAAAGCTGGGCGAGGAATCCAACGCGCTACACAAACGAGTGCTGATGGCCAAGCAGGTCTACCACTGGATAGTACGGCGATTTTTACAAGGCAAAGGGCGGGTGGGCGTGGTGGATGAGTGTGACGGGCGGGTCGTGATCGCGACAACCTCCTTACTGTGCGCCATGTCGCCGCCATAACTCCCGCAATGACTGTTTTTCTGATACCCTTTACGTACGCACATCCAACTTGATGTTTTCTATCGCTGCCCATGTGTCTGCGATTCGCATTGTTACTGTGGTAGACGCTGCTGACGCTCCAAACGCGCCATAGACGCGCAGTATGTTGGTGCAAATCCACTCTCGTTTCCGTTGGCCGGCGCAAAAGATTCAGAGCTTGACACTCAAAGCGGTGGCAAGCCCTGGCGGTTGTGTCTCGATTGTATTCCTCCCTTTGTGCTGTGTCGTTGTGTTGTGAAGCTTGCTGCAGCGCTGAAGCACCCCCGCCCCGCGACCAACGACCGATTGGCCATAGCTTCATCTCCAGCCCTACCTACGTCAATCTCCGCACTATTTCCAGCTCTTTCTTGCACTCTGCAGCCGTTGGGCCAACTGACGAGGTGTTGACGTGCTCTTTATCGAACCGAGGCTATCCCACCAGTCTCCTCGCTCTGCCATCCAGCAATTGACTCCGCTATCCATTCCACGATGCGCTCCTTTGCCGCAGCGACACGATCTATCGCGCGCCAGCAAACAACGTGCAGAAGCAACTTCCAGCGCCAGACCCTTCCCGCCATCCTTTCAAGAGCTTATTCGAGCAAGATGGGCCACAATGTTCCTGCCGTAAGTCCTCGGTGTCTCGTCTCAACCTGGTCCGGATTACATACGGCAACGAGGCAGCGACAGCGCTGACATGCTCTACAGCTCAAGGACCCATCTCTCCTCAAGAGCCAGACCTATGTCAACGGCCAATGGATAGACGCCAAATCAGGCAAGACCTTCGAGGTTCACGACCCGGCCACCGGCAAGCTCATTGGCACCCAGCCTGAGATGGATCGCGCCGATACCGAAGCTGCCATTGCTGCCGCCGCCGCCGCATTGCCTTCGTTCAGCAAACTGACCGGCCGCGAGCGCTCGCGTCTGCTGCGCAAATGGTACCAGCTGATGACCGAGAACGCCGAGGACCTTGCGACACTCATCACATGGGAGAACGGCAAGCCATTGGCCGACGCAAAGGGAGAGGTCTCGTATGCGGCGAGCTTCTTCGAGTGGTTTTCTGAGGAGGCGCCGAGGGTGTACGGTAACACAATCCCCTCGAGCGTGGCTACCAACAGGGTCTTCACGGTCAAGGAGCCAGTCGGTGTCTGCGGACTCATTACACCGTGGAACTTCCCTGCTGCTATGATCACCCGCAAGATCGGTCCTGCGCTGGCTGCTGGCTGTACCGTCGTAGCAAAATCTCCCGGCGAGACACCCTTCACAGCTGCAGCACTTGCTGAGCTTGCACACCGTGCAGGCATACCCAAAGGTGTAGTGAACTTTGTCACGGCATTGGAGAACACGCCCGAGGTCGGCGAGACTATCACAACGAGCAAGACTGTCAAGAAGGTTTCCTTTACCGGCTCTACCGGCGTAGGAAAGCTCCTTATGAAGCAATCTTCTTCGACTCTGAAGAAGCTCTCATTCGAACTAGGCGGCAACGCACCCTTCATTGTGTTCGACGATGCCGACCTTGAGACCGCCGTAGCTGGCGCGATCGCCTCCAAGTTCCGTTCTTCAGGCCAAACCTGCGTGTGCGCCAACAGGATCTACGTCCAGTCCGGCATCTACGATCAGTTCGCTGAGCAGTTTACCGAGAAGGTCAAGGGCTTCAAGGTCGGTGCAGGTTTCGAGGAGGGTGTTACCCACGGTCCTGTCATCCACGACAGGGCCGCAAAGAAGGTTGACGACCACGTACAGGATGCCGTGAAGAACGGCGGTAAGGTACTCGTTGGCGGACAGAAGCTCCCGAACTTAGGCAGCTCCTTCTACCAGCCCACAGTCATTCGCGATATGACAGCCGAAATGCAGCTTGCACAGGAGGAAACGTTTGGTCCTGTTGCTGGTCTGTTCAAGTTCGATACCGAAGCCGATGTCGTGGAGCTGGCAAACGCAGCCGACGTTGGCCTTGCAGGATACTTCTTTAGCAGGGACATCCAAAGAGTGTACAGGGTTGCAGAAGCACTCGAAGTCGGTATGGTTGGTGTGAATACCGGGCTGATCTCGGACCCAGCAGCTCCGTTTGGAGGCGTAAAGGAGTCCGGGTTTGGCCGCGAGGGTAGTATGCTGGGTATTGAGGAGTACATGACAACGAAGACGATCACAATGGGTGGTAACGGGCAGCCACTGCAAGGACAGTAGGTGTATTGAGATATACACCGAGCAATACATGATACCACTTCCCAGCTCACGGGCCTTCTGTGTTGATGCTTCATCTGCCAGTGCAGGAATGGCTTTATTGGCCGCCGTATTGGCTGCCTAGGCGAAGAGCTATGGTACTGACCAAGCACAGCTGAGGTTGCCAAAGTCGCCCTTAACACCATCGTCTCATCCACGCTTTACGTCCAGCACTTGCCTATCCCCAACCTGGTTGAGTCGAATAGCAAATCCATTTTGCTTTGGGACGATCTTTACGTCAAGATTTGCATTCGACCAACCTATCCTCTTGCAGTGTATGAAATGAAGATTAAACCTCACTTGAGTGACACCAGCCAATTAACGATGTGGAAGATCCAACAAGTCCCAAATCTTCAAGGACGACACTGAGTGCCTACCTCTGGATGACCACACGTACGACCCATTGCTAGACGACAAATCTTGAATCATGAAGAATAAACCTGCACTGGAGATACAACAAGCTGGAGAAGATCGTTCTCGTGAAGGGGAAGTGGTAAGTAAAGAGCAATCCAAACAGCCGCAAGGGCCCTAAAACCTCTGCCGCAACCCAAGAATTGTAAGCTACCGTGAGATGAAGGAGATGTAAAACAAGAGACCTGAGAATCAGTGGGGAGAAGGAGATCATCTCAAGAACTTCGGTCTCGTTGTTTTGGTAGATGACAAATCCCGTGCTGACGCCTGGATGTTTGTCAGCAGAATCCGCGGAAGCCTCCATCGTAAACAACTGCATTGTTGTCATACATACTTGCTTGGTATAAAGAGGTCTTTTGTAGATAGTATGCTTTCTCTATCATCTATCAGCACTCACTGTGAGCGACCATGGCCATTGCTGCGATTGTCTTGTTCACGGCCTCTGCGCCCACAACTACCACCGTCATTGAAAGTTTAATGGTAGCTTTCAAGTCTTGAGGTGGTCTTTTTTGTTAGCACGAAAGTACAAGAACCAACAACAATCCAAACAATTGCGAATTAAATAACCTCGGAATGGCCCCGTTTCCACAACACTGCCGATCTTTCATCCTCGTCAGACTTCCGCTCCTTCAACGAAGCCATTTGTACCCTTATCTCCTCCCCAGATACTGCTATCCTGACATATTTGGAAAACAGCCTGTTCGTAAATAGTGTACCGCCACTCGTCGAATACGTCAAGACTGACTTTCCCGCCAAATTGGCCACACCGGACTTGCAGAAGCAGACCGAGGACGATCTTGCAAGCCTCGAAAGAATTTATCGCAAAAGAGGTGCAGCCAATGAAACAGGAGAAATTGGTTTGAGTGGCGGGTGGGCAGAGGAACAGCGCTCGAACGGTAGTGGGAACGCAGAGGAGCAAGTTAAAAGTTTCCTGGTGATAAGTGGCTAGGAAGGCATGGGCAAATTCGAAGAGGCTGTGCAGACTGAGGTGTTCAAGGAGTGTATTTCTATACTGCTAGGTTGGAATGCGCCTTTCCATTTGGGGAGTAAGCACAATTAAAGGCAAGGTGCCGGGAAAGTGCTAACGCTTGGTAGTGGCAGGTCGAGCGGGAGGCAGTGTTCGAAGGCGCGTGAAATACCAGCCACTTCCACGCTATGCCTAGTTGATGGTTTATGTTTATTCAACTTGGATAAGGATCAACTTTCCACCAGAGATGGACGCTTCAGTCTCGAAACTGTAACCCCCACCAGTTACAATGTACACAACATCTTTTCCATCTTTCTTCTCCAGAGCAGCTCCCGTTGAGGTAATGAAGGCTGCGTAATCTCGCACCGCAATACTTGCCCGTCAGTTGACTATGTCAATTTCTTGCAAAGAATTTATCCAGTGTGAAGACATACAAGCTTTCGTTTCATCTAGTAACAAGACAAAGGAAGCGGCATTAAGCTCTAAGATTATTTCTAAAGGTCTAATAGCATTTCCCAACATTGTTAACATTAGTATTCTCTAGAAGTTAACTCTAATTACGTTAATATAAATGTTAGGTCTGCTGTCTCCGAACTTTCCGTACGGGGAGCTAAGAACCTAATTAAATAGCAGGGGTGGCGTAACTATATAACCTAAGAGAATTACTCTACTTCTTTAATATCAATTTGCCTATCCTTTACCTATAATACTAATCTTTTCTTTTAAGTACTTAACATTATACTACCTTTCTAAAAATAGATTCTAATATCTAAATTGCTTACTATTATTTATTATTAAAATATAGACTAGATAATAGAGCTAATAAATAAGTTAATTTAAAACTAGTTTGCTTTTAGGTTTAATTATACTCTCTAGAATTATTATTAAGAAAGACTCTACTACTACTAATATCTAAAGTCTACTTTTTTTAGTTAAAAGAAATACTATAGAGAACTCTAGACTAGCTAAAAGTAGAATAACCTAGTAAAGACTAAGAAGGTAACTAATAAACTCTTAAAAAATATATATACCTATAATTTATTTAGTTTAGAAAGATATAATAAAGAGTAGTATATAGCAAAAAGCTCTAGCTCTTAGCTATTTTATGTCTTAATTTTGTAGCTAGATTTGTTAGAGGCTTTCTACTTTAGGCATGCTAACTCTTAAGAACACCTTAGAGTAACTACAGTTACCTTTTAGAGCCTACACAACATATATATATTCTTTTAAATCCTTAGAAGCTTAACTTCTAAGAATTTGTCTCTTATTTTATTTAATACTATACGTTTTTGTTCTATTTCTCTTACCTGCCTGCAGTGCCCTTACAATTTAAATTCTTTATACTCCCTCTTAGAAGAGGCAGTTAAGAGATATCTAATTTTTTCTATACCTATTACAATAGTTAGAAATTAACGTTGCTAATATGCTACTAGCAACAACAATGCACTAGGCTTGCAACAGCCTAGCTCTAGTAGTAACCTAATAGATGCCTAGAGATATTCTATACACAATGTAGTAGCAAACTTATTACTACTAGGCATGCTCTAGGCTAAGACAACGCCTAATACATCTAACAACTAAGTGTTAGGCCCTACTAAATTAGGAGATAAACAGGCTTACAGCCCTACTAGCCCTCTAACTAATATACTATCCTATCTTAGTTAGATAAAGCTAGCAACTAGTTTAAATGCAGACCTCCTAGCTACTACTAGAGCACCTAAGGTAGAACCTGTAGCTATCCTAACTATAGGCTAGCCTTTATTTGTTAAGTAACTCCTTAGAAACCTTTTTAAGGCAGAGCTTACTAGAGCTACTAAGGCTAAATTAGCTATCTAAAGGAACTAGATTAACTAAGCCTTATAAGCCCTAGGCTTAACTAAGAGCAGGAACTAGTTAGAACCTAACTAGCTAGCATTTAATAAGGCTAGGAAGATTATCTGAGTGTTAAACAACATTTAATCTAAACCTAAGCTAGGTACTAAGAGCAGAGCTCTATCCCTATAGCAAGTAGACTAGTAGATTAAGAACATTAAGACAGCCTTCTAATACACTTAGGTGTTAGAAGACTCTATTATAAGAACCTACTAGGCTATAGGTACTATTAAGTTTAGTATCTATTGCAAACTAATCTAGCAACAGATTAACTAGAGATCTATCTAATTATAGTCTAACCTTAAGGCAGAAGAGGAGCAACTTATAAAAGACCTTATCCTTACTAAGTATAAGAACTATACTAAGTTCGTTAACTTTAAGTAGAGAGAAGGTAATACAGTTAATACCTTCCTAATATTATTAAATTACTAGGAGTTACTACTGCTACATAGCTTCTTTAAGTTTAATAATAGTACTAATAACTATAACTTTAAAATTGCTTTTGTATAGTCTAAAACCTTACCTTACCTTAAGTAGGAAATCTAGCGTAACAGCAGCCTAGACAACATTTAGCAATAGTAGGAGTTTAAACAAGCTTTCTATAACGTAAAGACAGCAGCGTGTTCTATAGTTACTTATAGAAGTAAAACAACAACTACAGCAAGAGGTATGCTATATCTTCTAATTAGAAGAAGAATAAGAGGCATGCTAGCTATAAAGGCACACTATCTTATAGCTAGAGCAACAGTACTCTAGTAGCTACCTAGTCTAATAATAGCAATAATAGCTAGAGTTAAAACAAAGACTAGGGCAGCTAAAAGAGTTACTAGAAAAACTGTAGTAGCTATAACTTCTACTACAAAGGAAATAACAACAGGAATTCCTAGTTAATAAAAGAGTTAGGAAAAGGAAAGCTCTAGTTGCTAACCTATTCTAACTACAACTAGGGCCTAAAACTAGAGAGAAATAAACCTGTATTATAGTTACTGTATTCTTCTATAACTTTAACAGGTTCTTAACACTGCTTTAAGCCCTTTATAACTTAGAAGCAGAGCTAAACCTTATTAGTTAGCAAGTAGTAAATAACCTCTACTTAGAATATAAACTGTTCTATTAAAGGCTAATAGCTATATTTCTTAATAGCAACTACTTAAACATTTAATAACCTTATAATCTAACTATTAATTACCTAAACAGTAATAGTATAGTTAAATCTGTAGGCCTGTAAGAGTTCTAGTTAGCTGCCTTTAAGAGGTACAACTTAGTACTAGGCTACTTATAGTTAGTATCTGCTAACCTATGTATCTGCTTCTTTAAAGGTATATATAAGTAGTTTCTTAAGAATGTAAAGAGAGTGTATATTACTACTATATAGGACCTATTTTACTCTATAGAGCTAGAGGAAAGAGTATACCTAATACACCTAGGTAACCTAGTCTACTAGGTTCTAGAGGAGACAACTAACACTCTGTTAAAAGGTAACTAGAAAGACAGTAGGTAACTACTAGCCTAAGAGCTAAGCAAAGACGCTGTTTTTAACACAGAATACTTCTATAATAAGAGACTTCTTTAGCTCTAGAACAAAATACTTAAAGTTATAGACTATAACAGGCTAGGCCTAGGTGCTAGCTTCTTAGCGTACACTGCCTCGGTATTACTCTAGCTTACGCTTTCTAGTATAGACTCAAGCTCTGCTATAGAGCTAACATGTCTAAAACAGAGTTATAAAAACTCTGTAACCTCTGTCCTAGAGGTTGTCCTCTATTAAATCTATCTTGTATTTTACTAGTAAATTCCCTTAGAGGTTAGCTCCTTATAATTAGATTTAATTACTAAATAAGAATTAATAAGCAAGACGTACAACAACGCTGCTAGGCGTCTAGGAGAATACAGCATTAAGCTGTGCACTAGTAACAACAATTAATTAGACGTTAGGACTAAACTCTAGAACCTTGCTACTACGTTAGTACCTAAAGAATAGCAGGAAGAGCTTCTAGCTTACGTACTAGAACGCCTAACTACCTACCTATTATAGGCAACCCTACTTAAGGCTGTAGTAGCTATTACTAACAATAAGGCCTACTCTACAACAGACTCTAACTAGGACCTATAATAGGAAGATATAGGCAAAACTATATAAAGGCTATTTAAAGCCTAGGTCTAAGCCTACGTTACATCTATAGGATTACTAAACTATAGTGCAACACCCTCTACCTCTGTACAAATAGTTAACAACAGACTAAGCAAGACTATAAAGTTACCTAACGTAGGTAAGTTTAGTAGTAACTAATAAGCGTACTAGACGTTTAAGTCTTAGATAAAGAACAAGCTAAGGTCTATAGGGGACTAGGAGGCTGTCCTAGGAGTTGCCTATATGTTTAATAGGCTAGAAGGACAGGCTGCGCAGGTTAGGTTATTATAGAAGAACCGTAACCTAATAGGTACAACTGCCTAGTTCTAGGACTTTCTAAACAAGTAGTATAAAGACTTACTGTTTAAGGAGCGCTCTTAGCAGAAACTCTAAACTATTACTATAAAGAAGAGTAACTAGAGTGTTAAGTCTTTTAATACAGAGTTTATCTAGCTAGCCTACAACGCTGCTAAAGAGGACAATATAAAGAACCTTAAGACTAGGTATATATCTGCACTCTAACTAGACCTCTAGGACAAGATAGTGTTAGTAGATGTTCTAGACAACTAGGACCTCTAAAGCCTTATAGCTAGGGTCTTAGTAGTAGAGGTTAACCTCTGTAGGTCTAAAGCACTAACAAACAGCACCTTTAGACAACACACATGCAGAACAAACCTAGATAGTATAGACTAAGAACCTACTAGAGTCTACTCTAGGAAGATTAAGTCTAACAACTAACTATAAGCAGAGTAGCAGACTTAGGAAGTTATAAACTAGCAGAGAGCTGCTAACGTCTGTCTAAGATGTAGAAAGAAGGGTTACTACGTAAGCAGATGCAATCTAGCCCTAGCTAAGAGACTAGAGAAAGTCTAGGTTCGGAGTATAATTACTAAGGTTTCTAAAACTAATAATTCTACTAATAAAGGTTTAGAAAACTAGAAACTTCTGTTTAAAGGCGTAAACGGGGGTTAAGAAAAGAAGTTGTAAAGAGGAGAGAACTGTTCTAGGAGTTCTACTAGTAGTAGCTAGATAGCAAGCCTATATTACTGCATGTAATAGTATAAGACAACACTATAGCATATACATTAATTAATACTAGGTGTTTAGTATATAGTATAGTCTCCTCTAAGTTTACATTATAAAACAACTTCTAACGCACTTCTACGTATAGACGTAAGGTATTAGGCATAGCTAGAAAAGTAACCTAGGTAACTAATGTTGTAAGAATAAAGATCAACATAGATAGCTATAGAGAGACCCTCTAGGCATATGTGCTAGACAGGGAAAGAGAGTACGACCTTATCCTAGAGAGACTATAGATAGACAAGAACAAGGTTACTATAGCACTAGCTAAGAAATTATTGTTTATCTACTTCTTACAGACGCGAGTTAGAAGCAGAGAGGGTGCCTGTCCTAACTAACTACCTAAGCCTGTTAGCCTAGAGCTGTATTAGGCGCTAAGAAAGAGGTCTAAGACAGACTAGAATATAGAGCTATTCTCTATATTAATAGCAGATATCTAGAAGGCCCTAAAGAAGAAGGAGCTAACAGATCCTTAAGACCTTCTCCTAGAGTTCCTAAAAGATAAGTTTAGAACGTTTATAAAGAAAGAAGCAGACAAGCTAGCACCTTACTGCAGATTCAACATAGATTATGCTATTAAGCTAATTAAGCAAGATAGAAAACCTGTAATAGTACTATAGAGACTACTATACAACATGTCCTGCAAGGAGCTCCTAGTGCTCTAACAGCAACTTACTAGCTACTTAGATAAGAGCTTTATCTAAGTTAGCAAGTCTAGTGCTTCTGCCCTAGTGCTGTTTATTAAGAAACCTAGTAGGGGTCTCTAGTTCTGTGTTGATTATTAGGCACTAAATACGATTACTAAGAAGGACCGGTACCTACTGCCTCTAATCTATAAAACTCTCTTACAGATCTCGAAAGCAACATAGTTTACTAAGGTAGACGTTATCTAAGCCTTCTACAAGATTAGGATCGCTAAGAGGGATAAATAGAAGACGGCCTTTTAGACAAGATTTAGACTCTACAAGTAGCTAGTAACACTATTTAGGTTAGCTAACGCCCTAAGTACGTTCTAGCAGTATATTAACTAGGTCTTAAGGGAGTACTTAGACAAATAGTGCTCTGCCTACGTAGACAATATATTAATCTACTCTAGCAGCACTTAAGAGGAGCATAAGGCTAAGGTTAAAGAAATTGTCTAGAAGCTAGGAGCTACAGAGTTGCACCTTAATATAGAAAAGAGCAAGTTTTCTATTAAGAGCACTAAGTATTTAGGATTTATTATTAAGGCCGGTAAGAGTATCTAGATAGACCCTACAAAGGTTGCTGCTATAAAGTTATAGGAACCCCTAAAGACAGTAAAAGGAATCTAGAGCTTCCTAGAGTTTGCAAACTTCTATTAATAGTTTATTAGCTAGTTTTCTAGCATAGCAGAACCTCTTACTTGCTTAACAGGAAAGAACGCGACCTTTAAGTAGAGGGAACCCTAGCAGCGTACCTTTAATGCTATAAAAGCTGTATTTACTAGAGAACTAGCACTTATAAACTTCAACCTAAACCTAGAGACAGTACTAGAGTGTAACGCGTCAGGATAGGCAACAGGAGGAGTACTATCCTAATATAGAAAAGATAAGGTACTCTGTATAGTAGCATACTTCTTAGCTAAGAATTCTAAGGCAGAAGTAAACTATACTATTTATAATAAGGAAATGCTTACAGTAATTAAATACCTCTAAGAATAGAGTATAGAGCTAAAACAAGTAAAGAGATTTACAGTTATTACTAATTATAAAAACTTAGAGTACTTTTATAAGGCCTAACTCCTTTTTAAAAGACACGTCTGTTAGTCTAGCCTTCTTAGCTAGTTTAACCTTACCTTTGCCTACAGACCTAGTAAGGTTAATAACTAAGCAGATACACTCTTAAGGAAAGAGGAAGACGTCCCTCTATCTACAGGAGATAAGAGGACTAAGACTAGATAGTTTTAACTGTTAAAACTATTTACGTAAGTAGTAAAGACTAGCCTAGAAGACAACTCTGCTAACAACATACAGGTTTTCTTCTTAGGACTACGTAGAGTAGACTAACTTCTCTCTGTAACTTCTCTAAACAAAGAGCTACAGGAGAACTGCTATAAGAAACTAGAACAAACGCGTAAGGAGACGCCTCTAGCTAGGAACTTAGAACTATATAACAGTATTAAAGAATTTAAAACACTTTAGAAAAACGCTGCTAAGAATAATAAGACTTACTAGCTTACTAAGTCTTCTATCTCTTTAGGAGCCTAGAAGTTTCCTATATAGCTTAACCTTAAAGTTTCCCTCTCTAAGTACTCTGTAGATAACAGAGACTAACTATGCTACTATAGAAGAGTATAGGTTCTAAACTCTAATACTCTTAGGACTAAGATTATTAATAACGCCTATTATTCTCTAATTGCAGGTTATCTAGGACAGAGAAACATGTATGCAATCCTCTCCTAAGCCTACTTCTAGCTAAGGATATTAACTGCCTTATAACAGTACGTAGAGAACTATAACATCTATAGAAAGACAAAGCTATAGAGGGAACTAAAGCAGAGACTCCTTAAACTCCTCTCTTTACCTAATAGGATTTAGAAGGAAATCTCTATAGACTTTATAATAGACCTACCTAAGAGTAAGAGTAACTGTAACCTTATAGTTATTACAGACAGACTTTCTAAGGATATTATCCTAGTCCCTCTACTAGACCTGTTAGTAAAGACAGTTACCTGTGCTTTTATATCTAATATAGTAGCCTATTACTAGTTGCCTAACGCAATTATCTCTAATTAAGAGATGCAGTTCCTTAGTAACTTCTAGTAGATAATGTGCTAACTGCTAAAAATTACGCAGAGACTCTCTACGGCCTTTTACCCCTAAACAGACAGGAGCACTAAATATATAAACTCTATAGTAGAAGCCTACTTAAGAGCCTATATTAACTAGGCTTAGGATAATTAGTCTGCTTAGGTGCCTATAGCCTAGATTGCAATTAAAGGACAGGTAGCTACATCTACAGGGTTTAGCCCTTTCTTCCTCTAGTACAGTTATAACGTAGATCTAGTCTAGATAGACCTAGACTTAGCAGCAGAGTTGTTGCACTAACACGCAAGGGAACCTACTAGAGCTGCAGCAAGCATAGTATAGAAGTTTGCTAAAACAATTAACTTTGTTAAAGCCTAGATAGCAGAGGCTTAGTAGGTATAAGAACAGCAAGCTAATGTACACTAAAGGGAAGCCCTCTAGCTAAAGGTTAGGGACAAAGTCTAGCTAAAGCTAGGAAATCAGTTCTTAAATAGCTAAGCAAGTAGGAAACTAGACTAGAAGAACTGAAAGTTTATAGTTGTAGAAGTTATCTCTCTGCATAACGTTAAACTAGACGTTAATAGTAAAGTCTATCCTGTTTTCTACGTTAACTAGCTTAAGTTATGCCTATAGGACCCTCTTTACGGATAATTAAACAACAACCCCTAGCCTAGCCCTCTAGTTATTACTAATAATAATAGTACATCTTCTAAAGAATAGAAAGTTAACTCTGTCTATAGGGAAAGACAATCTAGAAGGGGAGATAAGAGACGTAAATACCTAGTATAATAGAAAGGCTATGTTAGTAAAACATAGAAAAGGGAGGACGTTTATAAGGACCTAGAAGCTCTAGACAGATAGCTATCTGTAATAAGGGACAGGAGAAATAGAAATAGGAACTTGCTTCTAGGCTTCTAATTAGAACCTCTAGAGGGTTATAACTAACTTTCTTACTCCTAATAGAGGAAGGAGAAGAGGAATAGAAAGTAGAGACAAGCATAAGCAAGAGAAGGAGCACTAGTTAGTTAGGGAGATTATTTGTTGCATTAGTCTATCCTAAAGGATAGGCCGCCCTAGAAGGGGACTATATTATTATAAAGGAAAAGAGCTACAAGCCTAGGTATTATCTAGCTAAGAAAATCCTAAACGCTGTAGATAAGAGAAGACCTAAGCACTACCCTTAGCAGAACCTCTGCTACTACTATTGTCCTTATTACCTGCAGTACTGTTAGTAACGTTCTTAATAAGCATTTAGACAAAGTCCTTGTGTCTAGTAGCAGAGGAGATCTTAAAACGTGTGCAGAAGTTAGCCTTAAAGTAGGCAAAGCGCGTAAGCAGTGTTAAGTTAACAGTAAGCTATATTAAGTAAGGAATTAGCAAATACTCTAGAAAACAGGTGTAAAAAGAGGGGAATAACTTACTAGAGTCTTAATCTAGACTACTACCTCTTTAGCAGCAACAGCAGTGCGCTCTGCAAAGACTACAGCAGCAGAGGAATAGGCCTTAATCTTATTAACCTTAGCCTTATACTTAGACTACTTAGTCTTATAACTAGTAGCAGGCAAGTAGGCGTTAGGCTAGGACGCAAGGTTAGTGTAACGCAGAAGGTCCTTACGCTTCTTAAGGTCTGCCTAGATAGGCTTAATAACTTACAGGAGCTTTATAGAGTTGCCCTTAGTAAACTGTAAGAACACGCAGTACTTATTTAGAGTCTTCTATATCTTACGTAGAGCCTAGCAGATAGTTAGCTAGAAAAGAGAACACTAAGAAATAAGAAGCAGAAACTTACTATATAGCAGCGAGAATAGCTAAGGATGCAGAGAGCGCAGCTAGTTAAGTAGCTGCTAGCAGTAAAGGTGTAGACCTGTCTAGACAACGTACAGCTAATGCAGACCTTAGGATCTATAAAGCTGCTAGCGCGTTAGGTACGTAGAGACTACTTACCTAGAACTCTAGACTAATTGTTAGCAGGAACATTATTAAAGGCTTTCTTAATCTCCTTATTCTCTAGCTTAACGTCTTCTACTATAAGCCTTACCCTCTTAGTTAAGCAAGTAGTAGAAGAGGCAGGATCTGCAGGAGCAGCGCTGTAGGCCTAGGCAAGGTAAAAGAGTTAGTAAATAGGCATATTACAGGTAGAGATAGAGCAACTTACTTGCTTACCTAGCGGCGCCTTCTTATAGGGCGAACGCAACGCAGTTAGTAATCTAGGAGGCGCTATTATTAAAATTAAGCAGAGCAGGGCAACTAAATAATTAGGTAGTAGTAGGATTGTAAGAGGAAGGCGCGCGGACTAGAAACATAGTACAACAAAGAATACAGAAAGTAAGAAGTAGGCAATAGAGTTGTTTTAACTAAGGCACGCGCTAATAAACAAAGAATAAGTAGGGGGGTACTGTAACAGGCTAGGCCTAGGTGCTAGCTTCTTAGCGTACACTGCCTTAGTATTACTCTAGCTTGCACTTCCTAGTATAGACTAAAGCTCTGCTACAGAGCTAACGTGTCTAAAACAGAGTTATAAAAACTCTGTAACCTCTGTCCTAGAGGTTGTCCTCTATTAAATCTATCTTATATTTTACTAGCAAATTCCCTTAGAGGTTAGCTCCTTACAATATAGTATGCTAACTAAATAAGATCTGCAGGCATAAGCTATAAGAGCTGCTAGTCCTACTTTTAGTACCTAATACACCCTAGCAATATTACTTCCTAGACTTTGTAATAGACCTACTAACGTTAAAGAATAACTAAAGGAATAAGTATAACTTAATCCTAGTTCTAGTAGATTAGTTTAGTAAGTATATCTAGTACTTACCTATAACTAAGACAGTTACGTTCTAAAGAGTAGCTAAACTACTGCTTAAGCAGTGCTTTCTTAAATATAGTCCCTTTAATACTCTAATATTAGACTGTAGGTTAGTGTTTACTAGCTAATTCTAGTCTAACATCTACTATTATTTAAAGATTAACTATTGCCTTAGTACAGCCTTTTACTTATAAACTAACAAACAGATAGAATACTAAAACTAGAAGTTAGAAACCTACCTGCGTATCTACATAAACTGCTAACAAGACAACTAGGTAGACTTATTACTATATATAAAGTACGTATACAACTTAAAAGCTTACTTAGTATATAAGAAATCCTCTATTAAGGTAGTATACAGGATTAACTCTTAAAGCTTTAATAGAGTTCTAGATAAGCACTAGCTATACTATCTCCTAGAAGCCTAGGCAGATAGTAGAAAGGTACTAGACCTCTGCTAGTAGGTAATTAGGCAGCTAGAGCAGTAGCATAACCTATAGGTAGTAGCAAAGGATAGCTTAGAGTATGCCTAGAAGAGTAATTCTTATTAGTATAACACTAAGTAGGTAGATAGACACTTTGCTAAAAGTAAGCAAGTGCTACTCTAAGCAAAGAACCTAACAACTAGCTAACTATCTAAGAAGGTTAACGCCTATTACCTAGGTCTCTTTACTATTATAAAGAGGATTAGAAAGCTAGCCTATAAGCTAGACCTACTACTATTAATAAATAGAGTGTACCTAGTGTTTAATATATTATTACTTAAACTATAGAAGAAACTCTTTGCAAAGAAGAAGTTCTAGCTAAGTTCTACACAGATTCTAGAAGACACTATTCTAGTAAAGAGATATAAAGTTAAAGAGGTCCTATAATACTATAACACTTAAGCCTATAGGCAAAAGTACCTAGTAAAATAGCTAGGTTAGCTAAATAAGAAAGCTACTTAGAAGCTACTAGAGAACCTTAACTACTGTAAGGAAATTCTTAAAGAGTACCTTAAAACAGCAGCTAATATACTATAGTAATCTACTTATAAGCGTAAAGCTAAGTCTAAGTAAGGCTAAAGCAATCTAAACCTGTTTTAGTAGAAGAGAAATTGCTTAAGAAAATCTCTTTAGGATAATACTTATGCTATAAAACTATAGATAATATATTAACTTAGAGTTACTATTCTAAGGCTGTAGATTAGCCTAGCAACTATCTAAGGTAGAGGACAAGGGTTTTAAGAGTATTAGAGTAAGCACAAGGTTTGTGTAGTTATTTACATTTAATCTATTACTATATATTATCTAAGAAAGCAACCTAAAATAAATAGAAAAGATCTTATAAGCCTCTAGTAGGGCTAAGCTTAAAGTTTAGACTACTTTTACAACAACGCTTAAGAGTCTTCTAAGCTGCAGACTTAGTTAGAGAAACTATTAACTACTAAAAGAGAGCACCTAAGGCATTATTAGCAGAAGGCATATTAGTACTATAGTAGTACTAACACTTCTTTGCACTCTTAGCAGCACTATTCTACTAGAACATGCGCTTAACGTCTACGTTAATAACTATATTAGAAGCTACTTTCTAGCTAACAGTACCTAAGGCTGCCTACTTAAGTTAGCTATAGCAAAGGTAAGGAAGTTAGAAAACTTATATTAAAGCGCTGTAGGTTGTGCTTATGCAAAAACTAATAAGCTTTATTATAGTCTACTAGACCTAAACCTAAGTTCTTTATACAATATAAGGAGGCAGTCTTATAGGTTACAGCACTAATATAGTAGGCCTTAGCGTAGTTAAAAGCAGTCTGCTAGTAGTGCTAGGTTGCAGCTAAGATATTATCTTTAGTTGCAGTGTTACTCTAATAAGTAGTCTCTTTATTTATCTTGCACTTAGCTTGCTTAATAAGGAAGTTAAGTATATTAATAGTATAGCAGAAGTAAGGCGTAATCTATACAGATTAGTGTTAAGTAGGCACTAAGTATAGTTCTAGACTTACCTTAATATATCTACTAGCGTTACTGCTTAAGTATCTATAGTATATGCTAAAGTTGTTCTTATGTATATAGAACCTTTTAGAATACCTAAAGACCTGTATAAACAACTTAATTATTCTATTAGAGTTAGAGCTAGACCTAGTAGACAGCTTAGTTACGCACCTATAGCACTAAAACTAAGTAAAAGAAGGCTATAAAGCTATGTTATTAAGCAACATATATATAAAGTCTAGCAACTTAGCGTTATTAATATGCAAAAGCAGAGGAGGCATAATTATAGAGAAGTAGAGTAGAAAGTATGTAAGTAGAAGTAGAGTGCAGATTAGAAAGAAGAAGTTAAGCCTTACTACTTACTTTCTAAACAATTAAACGCCTAAAGTTTATATAGTTAGTAAGAAATAATACGCGCCTAATAGGACACTTATTATACGTCTACAAAGCCCTAAGTCTAGAGTAAACAATAACTAACTTTATAATAAGGCATAGCTAATACTGTGCAATTAGCAGATAGATTTTTATAATAGAATTAATCTAAGTATAGAGTAACACTTAATACTGTTATAATAAGCTACCTGTACATAGTATGCTACCTAGAGCCTACTTACACAAAAGAAGAATAACTCTTAGGCACTAACTAGATACTCTACAGAGTACCTCTTAGGTAAAAGTAATGCTATATCTAACTAAACTACTGCAGTAGTTAAGCAAACAAGTCTACGCTTCTAGTAACTGCAGTTATTTAGACTAAGAGTAATAATACCTCTGCAGAGCTTATAGATAAAGAGCCTAAATATTTAAGTAACCTATAAGAGATAAGTAGTTATACTAGAATAGCCTAGGGCAGCATTTTACTGCACCTAATACTAGCTCCTAGGCAATTATAGTTCTTAGACTTAGAGCAGCAGTTAGGCTAGTAAATAGGTACAGTCTAGGTAGAGGTTAGGTACGTTACGTAAGGTACTCTACCTCTACCTAGCACCTACCTACGCTAACCTCCTGCTAAGTAGGTTAGAGCTAGGTAGGGTCTATATATAGTAGGGGTAGGTGTAGGGCAAGGTCTATATATAGTAGAGGTAGGTGTAGGGCAGGCTCTATATATAGTAGGAGTAGGTGCAAAATAGAAGCTGCACAGACTAGTAGTAGGTATTAGGTATATTAGGTAATATAAGATCCTCTAAGAATCTAACTTATCTAAGAGATCTAAGAGATCTAAGAGAGATCTAAGAGATCTAAGAGAGATCTAGCTAGTTAGATTAGATTAATTCTTAACTTATCCGGGAGATCTAAGAGATCTAAGAGAGATCTAGCTAGTTAGATTAGATTAATTCTTATCTTATCTAAGAGATCCGAGAGATCTAAGAGAGACCTAAGAGATCTAAGAGAGATCTAAGAGAGATCCGAGAGATCTAGTTAATATTACGTATAATTATTACAGTTAGGTACCTCCTACTCTACCTAACCCTAACTACTAGTTAATCCGGCCTCTATCCTGCCCCTACTCCTAGTTAATACGGCCCCTATCCTGCCCCTACTCTTAGTTAATACGGCCCTACACCTACACCTACTACTAGTCTATGCAGCTCCTATCCCGCTCCTACTACTAGTCTGTGCAGCCCCTAACCTGCGCCTACCCTCTACTTTAGTACGCTGTACCTATTTACTAGCGTAGCAGCAGTGCCTTGTAAGAACTACAGTGTAGCAACAGGTACTCTGTAGAAAGAACCTACTATAATTAACATGCAGTTTATTCTATATCTTCTTATTACTATACTTCTAGAGGTTAAGGCTACTAGACTAAGGGCACTAGATTCTTAAGGGGACTAGAGTAAGGCTGTAGACACCCTACAGGGCAGTACTAGCTAAACACTTATTTACTAATCTATTAAACTATTACCTAACTCTCTAACAGTCTTAACTATAGATTCTAGAGTTAACAATCCTAAGAGATCTAGAGGTAAGGTTACCTAGTAAGTAGTAAACTAGTGCTAGTTATACCTTATAGAGAGTTGTTTATAATAATATATCTAATAGATTTAAGCATCTACTAATAAGCAAACTAGCTTTCTCCTAACTATTTTCCTCTTATATTAGAGGTTTTTTTAGAGTTTAAACTAGTAAGTATTAGTATATAGAGTTTAGCAGTCTAGAACAAACTATAAAAAGAAGAGAGGCTATTATTAGAAGCTGTCTACCTTAGGCATGCTAACTTTTAGGCACACCTTAGAGCAACTACAGTTACCTCTTAGAGCCTACACAACACGTATATATTCTCTTAAATTCTTAAAGGCTTAACCCCTAAGGATTTATCTCTTATCTTATCTAATACTATACGTTTTTGTTCTATCTCTCTTACCTACCTATAGTGCCCTTACAAGATTTAAGAAGAAAACTTATTTAATATATTTGCAACAGTGCTATAAACAACAGTAATTACAGTAACAGTATTGCCTTACACTCCTTAGAAGTTAATTCTTCTAAACAATAACGTCTATTTATTATTATTCTATAGACTCTAGATTTGCAGCAGTGCTATTTATTTACACTTACAACAACTCTATTATTAATAACTAACTATTAACTACTTTGTAAGTAATAACCTAAGCTACTTTATACCTTACGCAGTTTCTATATTCCTAAAGACTAGCAAACCTACTCCTTTAAAGGAGCCTATAAAAAGAATACCTAGAATAGTTCTATTCTGTCTTGTAGCTTAGGTAGCCTACTCTAGTGTTATTAAAGTAAGCACTAATAAGACGCGCTAACTAAACATATATACTCTTATTACTTTATTAATGTTACACTAGTAGTAAAGAACACTATTTATAAGGAAAGGTTATATATAATTAATGCTACATTTATAATATAGAGCCTTGTTGTTAATAGGCATAATAGTACTAAGTAGGCATACTTAGGGCATGCTTTTACAGTACTAGTATTAGAAAAGTCTAGGTCTTAGTGTTATTCTAGGGCTTAGGGCATATAAAGGAAGGTAGTATTATTTATTAGAAATTCTTTTAAATAAGATGTTGCTTAGAGCAGTTAAAGAAGTAGATGTGTACAATATTGTAGGCGCAGAACTAAGGTCTTATAGCTAGGTTATTAGGCCCCTTTTATAAAATAGGCTAGTATTTTCTAGTTAAGAGGTTGTTGCCTATAGTTAGTAGACGCTAACCTCTTAGCCTACTAACCTATAAATCTAGAGATTCTAGTCCCTAACTAGTAGGTAGATGTTAAGTCTTACCTGCCTACTAAGGTACGCTGTTAACTCTTAGATTTATTAAGAGTTACTTAACATTTAACTTACTTAGTTACTCTAGCTCTAGCGTTACATAGAATGCGTTTACTAGGTTCTTAATAAACTTTTATTACAATATATATGTTACAATTTTAGTGCTATAGGCAGAGGAATTAGGCTTGTTTTAGTTAGTGCTTTTTACTCTATACCTCTCTTTGTTATGTCCTTCTAAACTAAATAAATTATATAGTAAGAAGCAATAACAAAAATAAGCCTAATCTCTCTATCTATAGCACTAAAATTGTAACATATATATTGCAATAAAAGTTTATTAAGAACCTAGTAAACGTACTCTAAATAACGTAAGAGCTAGAGTAACTTAGTAAGTTAAATGTTAAGTAACTTCTAACAAATCTAAGAGTTAACAGTGTACCTTAGTAGGTAGGTAGAACTTAACATCTACTTACTAGTTAGGGACTAGAATCTCTAGATTAGTAGGTTAGTAGGTTAAGAGGTTAGTGTCTACTAACTATAGGTAATAACTTTTTAAATAGAAAACACTAGCCTATTTTATAAGAGAAGCCTCTAGTATACTAAAAGAGTTACTAATAACCTAGCTATAAGACCTTAATCTTGCGCCTACAGTGTTATATATATCTACCTCTTTAACTGCTCTAAGCAATATATTATTTAAAAGAATTCCTAATAAGAGATACTAGCTTCCTTTATATGCCCTAAGCTTTAGAAAAACACTAAGACCTAGACTTTTCTAATACTAGTAGTATAAAAGTATACCCTAAGTATTCCTACTTTGTACTATTATACCTATTAATAACAAGGCTTTATATTAGGACTATAGTATTAATTACATATAACCTTCTCTTATTAATAGTATTCTTTACTACTAGTTTAATGTTAATAAAGTAATAAAGGTATATATATTTAGTCTAGCTGTTAGCTGTTTTGTGTTTTAATTTTGTAATTAGTGTTTAAAAAGGCACTTATCTGCGCTACAAACTAGCACTGTTACAGGGTTATTTATTAGCACTAGTTCTTTAATAAAACATATTATTAATTTTAAGTCTAACTAAAACACAAAAGATAGTTTTTTATATCTACCTTCTTACAGCAAAGCGTATCTGTATTAAAGCTAGTTTATTTAAAAAAAATATATAACTAAAAAACAATTAACCTCTAAAGCTACGCCTAGCTAGCAATTATTCCTACGTTCTTAACTTGCGAATATGCTGTCTGTGTTTGCAACGCAAACATAGTGTAAAGTAATCTATATAAAGCTCCTTTTTTTGCCTAAACTCTGTTATAGACTACCTTAAAAGTAGTAACCTAAGCTACTCTATCCCTTCTAGACTCTCTACATCCTCTTAGATAAACAAATAGCTTTTAAAAGTTTCTAGCGCCTGTAGTATATATAGGATAATACTAATCTGTTTTACTATATCTGTAGCCTACTGTAGTGTTATTAGAAAAGCTAACAAAACACTCTAACTAAACATATACACTCTTATTACTTTATTAATATTAAATTTAATATAGAGGATACTGTTAATAAGAAAGAGTTAGATATAATTAATACTATATTGCTAATAAAGCGCCTAGTTGCTAATAGGCGCAAGAGCACTAATTAGATATACTTAGTGTTAGAACTTCTACTATAGTTAGATAGCACAACCTACTAGTAGTGCTTATTTAACTTAGCAGAATCTATCCTGCTAACTGTTAAGTTTTACACTTTAGACAAAGTCTGTAAGTAATTGTTTAATTAGGTCTTAAGGATAAATACAAGAGCAGGGGGCCTAGGGGGTAAGTAGTATGCGTCTAGGACCTTAGCTACTTAGAGTTGCAAGGAAGAGTATAGAGTAGACTATCTGTTTTGCAAGCAGGGTTAAGATATTCTAATAACAAAGTTGATTAACAAGGTTAAACACGAACTATAAGGGTTGTGTTCCTACAAACTATATACTATTACTGTCCTATACTGTCCTATAGTTTCCTATTAAGTCCTATAGAGGGCCTTGTAAGAACTGTAGGACTTTTGTAGGAATCGTAGGTTGTTACGTAACTGCTGTCCTACGGTCTTAGCTCTTAACTGTGTGTAGGAATTCGTGGGACTGCATGTAACTAAGGCTAGGCGTTCTGCCGATCTATGTCGCGTTATTAGTGATAAATCTCTAACCCTGCGGTCTCTTCTCTAGATCGTAACACTAACTTTTACTTTACTTTTAGAGTATAGGCCTCCTTCTACTTCTAGCCTAGGAGCCTAGGACTACCTACTATAAGTAGGTAGCTATCTCTGCCTTCTTGTAGCTTTCTGTCTACTATTTTGTTTACTCCTTCTTAAATATATCAGCTTTCTAGATTGCTTTCTTTTGTGCTTATAAAGTCTGCCCTACAGTACTAGCTACTCTATTATGCTATTATAACCTTACTTTTATAGAATATAAGCTACTATTAATCTATCTACCTGTAATAAGCGTAACTCTATCTACTTAGAAGCTTAGATTATAGACTACATACTCTAGATCTAACAATAAGGATCTATAGCACGCCTAAGCTAGGCATCTAGAACCTACAGCGCTCTAGGCACTTATAAAGAACGCCTAAAATATAAGAATTAATAGAACTTTATATTAGCAGTGCAAACACTATGCTACAACCTATACTAGCTAAGTTATATTTAAGAAGCCTAAGAAATAATCTCTCTAACTATACTAGCAGATTGCGTAGAATCTCTTTAATATGCTAAAGGCTTGTCTAGAAGAGGTATAGATGTTGCTAATTAAAGATAAGTATAGTAAGAAGATCTATACCTACCTAATCTACGCTAAGTTATTAGATAAGATTATAAGAGTATTTAAGAAGTTTATAAGCGTTCTTTATACATATTACAAGCTCTATATATCTATAATTCTCTAGGATAATAATATTGCTACAATACTATAGCGTAGCTAATTAAGATTTAGTATATAGGCAAAGGATTATAGTATAAAGATCTAGAGCACTCTAACATATACACAGAAGCTAAATAGAAGCGTAAAAAAAGCTAGGCAAGAGATTATTACTAAGTTAATTAAAATAAGAAGTAGAGCTAACCTACCTGCAAAGCTCTAGCTAGAGGTAGTAGCAGCAGCTACGTAGTTATACAACATAAGCCTATCTTATAGCTATAGAATAATTGCTCCTTACATAGTTTTTAATAATTAGTTTAGGTAGTACTTTAAGTACTATTAACTAGAGCAAATCTTTTACTACTTAGCAGATCTCTAGCTAGATTAGAGTAAAATTTACGCCTATAGATACTAAGCATATCCTCTAAATAGGGAATAAGCAGCTAGGCGTAACAAGCAAGGCTTTAAAGTAACCCTAAGGGGCTATATTAGATATCTAGTAGGATACAAAGCGTCTAATATATACAGGATATAGATTTCTAAGCTTAATTAGGTTATAACTATACGTAATATTACTTTTAATAAAAGCTTATTCTACAAAGATAAAGAAGTAGTAGAGTATCTATAAAAGAAGGTTAAGTTAATTATAGACCTATTAGATAAAAATATAGTTAGAGATGTAAGAGAAGTGTTTAAAACTATTTTTAATTAGCTCTACGCAGCAGCCTACAAGTAGGTAAGCACTAATAATCTAAGATACTCTTAGTAGCAGCTAGGGAGTAAAGATCTAAGAGATAATAATTAACTACCTAGCTAGCTAGTAGATTATACTAAATAAGGAACATCTCTAATATAAGTAATAAACAAGGCTAGTAAGTTACAAGGAATCTACGCAGGAAATCTAGAGTATTTAGGCCTAAGAACACTAAAGCTTATACCTAAGCCTAGTGTTGTATACCTTAGTAGCTTCTAAGAAGAGCACTTACCTAAAGAAGCAAGCCTGCTAAGAAGAGTAAGATTAGAAAGATCTAGGTAATATAACGCTGCACCTATGCACTCTAGAAGCGCTGCTTCTACAGCTCTAAGTATTTAGGGCAACAGAGCTACTATAGAAGACTTAAATTAATTAGAAGCAGCAGTAATTCTAAGCTTACAACTAAGAAGAAGCAGAAGGTTACGCTATCTAGATCTAGAAGATCCTAGGAGTAACACACTAGGGGCTTACTTTCTTTTATATAACTGCTAGACAGCTTATAGAAAGAGCTACCTACTAGATAAGTTAATTCTATTGTAATTAACTAATAACAAGCTTAAAACAGTACATGCTGTAATACAAGCATTAGCAAAGAAGAAGAAGAAGAAGTAACTGCTAGTTCTAAGCTAAGCTTAACAGCTACTGTTACAATCTCTTTATATCTAGCTAATTGCTAACACCTATAAGCAATATAATAGTATAGGTTAGCACTGTAATTATAACTATAGGCTAGTACAGCACAGTTCTATTACACGTTACGTAATAAGCTTACTCCTTAGCAGTTAAGCTAGGTAGGTTACACGTAACAGCTTACGCAGCTTATATTAAGCTTAGTAATCTACAGCTTACACAGCTTACGTTAAGCTTAGTAAGCTCTTATAATTATTACAGTATATAGTTTATAGGAACATAACTCTTATAGTTTGTGTTTAACCTTATTAATTAACTTTGTTATTAGAATATCTTAACCCTACTTGCAAAACAGATAGTCTACTTTATACTCTTCCTTACAACCCTAAGTAGCTAAGGTCTTAGACGCATACTACTTACCCTCTAGGCCCTCTGCTCTTGTATTTATTCTTAAGACCTAATTAAACAATTACTTACAGACTTTGTCTAAAGTGTAAAGCTTAATATTTTAAACACTCCTAAGATAAGTACTTTAGAAACCTATGCTACCCCTAGCAACTCTACGTCTAGCAACGTTAACATAGATATAAACGTTACTACTAGCACTATAAACGTTAATAAGCCTAATCTCTATTATAGAGAACGCAACAAGCTTAATAACTAGCTCCTCTAGTAGGACCTCTTCTTTACCTTCTAAGGCAAGAAAGTCCCTAAGATTAAACAAGTAATTCTTGTAGCTAGTTATATATAAGAAAAGGTGTTTACCTAGATTAAGCCCTTTATGCAACAACACTAAGTAGGTAATATACCTAAGGAAGTAGACAAATAGATAACAGACTTTAACCTATTTAAGGAAAAGATTAAACTAATCTTTAGAGTCTCTAATATACCTTACCTTACTTAACGCAATATCTAGAGGATAAAACAAGACAAGTTAGCTGCTAACTACGCTGCAGAATTTTAGCAGCTTACTGCTAACACTAACTAGAATAACACTGTACTAATTACTATGTTTTAATAAGAACTAAAGCCTAAAGTTAAGAAAGGACTAATACGTACTAGCGCTAGTACAGACACCTTAGACAAGTTAATTAATAAGGCAATTAGTATTAACACTAAGCTATATAAGCTTTAGATAGAATTAAGAGATAACTCTAGAGCGTGCGTTATAACTAAGGTTAATAACTACCTACTACTATAAAACTAGTAGCGCAACAACCTAAACTAAGGAAATTAAGGCAACTGCAATAACTACTAGTCTAATAGTAGCAGGCGCACTTATAATAATATATAGAGTAGATACTACAGACCTAAAGCTATAGACCTCTTAAACCTTAATAAAGAACTAAGCCTACTAGAACGTTAGAACAAAAAGGGTAAGAGAAGCAATAACTTAGACAATAAGGATAATAAGACCTGTTATAACTGTAGTAAGATAGGCTACTTTGCTAGGGACTGCTGCATAAAGAATAAGGTTCTTTAGCAGGTTAATATACTGTCCTGTTGTTACAAAGACACAGATACTAGTAATAAATAGAAAGTAATTACTAATAAAGTAGGATAACTTATAGAAGACCTAGAGTCTAGTCCTAAGGATAATATAGAATATATTAAGCCTCCTAAGCGCGCAGCAACACCTTATAAGAAATTATAAGAATATTAAGATAAGATAGATAACCTCCTAGACATAATAGAAAGAACCCTAGCTTAGGTTAGATCTAGATTAGCACGCTAACACTGCTATAAGGGATACTACTACACTTAATAAGAACAAGAACGTAATAAAAATAACAACACATACTGCAACATATATTAATTCCTTATACGCTAGCTAACACCTCTACTTAAGCACGTTAGACTATAACGCAGTATTAACACAATAATTAGGGAACTAGAAGCAGACCTTAATAACTACTAGCGCACTATTAATAAAGTTAATAATAAATTAGAAGAAGAAAACTAGTGTAACTAAGAACTAGAACGCACGCAGAAACAAATAACAAGCTAGCTACCTTTAGCTACTTTTAACCCTTATATATAGTATATCCTAGATTTCTGTAACTCTAAATATGTAAACCTCTTATAGACTGTATATAGAGACAATAGATGCGCAACGCACTACAAAGACAAGTTAAAAGCAGAATACTTTCTCTTACCCTATAACTACTGTTAAGTACAATAGTATAAGTGCACTAATAATTTTTGTAATATTTATTTAATTAATAAACGTAACTACGTTGTCTTCTCTAGAGACAGTAATCTAACTACAGCAACACAGATGCAGCTGCTAATTAACAGCAACTGCTTTAACAAACATTAGTAGTTATATCTTAACCCTAGATATAAGAAATACTAAGGTATAAAAAAGTTTAAAGGATTTAGAACAGATAAGGAGTCTTTTTTAGAAGGACAACTAAGAGCACCTAGAGTCTCGCTATTAACTCTATTAGGACCTATAACCTTATTAAGCTCTCTATTATATTAAATAGGAAAAAGCTATTAGCACTCTTAGACTTAGGAGCATAAGAGAATTATGTTTCCTTACGCAGAGTATAGCTAGCTAGACTACGCCCTTTACACAAAGAAAACTTATATTAGCTCTAAGTAGCTAATAGAGAACTAATACTAGAAGAAGCAGTTATAATATACAAAGTTAAGTGCTAACCCCTTTAGATATAAGGACACTATAAGTTAATATTGCTAGACGTTCTAAGTACAGCTACTTATAATATTATATTAGGATTACTATAGTTACAAAAGCATAACCTATAGATTAATTAGAAAGATTAACAGCTTTTGTTTAAAGAATGTAGATACAGCATAGCTATACGCTAGCCTACGCAACCTACGCTAGAGTTAGTAGACTAGAAGGAGATTAACAACATCTCTTTAAACTATTAGACGCGCTAAGATAGAGTAGTTAATTACGTAGACCTAGAAAGCCCTACTACAATAATTAAGGAGAAAAACAGTGCACTTTCTGCTATACTAGATATATACTGTTAGTACGCCTAGATGTTTAAAGAAGAGCTATCTGCAAAAGCGCTACCTAAGTACTAATCTTAGGATTATAAGATTAAGCTCTAGAAAAGAAAAGAACTACCCTTTAGGCCTATATACTAGTTATCTAAGAAAGAACTTAAGATACTAAGAGACAACATTAAGAAGAACCTTGTAAAAGGATTAATTAGAAAATCTAAATCCTCTATAGGATTCTCTATTCTATTTGTGCTAAAGAAAGACAGTAAACTACAACTTTGTATTAATTACTAAAAACTTAATAACATTACTATTAAGAATTAGTACCTACTGCCTAATATAACAGAACTACAAGACTAGTTATTAGGAGCGAAGTTCTTTACTGCACTTAACTTGCGCAGAGTGTACAACCTAATACGTATAAAAAAAGGCAAAGAATAGAAGACAGTGTTTAGAACCTGTTACAGATATTATAAGTACATAGTTATGCTATTTAGGCTTACTAACGCACTAGCAGTCTAATAGGCTCTTATTAACAATATACTGTAAGCATACCTAGATATTACTATAGTAGTATACCTTAATAATATCCTAGTGTACAGTAAGATACTAGAGGAACATAAGGTCTATATACAGTAAGTGTTAGAATGCTTAGCAAAAGCAGACCTTAAGCTAAAGCTAGAGAAGTGCAAATAGCATAAGAATAAAGTAGAGTTTCTTAGCTATGTTATAGGAAGATACAGAGTTAAGATAAGTAAAACAAAGGTATAGGTAGTAAAGGATTAGCTAACACCTAAAACTATTAAGAACATTTAAGAATTCCTTAGGTTTGTTAACTTTAACTAACGCTTTATTAAGAACTACTTTCTTAGAGCCTTACTACTTACTAAACTTATACAGAAAGACGTACTATTTAAGTAGGAATAAGCGTAGAAAGACGCATTTTAGTTGCTTAAACAAGTATACGTAGAGCTACCTACTATAATTATATTTAAGAGCAGAAAGCTACTTTAACTTAAAACTAATGCCTTAGATTTAGTATTAGAAGTATGCGCAACTTAAGAACAAGATAGCTTATAGCACCTAAATGCCTACTACTTACGTAAGTTTACAGGACCTAAAGAATACTACAATGTGTATAACAAGGAACTCTTAGCAATTGTATTAGCCCTAGAATATTAGTAAGTTTACACAGAAAGTTGCTTAGACCTTACTATCTACACAAACTATAAAAATCTAGTACAGTTTACTACGACTAAAGTACTTAATTAGAGATAGGTTTAATAGGCTGACATGCTAGGATAGTACAAATTTAAGATCCTATACACGCTAGAAAAGAACAATAGTAGAGCTAATACACTTAGTTAATAACACAACCTTGCAGAAACTAAGATAATTAATAAATATGCTATACTTAGAGTTAACAAGGATAGATTATTAGAACTATTACAGCAGCTTAATAATATAATGTAGGTTTAAGTAGAACAACGTATCCTGTTAGGAGTACTAGAAGAATTATAGAAAGAAATTATAGCTAGTTACTATAATAACCTGCTTTACAGACACCCTAGTATTATAAGAACAATAGAACTTATTAAGAGATACTATAAGTTTCTAAATATAAAGAATAAGGTTACTAAGTACATTAAGGATTATATAGATTACTAGAAGAATAAATATAGCACATACACTAAATACAGAGAGGTATAAGTAATAGAGCTACCTACAGCCTCTTAGATAAATATTATAATAGATTTTATTACACAGCTACCTATCTCTAAGAACCCTGTTACAGAATACAGCTACAACTCTATCTTTATTATAGTAGACAGATTTATAAAAGCTGCAGAAATAATACTCTTCTAACACAGCTATACTGCAGAGCAGCTTACTTAAGTATTCCTAGACTAAGTTGTTAGGTATTACAGCATTTCTAAATTAATTATTAGTAATAGAGATAAGCTCTTTACGTTAAACTATTAGACTACGCTGTTAGCAGCTATTAGTACTAAGAAGAAGCTATCTACAGCTTATTATCTGCAGACAGACAAACAAACTAAACACACAGATTAGACTATAGAAACATTTCTACAAATATACAGCAACTAGTAGCAAGATAACTAGGTCTTACTGTTACCTATAGCACAGATTGTATATAACAACAAGTTATTAGAAGTAATAGGCGCAATGCTATTCTTCTTAAATTACAGGAGACATCTAAATCTCTTTACTAGAGCACTAGACACGCTAGTACAGACAGAATTAGCAATCTCCTTAGTTTAGAAACTAAAGAAAGTATATAAAAAAATGCTAGAAAACATTAGCAAGGCTTAAAAACAAGTAATCTCTTATATTAACTAGAAACAAAAAACAGTACGTTAGCTAAAAGAGAGGGATAAAGTCTATCTTCTTATAAAAAACCTTTAAACATAGAAACCTATAAAAAAACTAGATTACGTTAAAGTTAGACTATTTTTTATTTCTAAGCAGATAAGCCTAGTTAACTACAGACTTGCTCTACCTAAGGATGCAAAGATCTATCTAGTGTTCTATATATTCTTGTTAGAACTAGCTAACCCTAGAACGCTAATCTAGAAGGACTTCTACTACTTGGTTAATATTAACAATAAGTAGAAAGTTAAAAAAATAATACAATATCGCAATATTAGCAACAGCAACAAGTACCTAGTTAAATAGTTAGGCTACTCTAAATTAGAAAATACATAGAAACCTATAACAAACCTTAAGAACTACTAATAACTTCTAAACTAGTTCTAAAGTTTGCAGAAGTGTTAATTAGGTCTAGAGTTAACTATATAGCAGGAGAATACTCTACTAATATGTCTGCAGTAGGATAGTTAATCTTCTTAGCCTAAACGTCCTTAGTAGTCTCTTCTAACTTATTTACTAGTGTAAGGAGCTAACCTCTAAGGGAATTTGCTAGTAAAATACAAGATAAATTTAATAGAGGACAACTTCTAGAACAGAGATTACAGAGTTTTTATAACTCTGTTTTAGACGCGTTAGCTCTGTAGTAGAGCTTTAGTCTATGCTAGAAAGCGTAAGCTAGAGTAATACTAAGGCAGTGTACGCTAAGAAGCTAGCACCTAAGCCTAGCCTGTTATAGTACTTCTCTACTTATTCTTTATTTATTAGCGCGCGCCTTAGTTAAAACAACTCTATTACCTACTCCCTACTTTCTGCATTCTCTGTTATACTACGTTTTAAGTCTACGCGCCTTCCTCTTATAATCCTACTACTACTTAATTGTTTAGTTGCTCTGCCCTGCTTAATTTTAACAATAGCGCCTCCTAGATTACTAACTATGTCGCGTTCGCCCTATAAGAAGGCGCTAGGCAAGTAAGTAAGTTACTCTATCTCTACCTGTAATATACCTATTTACTAACTCTTTTACCTTGCCTAGGCCTGCAGCACTGCTCCTGCAGATCCTGCCTCTTCTACTACTTACTTAACTAAGAGGGTAAGGCTTATAGCAGAAGATATTAAGCTAGAGAATAAGGAGATTAAAGAAGCCTTTAACAATGTTCCTGCTAATAATTAGTCTAGAGTTCTAGGTAAGTAGTCCCTGCGTACCTAACGCGCTAGCAGCTTTATAGATCCTAAGGTCTGCGTTAGCTGTATATTATCTAAACAGGTCTACACTTTTACTGCTAGCAGCTACTTAACTAGCTGCGCTCTCTATATTCTTAGCTATTCTTACTACTATAAGGTAAGTTTCTGCTTCTTATTTCTTAGTGTTCTCTTTCCTAGCTAACTGTCTGCTAGGCCCTGCGTAAGACATAGAAGACTCTAAATAAGTACTGCGTGTTCTTGTAGTTTACTAAGGGCAACTCTGCAAAGCTCCTATAAGTTATTAAGCCTATCTAGGCAGACCTTAAGAAGCGTAAGGACCTTCTGCGTTATACTAACCTTGCATCCTAGCCTAACACCTACTTACCTGCTACTAGTTATAAGACTAAGTAGTCTAAGTATAAGGCTAAGGTTAATAAGATAAAGGCCTATCCCTCTGCTGCTATAGTCCTTATAGAGCGCACTGCTGTTGCTACTAAGAAGGTAGTAGTCTAGATTAAGACTCTAGTAAGTTATTCTCCTCTTTTTACACCTGTTTTCTAGAGTATTTACTAATTCCTTGCTTAATATAGCTTACTGTTAACTTAACACTACTTACGCGCTTTACCTACTTTAAGGCTAACCTCTGTATATATCTTAAGATTCTCCCTGCTGCTAGACATAAGGACTTTATCTAAATGCTTATTAAGAATGTTACTAACGCTACTGCAGGTAACAAGGATAATAGTAGTAGCAGAGGTTCTACTAAGGGCAGTGCTTAGGTCTTCTCTTATCTGCAGTATTTAGAATTTTCTTAGCTAGATAATACCTAGGCTTCTAGCTCTTTTCTTTTATAATAATATAGTCCCCCTCTAGAGCAGCCTATCCTTTAGGATAGACTAATACAACAAATAATCTCCCTAACTAACTAGTGCTCCTCTTCTTACCTATACTTATCTCTACTTTCTACTTCTCTCCTCCTTTCTCTATTAGAAGTAAGAAAGTTAGTTATACCCCTCTAGGGGTTCTAATTAGAAGCCTAAGGGCAAGTTTCTATTCCTACCTCTTCTATCTCTTATTGCAGACAGCTATCTATCTAGGGCTTCTAGGTCCTTATAATTGTCCTCTCTTTCCTATGTTTTACTAACATAGCCTTCCTATTATACTAGGTATTTACATCTCTTACTCTCTCTTCTAGATTGTCTTTCTCTACAGATAGAGTTAACTTTCTATTCTTTAGAGAATGTACTATTATTGTTAGTAATAACTAGAGGGCTAGGCTAGAGGTTGTTGTTTAATTGTCTGTAAAGAGAGTCCTATAGGCATAACTTAAGCTAGTTAACGTAGAAAACAGAATAGACTTTACTATTAACGTCTAGTTTAACGTTATATAAGGAGATAACTTCTATAACTATAAACTTTTAGTTCTTCTAGTCTAGTTTCCTACTTACTTAGCTATTTAAGAACTAGTTTCCTAGCTTTAGCTAAACTTTGTCCCTAACCTTTAGCTAGGGGGCTTCCCTTTATTATGTATTAGCTTACTGTTCTTATATCTGCTAAGCCTCTGCTATCTAGGCTTTAACAAAGTTAATTGTTTTAGCAAACTTCTACACTATACTTGCTATAGCTCTAGTAGGTTCTCTTGCGTATTAGTGCAACAACTCTGCTGTTAAGTCTAGGTCTATCTAGACTAGATCTACGTTATAACTGTGCTAGAGGAAGAAAGGGCTAAACCCTATAGATATAGCTACCTGTCCTTTAATCGCAATCTAGGCTATAGGCACCTAAGTAGACTAATTATCCTAAGCCTAGTTAATATAGGCTCTTAAGTAGGCTTCTACTACAGAGTTTATATATTTAGTGCTTCTGTCTGTTTAGAAGTAAAAGGCCGTAGAGAGTCTCTGTGTAATTTTTAGTAGTTAGCACATTATCTACTAGAAGTTACTAAGGAACTACGTCTCTTAATTAGAAATAATTGCGTTAGGCAACTAGTAATAGGCTACTATATTAGATATAAAAGCACAGGTAACTGTCTTTACTAATAGGTCTAGCAGAGAGACTAGAATAATGTCCTTAGAGAGTCTGTCTGTAATAACTATAAGGTTATAGTTACTCTTACTCTTAGGTAGGTCTGTTATAAAGTCTATAGAGATTTTCTTCTAAATCCTATTAGGTAAAGAAAGGGGTTTAAGAAGTCTCTGCTTTAGTTCCCTCTATAGCTTTGTCCTTCTATAGATGTTACAGTTCTCTACGTACTGTTATAAGGCAGTTAACATCTCTAGCTAGAAGTAGGCTTAGGAGAGGATTGTATACATGTTTCCCTGCTCTAGATAACCTGTAATTAGAGAATAATAGGCGTTATTAATAATCTTAGTCCTAAGGGCATTAGAGTTTAGAACCTATACTCTTCTATAGTAGTATAGTTAGTCTCTGTTATCTATAGAGTACTTAGAGAGAGAAACTTTAAGGTTAAGCTGCATAGAAAACTTCTAGGCTTCTAAAGAGATAGAAGACTTAGTAAGCTAGTAAGTCTTATTATTCTTAGCAGCGTTTTTCTAAAGTGTTTTAAATTCTTTAATACTGTTATATAGTTCCGAGTTCCTAGCTAGAGGCGTCTCCTTACGCGTTTGTTCTAGTTTCTTATAGCAGTTCTCTTATAGCTCTTTATTTAGAGAGGTTACAGAGAGGAGTTAGTCTGCTCTACATAGTTCTAAGGAGAAAACCTGTATGTTGTTAGCAGAGTTGTCTTCTAGGCTAGTCTTTACTACTTACGTAAATAGTTTTAACAGTTAAAACTATCTAGTCTTAGTCCTCTTATCTCCTATAGATAGAGGGACGTCTTCCTCTTTCCTTAAGAGTGTATCTGCTTAGTTATTAACCTTACTAGGTCTGTAGGCAAAGGTAAGGTTAAACTAGCTAAAGAGGCTAGACTAATAGATGTATCTTTTAGAAAGAAGTTAGGCCTTGCAGAAGTACTCTAAGCTTTTATAATTAGTAACAACCGTAAATCTCTTTACTTATTTCAGCTCCGTACTCTATTCTTAGAGGTATTTAATTACTGTAAGCATTTCTTTGTTATACATAGTGTAGTTTACTTCTACCTTAGAATTCTTAGCTAAAAAGTATGCTACTGTACAGAGTACCTTGTCTTTTCTATATTAGGATAGTACTCTTCCTATTACCTATCCTAACGTGTTATACTCTAGTACTATCTCTAGGTCTAGGTTAAAGTTTGCAAGTGCTAGTTCTCTAGTAAATGCAGCTTTTATAGTATTAAAGGTATACTACTAGAGTTCCCTCTACTTAAAGGTCGCGTTCTTTCCTGTTAAGCAAGTAAGAGGTTCTGCTATACTAGAAAACTAGCTAATAAACTGTTAATAGAAGTTTATAAACCCTAGGAAGCTCTAGATTCCTTTTACTGTCTTTAGAGGTTCCTATAACTTTATAGCAGCAACCTTAGTAGGGTCTATCTAGATACTCTTACTAGCCTTAATAATAAATCCTAAATACTTAGTGCTCTTAATAGAAAACTCGCTCTTTCCTACGTTAAGGTGCAACTCTGCAGCTTCTAGCTTCTAGACAATTTCCTTAACCTTAGTCTTATGCTCCTCTTAGGTGCTGCTAGAGTAGATTAACACATTATCTACGTTAGTAAAGTACTATTTGTCTAAGTACTCTCTTAAGACCTAGTTAATATACTACTAGAACGTACTTAGGGCGTTAGCTAACCTAAATAGCGTTACTAGCTACTTATAGAGTCTAAATCTTGTCTAGAAGGCTGTCTTCTATTTATCCCTCTTAGCAATCCTAATCTTGTAGAAGGCCTAGATAACGTCTACCTTAGTAAACTATGTTGCTTTTAAGATCTGTAAGAGAGTCTTATAGATTAGAGATAGTAGGTACTAGTTCTTCTTAGTAATTGCATTTAGTGCCTAATAATTAATACAGAACTAGAGACCCTTACTAGGTTTCTTAATAAACAGCACTAGGGCAGAAGTACTAGACTTACTAACTTAGATAAAGCCCTTATCTAAGTAGCTAGTAAGTTGCTGTTAGAGCACTAGGAGCTTCTTACAGGACATGTTGTATAGTAGTCCCTATAGTACTATTACAGGTTTCCTATCTTGCTTAATTAGCTTAATAGCATAATCTATGTTAGGTCTATAGTAAGGTGCTAGCTTATCTGCTTTCTCCTTTATAAACGTTCTAAACTTATCTTCTAGGAACTCTAGGAAAAGGTCTTAAGAATCTATTAGCTCCTTCTTCTTTAGAGCCTTCTAGATATCTGCTATTAATATAGAGAATAGCTCTGTGTTCTAGTCTGTCTTAGACTTCTTTCTTAGCGCCTAATACAGCTCTAGGCTAACAGGCTTAGGCAGTTAGTTAGAATAGGCGCCCTCTCTGCTTCTAACTCGCGTCTGTAAGAAGTAGATAAATAACAATTTCTTAGCTAGTGCTATAGTAACCTTATTCTTATCTATCTATAGTCTCCCTAGGAAAAGGTTGTACTCTCTTTCCCTGTCTAGCACATATACCTAGAGGGTCTTTCTATAGCTATCTATGTCGATCTTTATTCTTACAACATTAGTTACCTAAGTTACTTTTCTAGCTATGCCTAATACCTTACGTCTATACGTAGAAGTACGTTAGAAGTTATTTTATAATACAAACTTAAAGAAGACTATACTGTATATTAAACACCTAGTATTAATTAATATATGTGCTACAGTGTTGTCTTATACTATTACATGCAGTAATATAGGCTTACTATCTAGCTACTGCTAGTAGAACTCCTAGAACAGTTCTCTTCTCTTTATAACTTCTTTTCCTAACCTCTGTTTACGCCTTGAAACAGGAGTTTCTAGTTTTCTAAACCTTTATTAGTAGAATTATTAGTTTTAGAAACCTTAGCAATTGTACTCTAAACCTAGACTTTCTCTAGTTTCTTAGCTAGAGCTAGATTGTATCTGTCTACGTAGTAACCCTTCTTTCTATATCTTAGACAGACGTTAGCAGCTCTCTACTAGTTTATAACTTTCTAAGTCTGCTACTCTGCTTATAGTTAGTTATTAGACTTAATCTTCCTAGAGTAGACTCTAGTAGGTTCCTAGTCTATACTATCTAGGTTTGTTCTGCATATGTGTTGTCTAAAGGTGCTGTTTATTAGTGCTTTAGACCTATAGAGGTTAACCTCTACTACTAAGACTCTAGCTATAAGGCTTTAGAGGTCCTAGTTGTCTAGAATGTCTACTAACACTATCTTGTCCTAGAGGTCTAGTTAGAGTGTAGACATGTACCTAGTCTTAAGGTTCTTTATATTGTCCTCTTTAGCAGCGTTGTAGGCTAGCTAGATAAACTCTGTATTAAAAGACTTAATACTCTAGTTGCTCTTCTTTATAGTAATAGTTTAGAGTTTCTGCTAAGAGCACTCCTTAAACAGTAAGTCTTTATACTACTTATCTAGAAAGTCCTAGAACTAGGTAGTTGTACCTATTAGGTTATAGTCCTTCTATAATAACCTAATCTGCACAGCCTATCCTTCTAGCCTGTTAAACATATAGGCAACTCCTAGAACAGCCTCCTAGTCCCCTATAGACCTTAGCTTATTCTTTATCTAAGACTTAAACGTCTAGTACGCTTATTAGTTGCTACTAAACTTACCTATGTTAAGTAACTTTATAGTCTTGCTTAGTCTGTTGTTAACTGTTTGTATAGAGGTAGAGAGTGTTGCACTATAGTTTAGCAATCCTATAGATGCAACGTAGGCTTAAACCTAGGCTTTAACTAGCCTTTATATAGTTTTACCTATATCTTCCTATTATAGGTTCTAGTTAGAGTCTGTTATAGGGTAGGCCTTATTGTTAGTAATTGCTACTACAGCCTTAGGTAGAGTTGCCTATAATAGGTAGGTAGTTAGGCACTCTAGTACGTAAGCTAGAAGCTCCTCCTGCTATTCTTTAGGTACTAACATAGTAGTAAGGTTCTAGAGTTTAGTCCTAACGTCTAATTAATTATTGTTACTAGTGTACAGCTTAATACCGTATTATTCTAGACGCCTAGCAGCGTTATTATATGTCTTGCTTATTAATTCTTATTTAGTAATTAAATCTAATTATAAGGAGCTAACCTCTAAGAGAATTTACTAGTAAAATACAAGATAGATTTAATAGAGGACAACCTCTAGGACAGAGATAGTAGAGTTTTTATAACTCTGTTTTAGACGTGTTAGCTCTGTAGCAGAGCTTAAGTCTATACTAGAAAGCGTAAGCTAGAGTAATACCGAGGCAGTGTACGCTAAGGAGCTAGCACCTAGGCCTAGCCTGTTACAGCTAGGCACTTAGCCTTCTTTACAGCCCTATCCTTTACTTAGGCTAGAATTTTCTTATTCTACAACAGACGCGCAATTACATCTAAAAGCAACTTTTTATCCTCTTTAACTTTCTTTTTATATTTAGCCCTAGTCTTATTTAAAGACTCCTAGAACAGGTTAACGCACAGACGTCTAATATAAACGTATTTAGCGTACTTTAAACAATTTAACAAAGGCATTATAAAATAGTCTTAACTAGTAGTAAAGCAATAATTACAAGAGATAGGCGCAATAGAGTTGTAGTAACAGATTTTAATGCTAAGACGCAGACACTTTTAGAATACAGAGGATATAATAATACTACAGGAACTAAAAGTAGCAGAGCACTGCTTATAAAGAACAGCTAATAAGATTTAAGACAAATCTAAGAAAGAGGAGAGATAGTATTATAATCTCTTTATATCTAGCTAATTGCTAATACCTATAAGCAATATAACAGTATAGGTTAGTACTATAATTATAACTGTAGGCTAGTACAGCACAGTTCTATTACACGTTACGTAACAAGCTTACTTCTTAGTAGTTAAGCTAGGTAGGTTACACATAACAGCTTACGCAGCTTACGTTAAGCTTAGTAAGCTACAGCTTACACAGCTTATATTAAGCTTAGTAAGCTCTTATAATTATTACAGTATATAGTTTGTAGGAACACAACCCTTATAGTTTATGTTTAACCTTGTTAATTAACTTTGTTATTAGAATATCTTAACCCTGCTTATAAAACAGATAGTCTACTCTATACTCTTCTTTATAACCCTAAGTAGCTAAGGTCTTAGACGCATACTACTTACCTTCTAGGCCCCCTGCTCTTGTATTTATCCTTAAGACCTAATTAAAAATTACTTACAGACTTTATCTAAAGTGTAAAACTTAACAGCTATATAGAGACTAACTTTCTAACCTCTTATAATAATAGAGAGATTTACTCTCTTACCTACATAGACAGCTATTTAAGGAAGCTATAGGCAAAGAGATTACTACTCTACACAACGCAGGTATCTAAGAAGTAATTAATTTACTTACTAGAGATAACAAGCTACTTCTACTTAAATAGGTGTTTACATATAAACTAGATTAAGATAGCTACTTTCTTAAGTGTAAAGCTAGGATAGTAGTACGTAGAGATCTTTAAGTTATTAATATAATCTAGTCTACCTACGCAGCAACGCTTACTGCTAGGTCCTTTAGGACTGCTATAGCAATTACAGCTAAATTTAACTTAGAAATTATACAGTATAACATTGTTAGAGTCTTCTTACATGCTAATAAGGATTACTAGCTAGTAGTAACCTATAAGCTGCTAGATAGGTACAAAGTACTTTAGAAAAGCGTTTAGCTTAAATAAGCACTATGTAGGTTAAAAGACTTACCTCTTCTATAGTATAAGGAGCTCTCTAAAATACTTAAAGCAACTAGGCTTATAGCATCTAAAGAAGAGCCTTGCTTATTCTTTAGTAGTAATTGTTAGATACTGCTGCTCTTCTACGTTAACAATATACTAGTAATGTACTACTTTACCTAGATTACTAAGGCAAAGCATATTGTTTATATAATTACAGCAGCCTATATAATTAAAGAGCGTAGTCTAGTCTAATAGTCTCTTAATATTAGAGTTCTTAGAGACTAGGAGCAGCAGATAATAACGCTTGTTTATAACAAGTATATTAACAAAATTACTAAGAAGTTTAACCTTAATAAAACTAGAGTCTTTCTATATACTCTGCTCTCTACTATAGATCTAGTAAAAAGCACTAGAGAAGCTACTAAGCAGAAGATTAAGAGCTATTAGGAAAGAGTTAGATTAGTGCTATGTACTGCAATTATACTGCAACTAGATATAGCGTTTACAGCAGCTAAACTATCCCTATATCTTACTAATCTAAGCAAGAAGCACTTTAAAGCAGTACACTAGACAATTGTCTACCTATACTAAACTAGGTATTAGATAATCTAGTATAGCAGGCACAGAGGAGCTAAGCTGCTTATTTACAGTAACGCGTTATTTGCTAATAATATTAAGACTTAGCAATCTTCTTATAGATACCTTATAATGCTCTTTAGTAGGCTAATAGTATAGAAGGCGTCCTAGCAAGCTACTATTACTACCTCTACTACTAAGGCAGAGCTCTTAGCACTTAAAACGTTGCTAAAGAGACTATAGCACTTAAACAGCTATTTAATAAGCTTACACTAATCCTAGGAGCTGCCTAAACAATCCTCTATAACAACTAGCAAACAATTAAACTAGTAGTTATAGAAAATAAGCGTATAACAACGCAGCTGTGCTATATAGATACACAGAATATATAGTTATAATAGAAGCACACTACAGGTATGTTTAAAGTGCTCTACCTCTCTACTAATAGCATACTAGTAGATAGATTAATAAAAAGTCTATTAAGGCAGCAGTTTAAGAGGTTTAGAGAGCAGCTTAACTCTAAGAATGTAATTACAACAGTTACAGAAGAGTAAGGCATAAGTATATATAAAGATTAGAAAGAATAGAGTATTATTAAGGAGTAAAGCTTTATAGCCTTAGGCCTAATCTAAATAGAAAGGAGTTTACTAACAAATTTACTAATAAAAGCAGTAATAAGCTTAATAGCTCTCTTCTTATAGCACTTGCTTAGAGCGCAGATCTTATTCTTGTTAATAGCAGTGTTAGTAGCAGAGTTAAGAGTAGTAGGTGTAAGTAGAAGCAGCTTAGAGGAGAAAGTAGGCAGTAAGAGAAGGCTATAGGCAATAACTACTACTTTAGCAACTACTAATACTTTACAGAACTTAGTTCTTAATTTCTTAAGAGCTAAGTCTAAGAGCTAGAGATTATGCTGTACAGCTGCTAAAAGCTTATAAGCCTTAGAGAGAGTAAGTAAAAAGCTATATATGTTAGCAGGCAATTAGTAAATAGAGGAGTAAGAAGATCTTACTAAGAGTTGTAGTTGTGCCTAGAGGCGCAGCGCTAGCAGCAGGAGCTGCTACCTAAGTAATTATAGCACTTACTGTTTAAATAACTAGCTAAGACACTGTTAATACACTCTAGGCATAAGTTACTATACTAGATTGTTTTAGCACTATAGGTGCTAGAGGCAGGAGCAAGGAGTAGAAACAACATCTACTCTTTCTTATTACCTAAAGGCGTGCAAGGCAGCAAGAGTAAGTAGAGTAGAAGTAAAGGTAAGCGCAAGAGCAAGTAAAGCAGCGTAGAAGAAGCAGAGCATAACAGTAATAGCAACTACAACAGTAACTATAATAGTAATAGCTAGCAGAGTAGTAAGCCTAGAAGAGAAGCTAGTAGTAAGCTTAGAGAGCTTAAGAGTAGAAAGATAGTAAGCAAGGCAAAGCAGCTGTAGGCAGATTAAGCAGCAGATATAGAAGTAGTATGCGCCTTTTACACAGTAGAATATTTCTATAAGTATTAGTATTTAAGCAACAAACATTATTGTAGATTAATTAGAGAAGTACTAACCTTAACTATAGCGTAGAGTTATACTAAAACAAAAGGTAAGATAAGCAATATATTAGTGTTGTAGAAAGCTTGCTTACTAATTTCTTAGTATATATAACACACGCTTTAACAAAAACAGCGTAAGCTTCTAAATAAGCAAGTCTTATATACTTAACTTGCCTAGAGAGTGTATTACAACATTACTAAACGCTAGATCTACCTACTAGAAGCTTGCCCTACCTAGATCTACTCTACCTAAGGTTAGGCTAACTTACTAATAGATTTAAATCTCTTCTTGCTTATGCTATGTATGCAACGCGTTAATCGCCTATACTAGGTATACTAAGCAATTAACTAATAGTAGCATAGAACGCTTAATAAGCATATAAATAGTAACCTAAATAGACACCTACATATAAATTAATAATCTATCTCCTAGTTATTCCTAAGCTCGTTATCTAATAACAATACCTAATCTACTTAGCTAAGAATAGCTTAATAAGAATTAATCTTAGGACTAGAGGGATTAGAACACTAATTATCTTAACTAAAACTCTAATTGTAAGCATAGCAAAGATTATAAGGACAGGTAGAAGGATAGAACAGATAACTATCTAAACAGAGATTAGGATAGTAAAACAATTCTAATTAAGAAAGAGCATACTAACCTAAAGAGGATCTACTATTACTATAAGATTAATTGTAATTACTAATTAAGGTGCCCTAAGACTAAGAAGGATTAATACTAGGCAGACTTAATCTATAATGTTTATTCTTTAATAGTCTCTCTCTACTACGCCTGTTTATATCTAAATAAGAAGAAGTAGAAGAAGCACTGCTCTAGAAAGAATTTATAAAACATAGATTACTACTAGACTAATTAAGCTAAGTCCTCTGTATAACTGCCTATAGAGTAGTTAGAGGCAGAGCAGCAGTAGGCAGATTAATCTAAGTAGGACCTTAAGTTGTTATAATTAGAGTATAAGAGGGTAAAGCAGTTGTTAGAATAGAAGCAGGCAGTAAGATTAAAGCAGAAGAAGACATAACTGCCTAGAAATCCTTACTAGAAGCAGCAGTAATAATCTAATCTATAATAAGAAGACCTCTAGTTATATTATAGACATTGTCTAAGCTTAATTAAAGTAAGTTAAAATATAGATTAATTACAACGTAGGTATTAGTAATCTCCTAATCTGTCTTTAAAACTTTTATTTTCTAATTCTTTTTTACGTCTAGAGTCTTCTTCTAGATCCTAGGCTCCTAGCCTCTCTTATAGCCTTTAACAGAGCTTATAAGGCAGTTCTTTATAATCCTCTAATTAGTTAGGGATAATTAATAATCTTAGGATTAATACTTAAAGAGCTCTTATTATTAGTAAGAGAATAAGCTACTCTTTTGGCAAGTTCTTAAAGAGACGCATAGCTATATATCTAATTAGTAACAAGATAATTAAAGATTAAATCTTCTTTTACTTATATAGATAAATAAGAATAAGTATAACACTTAACACAGTGCTTACTACTAGAATTAGAATCTAATAAATATAGACAATTATAGCATTTACTATTACTAAGGCTACTAATTTTACAGAAAATACATATATTACAAGAATACTTATAGATTAGACTAATTATAATCCTATTTAATAAGAACTTAACATAATCTTTCTTTTTATCTTAAAAGGTATTAAACTTTTTGCGCAAATTAAACAGCGCCTAATTTTTAACCTCTTATCTATTATTCTTCCTACTCTAACTCTCTTAATTATTAGACACCTTAATAATAGTATAGGAAGATTAACCTAATTAAGAAGGTGTTAGATAGATTAGATTAGCTGTAGTAGCGCGCTTTTTCTTAATCTTCTTTAAACTAGGCTCTGGAAGAGTACTTAAAGTACTTACTTAGCGCTTTGCAGCAGTCTCCTTAAAGGTTTTTAATCTTGTTTTTACTATAGTAGTTAGCACAAATTAACTACCTCTCTTACTTATGCCTAGAGCATATTTAGGCAGTATACTATTATTAATTATGCTATAAGAGAATGAATTATGAATTATGCTATAAGCGAATTAATTAAAAGCTAATAATTAGAAGTTAGTAACTACGTAATAAAATAGGGATTAATTGTATATAGTAAAAAGGTTAGTAATAAGCAAGTAACTTGCGAATAGGGAGTATAATTTATTTAGTTTAGTAAAACATATTAAAGAAAGGTATATAGCAAAAAGCACTAACTAAAACATGCCTAATCTCTTTACTTATAGCACTAAAATTGTAACATATATATTACAATAAAAGTTTATTAAGAACCTAGTAAACGTATTCTATATAACGCTATAGCTAGAGTAACTTAGTAAGTTAAATATTAAGTAACTCCTAATAAATCTAAGAGTTAACAGCGTACCTTAGTAGGTAGGTAAGACTTAATATCTACCTACTAGTTAGGGACTAGAATCTCTAGATTTGTAGGTTAGTAGGTTAAGAAGTTAACATCTACTAACTATAGGCAATAACCTCTTAACTAGAAAACACTAGCCTATTTTAAAAGAGAATCCTCTAGTATACTAAAAGGGTTAATAACCTAGTTATAAAACCTTAATTCTGCGCATATAATATTATGTATATCTACTTCTTTGTCTACTCTAAGCAATATATTATTAAAAAAAGATTCTAATAGAAGATACTAGCTTTCTTTATATACTCTAAGCCTTAGAATAATGCTTAGACCTAGACTTCTCTAATACTAGCAGTATAAAAGCATGCCTTAAGCATACCTACTTAGTGCTATTATACGTATTAATAACAACGCTCTATATTAGGAATATAGCATTAATTATATATAACTTGTTGTTATTAATAGCATCTTCTACTACTAGTTTTATATTAATAAAGTAATAAGGGTATATATGTTTAGTTAGCATATCTTATTAGCGCTTGCTTTAATAATACTAGAGTAGACTACCTAAGCTGTAAGATAGAATAGGACTCTTCTAGGTATTCTTTTTATAGGCTCCTTTAAAGAAGTGAGTTTACTAGTCTTTAGAGAAGTAGAAACTATATAAGGTATAGAGTAGCTTAGGTTATTACTTATAAGGTAGTTAATAGTTAATTATTAACAACCGAGTTACTGTAAGTGTAAAAGAATAGCACTACTCCAAGTGTAGAGTCTATAGAACAATAATAAATAGATATTATTATTTAGAAGAACTAACTTCTAAGAAGTGTAAGGTAATACTATTACTGTAATTGCTATTGTTTTTAGCACTATTGCAAATATATTAGACAAGTTTCCTCCTAAAATCTAGCTATAAAATAAAGACACAAAACAGGCTAATAGGGAGTATAAGGATGAGCAGTTAGAAGTTAATATAATTTTAATATTATTTTGTGCGTAGTTGTTAAGTTATTAACCTAATTAGGGAACTATCTCTTAGCTGTATATATAGTAATATAATTAAAACAACTAATAAGAAAAATTAGAGACATAGCAAACCTACAAGATTAGGAATACTAATTGTAGACTAGCGCTTCTAGAGGGTGTGTTGTAGTAAAGGTTAAACGTTATATAAGTGCTAGATTAGGACATCTAATCTATTGCAGATTATTACAGAACCTAATTCTAGAGTATAATCTCCCTTTCTAGAACAATTAGAGATTAACCCTAGTACTATAGGTATATAAATATAATTCTTTACTATAATAATAAAACAAAGAACTTAATTACCTCTTTTACTTATTAATTACTCTTACTAGTTCTCCTAGCTCTAACAATACTAAGTACCCTAAAAAGGTATTAATGCTTATTTTAATAGTAAGCTTATAGTTAAAACAGTACTTATAAATAGCCTAATAGAAGTAGACAAGAACTTAAGTTTGTACCTAATATTATTGCCCTTCTTAGTAAGAGTCTGTCTTAGGCCTAATAAACAGCGCCTAGGGTTAGAGAATCTAACTTAATAGATAGATCTCTCTTTAGTACTAGAACTTCTAGCAGCAACAGCACATTATAACCTTTACTAACCTAGAAAGTCCTTATATGTAGCAACGTGCCTTAGCTTATAGATAAGCTAGCTAAGGCTAAGACTAGACCTGTATAAGGTTATTTATCTAATCTAAAAGTGCTCTAAGCCTACTAGACTCTAGATTTAAACCTACGCACGCTTTAGCTATTAAAGTAAGTATAATATTTAGTTATAGCTTTGCCTGCTATACTAGATATCCTCTAGCTGTTAGCTGTTTTATGTTTTAATTTTGTAACTAGTGTTTAAGAAGGCGCTTATCTGCGCTACAAACCAGCACTGTTATAGTGTTATTAATTAGCACTAGTTCTTTAATAAAACATATTATTAATTTTAAGTCTAACAAGAACAGTAGGTTCTGTAAAAGACAGTTATTTATATCTACCTTCTTACAGCAAAGCGCATCTATATTAAAGCTAGTTTATCTAAATAATAATATATAACTAAAAAACTATTAATCCCTAAAGCTACAACTAGCTAGCAATTATCTCTATGTTTCTAACTTGCAATTATGCCTTCTATATTTGCAACGTAAACATAGTAGGTGTAAAGTAATCTATATAAAGCTCCTTTTTTGCTTAAAACTTAGTTAGAGATTACCTAAGAAGTAGCAACCTAAGCTACTCTATTTCTTCTAGACTCTTTACACCTCTTTAGACAAACAAATAGCTCTTAAAGGTTCCTAGCGCCTGTAGTATGTGTAGGATAGTGCTAATCTATCTTGCTCTATCTGCAGCCTACTGTAGTGTTGTTAGAAGGGCTAACAAAACGCTCTAACTAAACATATACACCCTTATTACTTTATTAATATTAAATTTAATATAGGGGACACTATTAATAAGAAAGAGTTAGAAATAATTAATACTATATTGCTAACAAAGCGCCTATCTGCTAATAGGCACAAAGGCACTAATTAGATGTACTTAGAGCAGACTTTTGCGCAGTTAAGGTTATAGTAGTTTAGGTCTTAGTTACAACCTAAGGGTTATTGCTTATAATAAAAGCTTATAATAGTAGTAGGGTTGTAAGTTTATTATATATACTGCGTTTAGAGCAGAAAGTTAAAGAATGCAATTAGGTACAGACACTAGTATAGACAGATAGACTTTATAGAATTATAGACATTAACTATAGAAGCGTGTTGCAGACTCTTCTTGCAATATTAGCTGCTTTTTAGTTAAGGAGTTGTTGCCTATAATACCTCTTATTCTGCTAAGATTGTTTAGTTTGCAATAGAATTTCAACTATTTAGTAGGCCTTAAGCTTTTTCTACTATAGTTTATTATTAACTTAAACTTAGTTAGAGTTAGTTAGTGTTTAACTTATTAAGTTACTTATTATTTAACTTACTTGTTATTAGGTTTACATAAGACGCGTATACTAAATCTATTAAGACATTTTGTTAACATTTATAATACAATTTCTTATACTACAAGTAGAGAGACTAGGCTTGTTTTAGTTACTACTTTTTGTTTTATACCTCTATTTGTTGTGCTTCTTTATAATAATTAAATTATACTAGATATCCTAAAAAAGTATTAATAGTTACTTTAATAGTAAGCTTATAGCTATAAAAGTACTTATTACTAGCTAAATAGAGGTAGACAAGGATTTAAGTTAGCGCCTAACAGTAGATTAGTAAGTGTATAAAGTATAGAAGTAGAGTATAAATAAAGAAAACAAAGTTAAGGTATTAACTTATTATATACTATAACTTTCTTACTTCTACTTACTACCTACTAACATTCTGCTGCCTTACCACCTACTTTCTAACAATTAAACGCCTATACATTACATAGTTAGTAAGAAAAAATACGCGCTTAATACAATACTTACTATTTATCTATAATGTATCCTAAGTCTAGAGCAAATAATAACTAATAATACAATAACAGTACTAGTTAGAAATATATATAAAATTCTAGCCCTTAATTGTTTTGTGTATTAATTTTATAGCTAGATTTTAGAAAGAAACTTTTCTAATACATTTATAACAGCGCTATAAATAATAGTAATAACAGTAACAGTATTACCTTACACTCTCTAGAAGTTAATTCTTCTAAATAACAATCGCTATTTATTATTATTCTATAATTTAATTAATGTAAAGAAGCATAATAAATAGGGGTATAAAACAAAAAGCAGTAACTAAAACAAGCCTAGTCCCTCTACTTGTAGCACAAAAGATTGTAATAAACATGTTAATAAAATGTCTTAATAGATTTAGTGTACGCGTCTTGCGTAAACCTAATAACAAGTAAGTTAAATAACAAGTAACTTAACAAGTTAAACACTAACTAACTTTAAAGTCTAAGTTAACAACAAACTATAGTAGAAAAAGCTTAAGGCCTACTAAATAGTTGTAATCCTATTGTAAACTAAATAATTTTAGCAGAATAAAAGGCATTATAGGCAACAACCTCTTAACTAGAAAGTAGCTAATATTGCAAGAAGAGTCTGTAATACACCTACATAGTTAATATCTATAATTCTATAAAGTCTTTCTGTCTATGCTAGTGTCTGTACTTAATTGCATTCTTTAACTTTCTGCTCTAAACGCAGTACATATAATAAACTTACAACTCTACTACTATTATAAGCTTTTATTATAAGTACTAACTCCTAGGTTGTAACTAAGACCTAAACTACTGTAACCTTAACTGTATAAAAATCTACTCTAAGTATATCTAATTAGGGCTTTTGCGCCTATTAGTAACTAGGCGCTTTGTTAGCAATATAGCATTAATTATATCTAACTTTTTCTTATTAACAGCATCCTCTATATTAAATTTAATATTAATAAAGCAATACAGGTATATATATTTAGTTAGAGCATTTTGTTAGCTCTTCTAACAACACTTTAGCAGGCTACAGATATAGTAAAACAGATTAGCATTATCTTACACATACTGCAGGCGCTAGGAACTTTTAAAAGCTATTTGTTTGTCTAAAGAGATGTAGAGAGTCTAGAAGGGATAAAGTAGCTTAGGCTACTGCTTCTAAGGTAGTCTATAATAGAGTTTAGGCAAAAAATGTAAAGAAAGTAGGGGGGAAATAGGAGGACAGACTACTTTCTTCCCTAATCTAGAAGACCTAGACTAACTAGACTAGGTAATTCCAAAATAGGAAGCGTATAGCCTAAAGAGGCAAGAGGAGTAAATATAGTAACAAGATAAGATAATATAATAGACAAGTTATTATATTAAATGCTAGGTACAGAACTAAGAGAGGGGGAAAGCAAGTAGTATTTATACTCTACTTCCGTTCTCTCTATTACAAATCAGAAGGATCTAGAATAGTTATTACAAATAGATGCTTAGAAATTAAGAGTAGATTTCTAAGCAGATTGCGTAGGCAATTACGCAACTTACTAGCAGATTGCGTAGACAATTACGCAACCTACTAGCAGATTACGTAGGTGTACACGTAACCTACTAGTAAAGGCAACGTGTTCTTAAGCTATTTATAGTAAGAAAGCTAACTCTAGATCTAGTAAAGCTATAGCTATAATAAGCACAGCTTTCTAACGCTCTCTAGTTAGGCATTCTTCAGATAGTACTTTACTAGATTAGGTAAGAGCTAAACCTAATTAGGAAAGTACCTGTATTTAGGCCTAATATATATATATTTAGGCTAAATAGCTTAAGTTACCTTTTTAGGTAATAACTATTCCTAAAAAGGAAACTATCTAATAAAGATTATAAGAAGAAAGTCTTATAACTTTACACACCCCCTTAATCTTTATTAGATAAGATATAGGTTGTAGAAACAATTTAAAAACTCTATATCTTTAATAGCAATTTAGACTTATTATACTAAATTCCAGAGTAAAGCAATTTAGATTCTCTTAGAATTTAAGTATAGCTTATAATAAGCTTTTAGCAATTTAGGTGCTTTATTCTAAGTCTTTCTAATTAGAAGCTTAATTAATTTAATTAAGTCTTCTTAGATTAATCTTACTAGTAAACTCTTTAAACTTAGGAATACTAGTAGATTTAGTTAGATTATCTGCAAGTATAGTACTAGTATTTTCGTATACCAAGTCTATATTTCTACTTAGCAGATTTTCTCTAACAAAGTGATAAGTTATATCTACGTGCTTAGTTCTGGCATGATAAATAGGGTTCTTTGCTAGTTCTATAGCACTAAGACTATCTGTTTTAATAGTATTTAACTTATTAAAAATAGAATAGTCTTTAAGAGAGCTTGTATTGTTAAAAAGCTCTTTAATTACGTTTTGTAGATATAAACTTTCTTTAGTAGCTTCTTTTAAAGACATATATTCTGCTTCTGCAGAACTTAAAGCTACTGTTTTTTGCAATTTAGAAATCCAGCTTATAGCTACAGATCTATTGCAATTGAAATTGTCTTTAATATTCCTTAATAGGAATATATTGCCTATAGTTGATTTTCTAGAATCTATATCGCCCCCCCAATCTGCATCTGATACTCCTACTAAATCTATACTATTTTCAATAGATAGATTATTATCTATAGTAGGATAGATCTTATTTAGATCTATAGTAGATTGGTTGGATTCTAGAGTTAAATCTAATCCAAGGTCTTTAGTTTTAATTAAGTAACTAAAGATATAGTCTAGATACTTTAAGTGTTCTAAACTAGGATTAGACATATACCGAGCAAGGTAATTAATACTATATACTAAGTCAGGCCTAGTAAATATAGTAAGGTAGATAAGGCTACCTATTTGTTGCTGGTATTCTGTTTTAACAGTACTTTCTTCTAAGTTTTTACTTAGTTTTGTACCTATAGGCAAAGGTAGATCTTTAGGCTTATTATTAAGCTTATTAAATCTACTTAAGAGTTTAGAGATAAAGTTTCTTTGTGTAATTACTAAGGATTTCTTAGATCTATCCCTAATAATTTCTACACCTAAGAATTCTTTAATCTCTCCTAAATTAGTTACCTCTAATTTAGAAGTTGTAACTAATTCATTATATAGGTTGTTTACTAGAGTGATATCTTTTGCAAATACTAGTATATCGTCTACATGTGTAGCTAATAAAATAGGCTTAGTTTTATGTATAAATATACTAGTATCTATTCTTAAGCTTTGAAATCCTATGTTTTCTAGGATTTTAGTTAAGAATAATTGCCACTGCCTACTAGCTTGTTTTAGGCCGTATAGTGCTTTATTTAATTTACAGACTAGTTTAGAATAGTCTTTATTTTCTATAGCACTATTAATAATACTATTAAGATTAGAGTCTTTACTTTCTTCTAAAGCTTTTTTTAGAATAAAGTCTTCTAATCCTATAGGCAATTGCATATAGATATTTTCTATATCTATTTCTGCATTAGGAAAAGCTTGTTTAACATCCCAAGTATATATTTCCCAATCTAGATATGCAAAAATAGATAGAAACAACCTAATTAAGCTAGGTTTAGAAGTAGAAGCAAAGGTTTCTTTATAGTTTATATTATATTGTTGTAGGAAACCTTTAGCAACCCACCTAGCTTTATACTTCTTAATAGTATTGTCTAGATTATATTTCTTACTAAGAACCCATCGGCCTTTAATAATAGAGGCTTTAGTAGGTTTAGTAATAATATTCCAAGTATTACTTTTAATTAGATCTTGGATTTCTAGTTGCATTGCTTCTAGATAAAGATCTTTATCCTTTCTTAGTAATACTTCTTTAAAAGACTTTGGTTCTTCTAGACTATTACTATTAGAAGTAGCAAGAATGTTCTCTAATATTAACTGATTATATAGAGATTGCCAATCTTGCTTTATAGTATTAATACTATAATTTTCAGTAGTAGTATCCTCTATAATAGTAGGATTTGCTAGTACTTTACTAGAATTATCTAATAGCTCTGTTATCCTAGTACCGCTGCTAGGATTAGAAGGTTTATTAATAACAACTTTAGGATTTTTGTTTATAATTTTACTAGGATCTAGTCTAGTAAATATCTCCTGTATATTGTTGTTATTATTTGGCTTATAGAAATAACCTTCTATTATTCTACAATCTCTAGTAGTAATAGTTTTATTTGTACTAGGATTGTAAATCTTATATATATTAGACCCTATAAATCCTATTAGGTAATAGGGAGTTGCTTTAGAATCTAGCTTTTTAATTAAGCTAGTTGGTTCCTTATAGTATACTAAGGAACCAAAGATTCTTAGATTACTTAGATTAGGCAACTCTTTATATTTTAAATAGTAAGGGGTCTGAAAATTAATAGAGCTATTAGGTGTTCTATTATATAGATAGGTAGCAGTTAAGATAGTTTCTCTCCACATATTTTTAGGAAGATTACTAGTAATTAATAGAGCTCTTACTTTGTTTAATAGTACTCTATTAATAATTTCTGCTGCACCGTTTTGCTCAGGGGTATAAGGAGCAGAAAACCTAGTTTTAATTCCCTTGTTAACTAGATATCTTTCTAATTCTTTAGATTTAAATTCATTATCTAGTTGTAGAGCCTTAACTCTGTTGTTATTAAAGGGATAACTAGTGTTGTTAGAGTTATTAGAGTTATTGTTTTTAGCCTCTAATTCTAACTCTTCTATAGTAGTCCTTATAACGTCTATAATACCTTCTCTAGATCTAAGTAGTTTTACTTCTAAGTACTTAGTAAAACTATCTCTAAAGGTAATATAGTATCTATAGCCTGTAAGGGTTCTAGGCGTAATAGGACCTCCTATATCTATATACAATAGATCTAGGTAAGCATTAACCTTAGTACTAGGTTCTATACTTCTATTTTTAGTTAGTTTAGCTTGTATACAACTAATACAATTGTCTAAACTAATAGAAGCAGAGCTTATATCTTCTAGATCTATATAGTCTACTCCTGTAGTAGCGTTCTTTAGATGTTTTAAAGAACTCAAACTTATATGTCCTAGTCTTCTATGTGCTAATTCTATAGTATTCTTATTAAGTACTATAGTTTCCTTAGAATTATTATCTTTATCTTCTAAGGTAGCTACTTCTTCTAAATTAGAAGATTCTTCTATAGAAGTATCTATAGAGTTAACTTGTTCTTCTTCTGTGTTAGAAGTATTAATAGTAGCTAGTGTTTTATAGTTAGATGTTATAGAACAATCTAAACTATTAGCACTAAAGACACTTACTCCGTCTTTATAATGACCTTTAGCTAGGACAGAGTTATTAGGCTTATTAATATAGCAGCTATCTTTATTAAAAGATAGGCTAAAGCCTTTAGAAGTAATTAATCCTAAGCTTAGTAGGTTTACTCCTAATTCAGGGACGTATAGCACATTAGTTAATCTAACTAACTGCTTAGTACTAGAAAATTCTAGTTTTACATCTCCTATACCTTGTGCTTTAATAGAACTATTAGTATTACCCCACTTAATAGATGTAGAAGTAGGTTTTAAGTTACTAAATAATTCTTTAATATAGCACGTGTGTATAGTAGCACCAGAGTCTAAAATAAAATCTATAGTATTATTACTTATAGATTTAGAAGCAGAAGAAATTAAAGCTGTTTCTTCTTTATTATTGCTATTATTATCCTGATTAGTAGTAGTACTATTAGTACTGTTACTAGGCTTTTGGCTAGGATTCTTATTATAGCAATTAGACTCTTTATGTCCCCTTCTATTACAATAGTTACAAAAAGGGATATTCTTTTTATCTCCTTTTTTACTATTGCTATTATTACTACCTCTAGTTTGCATAGACATTTCTACGTCATTGTTGCTATTACTAGATGAATTATTTCTATTAAAAGAACTATTGCCTTTAATAGATTTAAGTCTTCTATATTCATCTAGCAGTTGTGAGATAATTTCTTCTATATTAATCTCACTATTAGCAGTTCTAATAGACTGTGTAATAACTGCTACTATATATTCATAATCTTTATTTAGATTATTAAGTAATAGGGCAACAATAAACTTAGTAGGTAGATTAATGTTCCTAGATTCAAGACTATTTACAATCCTTTTAAAGGTATTAATATAGTCTTCTAAATTGCCTTTACAGCTATTTAAAGTAGTGCTAATTAATTCTTTACTTAGTAAGAATTCACTACTAAATCCTTTAGCCTCGTATAGATTTTTAAGAGTATTCCATAGAGTATAAGGATTATTAATAAATTGAGTTTGTAGTAGAGGTCCATCCTCTAATGCTAGTTTAATAATAGCTGTAGCTTTATAGGCATTTTCATCTAGGTTCTCTATATTATCTACTATAGTAGCAGGATTATTTAGTATATAGGCTAAATAACCTTTTTCTACTATAATTGCTTGCATTCTAATAGCCCAAATACTATAGTTTGCAGACCCTTTAAGCTTAGGTAGCTTAATAGAATCTAGCATCTTGTAATCTAGCTAAAATAATTCCTTTCTTTATAACGTCTTATAAGTACTAGGTTATTAAATAAGGCTAGATTACAGCAATTAATAGCAACAACGAGCTATTAATTTCAGCCGGACAGGTAGGGCTTAGAAGCTATTTAATACTAAGAGATATACTTAGTAACTATACTTAAGTTAATAGATAACTAGTCTCTAGTAGAGATTTCAACTAGTTAAGTAAGCCTTTAAAACTATATAGCCTATTTAAAACTTTCTTAGGTTATATAGAAGCTGCCTATTTTATTATAGGTCTTACTACTTTTTAAACTTAGGAATAATCTAGCTAGTTTCTATTACTAGTCTTTAGGGTCGCCTATTATTTTAGGTCTTAATACCCGAGATTTTCCTTTAACTTAGAGTAAATCTAGCTAGTTTCTATTACTAGTCTTTAGGGTCGCCTAAATAGGACTTAATACCCGAGATTTCTCTTTTTAAAAGTAGCTTACTATTTTATAGTATAGTTCTCTTAGTATATTACTACCTTTAATTCTTTTTAAGGTAGTAGCAACAGCTTAGCTTTTAATTAGCTTATTACTAGATATACTATAGATAGTTACTGTTTCTACTAAGTCCGAAGACTATATGAGAAACTCTGGCTATTATAGTATTATCCTAAGTAAGAGCTTTTAATAAAGCTAGCAAGAATAGTCTTTAATAGACCTTAAGAAAGCAGTATATTTTTGCGATAATATACTAAATTCTAGTAACTTATAAAAGGTTGCCAAGCTTTTATAAGACTAACTATAGGATACCTTATAAGTATAGGAATAAGCGTCTATGTTATAAGGTATTATAAGCCTATAGCTTATACTAGCACTTAGTATAGCCGCTGGCTAGTTTGCTCTTAGTTCTTAAGTCTACCCAGAGCCGTATACTAGTATTACTACTAGTACTCTCCCTCTGCCTTTCTTAGAGGTCTAATTAATTGCCTAAACAGGCAATAAATTAAAACTTAAGATAGTCTTACGTAGGGCTAACTTGGTTGGGAATTATTGCTTAAGTTTCCTAGGTTTATCTCTATTGCTAGAGGCCTAAGGAGCAGGGACTAATACCAGGATACTGCGCTATCTAGGCTTAGTAAGCACTAGATAAAATACTGCTGAGTAAGCAGTAAACAATGCTATATTTTAGGCGAGGAGCCTAGGTGAATATAGCAAGAATAGAAGAAGTTAGAAGTAGAAGTACTTTCTCTTCTTCTTTCTCCTCTTGCTTAGATAATCTGCTTATATAAGCAGTAGCTATATATATAGCTAGAACTAAGACTTATAGAGTATATAAAATTCTCTATAGGCTATAAAGAGCCGGGCTCATAACCTGTAAAGAAAGTAGGGGGGAAATAGGAGGACAGACTACTTTCTTCCCTAATCTAGAAGACCTAGACTAACTAGACTAGGTAATTCCAAAATAGGAAGCGTATAGCCTAAAGAGGCAAGAGGAGTAAATATAGTAACAAGATAAGATAATATAATAGACAAGTTATTATATTAAATGCTAGGTACAGAACTAAGAGAGGGGAAAGCAAGTAGTATTTATACTCTACTTCCGTTCTCTCTATTACAAATCAGAAGGATCTAGAATAGTTATTACAAATAGATGCTTAGAAATTAAGAGTAGATTTCTAAGCAGATTGCGTAGGCAATTACGCAACTTACTAGCAGATTGCGTAGACAATTACGCAACCTACTAGCAGATTACGTAGGTGTACACGTAACCTACTAGTAAAGGCAACGTGTTCTTAAGCTATTTATAGTAAGAAAGCTAACTCTAGATCTAGTAAAGCTATAGCTATAATAAGCACAGCTTTCTAACGCTCTCTAGTTAGGCATTCTTCAGATAGTACTTTACTAGATTAGGTAAGAGCTAAACCTAATTAGGAAAGTACCTGTATTTAGGCCTAATATATATATATTTAGGCTAAATAGCTTAAGTTACCTTTTTAGGTAATAACTATTCCTAAAAAGGAAACTATCTAATAAAGATTATAAGAAGAAAGTCTTATAACTTTACAAAAAAGGAGACTGTGTTTATATTGCAAACACAGACAGTATAATCGCAAGTTAGAGACGTAGGGATAATTGCTAGCTAGGTATAGCTTTAGAGGTTAATTGTTTTTTAGTAGTATGTTGTCTTTTAGATACACTAGCTTTAATACAGATACACTTTACTGTAAAGAAGTAGATATAAATAACTATCTTTTGTGTTTTAGTTAGACTTAAAATTAACAATATGTTTTATTAAAGAACTGTTGCTAATTAATAACCCTGTAACGGTGCTGGTTTATAGCGTGTACTAGATAAGTGCCTTCTTAAACACTAGTTACAAAATCAAAACACAAAACAGCTAACAGCTAGAATTATTATTCTATAGACTCTAGGCTTATAGTAGTGCTATTTATCTTTACTTATATCAACTCTATTATAGTTAACTAATTATTAACTACTTAATAAGCAATAACCTTAGCTACTCTATACCTTATATAATTTCTACTTCTCTAAAGGCTAGTAAACCTACTTCTTTAAAAGAGTCTATAAAAAGAATACCTAGAATATTCCTAATTTATCTTATGGCTTAGGTAGCCTGCTCTAGTATTATTAAAGCAAGCGCTAATACGACGCGCTAACTAAATATATATACCCTTATTACTTTATTAATATTAAACTAGTAGTAGAAGATACTATTTATAAAGAGAAGTTATATATAATTAATACTATATTCTAAATATAGAGCCTTGTTATTAATAGCTATAATAATACTAAGTAGGTATACTAAGGGCATACTTTTATGCTGCTAGTATTAGAGAGGTCTAGGTCTTAGTATTATTCTAGGGCTAAAGGCATATAAAGAAAGCTAGTATCTTTTATTAGAAATTCTTTTAAATAATATATCGCTTAAAGTAGTTAAAGAAGGAGATATATATAATATTATAGGCGCAGAATTCAGGTCTTATAGCTAGGTTATATCCGGCCCTCGGCCGTTTTGTGTCTTAATTTTGTAGCTAGATTTTAGGAGGAAACTTATCTAATACATTTGCAACAGTGCTACGAACAACAGCAATTACAGCAACAGTATTGCCTTACACTCCCTAGAAGTTAATTCTTCTAAACAACAACGTCTATTTATCATTATTCTACAGACCCTGGACTTAATTGTATAGCAGCAGTGCTATTTATTCACACTTATAACAACTCTGTTATTAATAACTAACTATTAACTACCTTACAAGTAACAACCTAAGCTACTCTATACCTTGCGCAGTTTCTACTTCTCTAAACACTAGCAAACCTACTCCTTTAAAGGAGCCTGTAAAAAGAATACCTAGAATAGTCCTGTTCTGTCTTGCAGCTTAGGTAGCCTGCTCTAGTATTGTTAAAGTAAGCGCTAACAAGACGCGCTAACTAAATATATATACTCTTATTGCTTTATTAATGTTAAACTAGTAGTAGAGGACGCTATTAATAAGAAGAGGTTATATGTAATTAATGCTATATTTATAACGTAGGGCCTTATTGTTAATAGGCGCAATAGTACTAAGCAGGCATACTTAGGGCATGCTTTTACGCTGCTAGTATTAGAGAAGTCTAGGTCTTAGCGTTATTCTAGGGCTTTAGGCATATAAAGGAAGCTAGTATCTCTTATTAGGAATTCTTTTAAATAACATGTTGCTTAGAGCAGTTAAAGAGGTAGATATGTACAATATTATAGGCGCAGGATTAAGGTCCTATAGCTAGGTTATTAGTAGGCCCCTCTTACAAAATAGGCTAGTGTTTTCTAGTTAAGAGGTTGTTGCCTACAGTTAGTAGACGCTAACCCCTTAACCTACTAACCTACAAATCTAGAGATTCTAGTCCCTAACTAGTAGGTAGATGTTAAGTCTTACCTGCCTACTAAGGTACGCTGTTAACTCTTAGATTTATTAGGAGTTACTTAACGTTTAACTTACTAAGTTACTCTAGCTCTAGCGTTATATAGAATGCGTTTACTAGGTTCTTAATAAACTTTTGTTGCAATACATATGTTACAATTTTAGTGCTACAAGCAGAGAGATTAGGCTTGTTTTAGTTAGTGCTTTTTGCTGTATACCCCTCTTTATTATGTCTTTCTAAACTAAATAAACTAAATAAATTATAGCTAGGTTATTAACTCTTTTAGTATACTAGAGACTTCTCTTATAAAATAGGCTAGTATTTTCTAGTTAAGAAGTTGTTACCTATAGTTAATGGATACTAACCCCTTAACCTACTAACCTATAAATCTAGAGATTCTTATCCTTAATTAGTAGGTAGATGTTAAGTCTTACCTACCTACTAATGTACACTGTTAAGTCTTAGATTTATTAGAAGTTACTTAATATTTAACTTACTAAGTTACTCTAGCTCTAGTATTATTTAAAATGCGTTTAGTAGGTTCTTAATAAACTTTTATTACAATATATATATTATAATTTTAGTACAACAGGCAGAGAGATTAGGCTTGTTTTAGTTAGTGCTTTTTACTATATACCTCTCTTTATTATATCTTTCTAAACTAAATAGATTAAAGGTTTTAGAGTTAAAAATCTATATAGATCTATAAGTAAGGTTACCTAGTAAGTAGTAAACTAGTACTAGCTATATCTTATATACGCTGGTTAATAGGTACAAGATACTATAGACTATAGTTAGTATAGTAGAAGCAAAATAAGAGCTATATAGACTAGGGGTAAAGGTAGAATAGAAGCTGTATTAACTAGTAGTAGAGGTTAGGTAGAATAGAGAGAACCTAAGAGGTACTCTAACGTTATAATTATATATAATAACTTACCTAGATTTCTTAGACTTCTTAGATCTCTTAGATTAGTTAAGAATTAATCTAATCTAACTAGCTAGATCTATTAGATCTTTTAGATCTCTTAGATAGGTTAAGAATTAATCTAATCTAACTGCCTAGATTGTTAGATAAGTTAGTAGGCAGTTAGATTAGATTAATTCTTAACTTATCTAAGAGATCTTACTTCTACTGCTAGTCTATACAGCCTCTATTCTTCTTCTACCTCTGCTTCTTATAGACTCTATCTAGCTTTAACTTTCTTAGCAAGAGCTTAGCGTATGTAGGGGTTAGGTAGAGCTAGAGTACTCTACGTAATATACCTAACCTCTACCTAGACTATATCTATTTACTAGCCTAATTTTGTAAAGAGCTATTTATACTAATATAACCTAATAGATTTAAATATCTACTAATAAGTAAGCTAGCTTTCCTTTAACCTATTTTCTTTTTATATTAGAGGTTTTTCTAGAGTTTAAATAGAGAAGCGTTAGGTATAAGTGTTTAGTAGTCTAGAACAGACTATAGGAAAAAAGAAGGCTATTATTAGAAGCTTTTCTACCTTAGGTATACTAACTCTTAGGAACACTTTAAAGCTACTATAGTAACTTCTTAGTATCTATATATATGTATATACTCTCTTATATCCTTAGAGGCTTAACTTCTAAAAATTTATCTTATCTTATCTAATACTATATATTTTGGTCTATCTCTCTTGCTTGCCTGCAGTGCCCTTACAAAATGTAAGGTTTAGTAGGTTCTTTACCTTCTCTTCTTGATAACGTAGAACTTTAGTCTAGAGAGGAAGGTAGCAAGAAGAGACTTAAGAGCTTAGCAAGGAATACAAAATTTAGGTAAAGGAAATAAAAGTTCTAGTACTTTTGTATAACTTTTCTTAGAAAACCCTGAATTTTCCTTAGAAAACACACAAAATCTGTGTATTTAGGACCAAAACAGGTAAAAAAACACGACCTATTAACCGTAGTGCAACGACGCTGCTACACCCTGGCTTGATGTTAGGTGGGGTCCGGGTATTACAGTGAGATGATAGGGAAAGACAATACAAGGAATGAAGCCTAGTTTATTGGTCAGATGCTCGAGTGTCACGAGGCTTATGACGTGCGTTGACAAAGATATTAAAGAATTCAGAAGATGCTGAAGTCTTTCTTCAATCCATGTCATCATGAACCACGTAGTCTTGTATCATCTTTAAGTGAGCTAGCTCTACAGTTGATGTTCTCCAAGCACAATGTATCTTTAGTCTTTGCAGAAGATTCACCGTGTGTTCAGGTTGTCCATGCTAGGAAGTCCGGGCCGACTAACCTAAAGTGGACAAAATACCACGAAGAGGAGAGGAAGCAACAACAACCATCCATAAACGCGTCACACAGCTGTGGATGATGGATGAGCAGATTGCTGAATGTAGGGTGCGTAACCGTAGGACGCAGCGTTTATAAGAAGGATGATGGCCATCCCTCGGGAGTGACATTTTCTTGAACACACAGTCAAGCATTCCAATAGTAAGTGTACCTAGGCATTACTATCCTCAGCGCCCCGTCGCAGCACAGGGCATGTGTGCTGACTATCTGTACAGTGTCTTCAAACGCTATTCCTCTTACCATCATCAAAGGCGCAGGTCATGAGTTCATCCCCATCCCAGAAGGCGAAAGCGCCATCGTCGCAGACTTCCACTCGTAGGTTTGCCTCGTTTGATCACAAAACGACGATTTCTTTCTTCATTCACGACGCAAGTTTCACCCTGAGCCCAGCTCATATTCTCACAGTATCCGAACGCAAACAACCGACTCTCCTGCGTACCTGACTTCAGGGTTCTACCGGATCCAAGCAGGGCCCACGCGCAACATCCCGCAGTACACATACGAGGAGACCAAGTATGTTCTCAGCGGGCAGATTGACGTGTTGGACGAGGCAACGGGCGTTACGCACCACCTTGTTGCGGGCGACTTTGCTTTCTTTCATGTAGGCTCTAAAGCCCAGTTTTCCAGCAAGTCAGGCGGTCTGGCTTTCTTTGCTGTTACGAGGCCGATTATTACACAGCATCCGAACTTGAAGGGGAGGGAGGAGGAGGTCAAGTCCAAGTTATAAAAGGGCATGTTTTGAACTGGTTACTAGGATGACAACGTCCAATGATCCTGTTGCGTACCCCACAGGAAGACATATTTGCTCGGTTGTATTGTTCATGCATGCCGAACATTCATCGTAGTGTAGTGAACGAGTGCTAGGAACAATGCACATATCAGACAAACGACCCATGGGAGTCCGAGACGACTTGAACGACGTTTATCATCGTATGAGGTGGGATGCGGCGTTGCCTTGTCACCTTGAGCCTCCAATCTAACTGCTCCTCGGGCATCGTTGCAAAGTGCTTCTACGATCCGATTGCCACTAACGAGCGGCATGGCATATTGAGCGACCATGCTCATAACACGCGAGTCCATTGCCTGTACTCTCTGCATGTAATGTGACTTTCTCAAGAGCCGTTTTACACGGCCATGACGTATCTGCTGTGTTGTTGTGAAAGCGGCGACGAAGTCAGAGTCTGTCCAGGTATTTTGCTCATGCCCCGGTTGGGTCAGGAGGTGTATTTGGTTTGCAAGGCATGCAGCGTCCTCGATAGCGCTGTTGCCGCCCTGGCCACTGATGGGGTTCAGCTGCGAGAAGTCAGTATTTGCACGACGGTTGCCGATCAAGAGGCGCACCTTGTGTGCAGCATCGCCTATCGTCATGATACGGTCGTAATGCCATCTGGAGAAGATGACCTCAGGCAATGTCTGCAGTGTTGCCGTCCGTCGCATTCTATACAGCTGTCCAAAACACAACGTCTCTGTGAGTGGATCGGCAGCGTGGTGCTCAGCCAATCCATCTCTTTCTGCAGAGCTATATCGTGGTATTGTATGCAGCCGGTGCGTTGGCGCAGGCAGCTGTTTGAAGAGAAACCAGTAAACACAGTTTTTCGGTCCGGTAGATAGCAAGTACGAATGGTGTTGACCTTGCACATGCTGGGTCTGAGATTTGGGAAACCCTTCTCCGGGGTCTGTGATACCAAACATGCAGCAGTAGCTGGTGGGGACATGTGCGCACTGTTGAGACGGAAAGTGATCAGGTTGCTGTTCGTTCGCCAGTCTCCACATCTCACCTCGGACTGTACTGTGTATGCCGTCGGCACCGACGAGTATCTCACCTGTGAATAAGCTCCCGTCGTCGGTCCGGACTTGCACCCCGTTCGGGATGAAGACCACTTTGACAACTCCTTTGCTGGTACGAAACTTGTGCTTTTCCTTGATGTTATCGTACAGTGCTTGTATGATGACTCTTCTCTCTAGAAACATGGGCGCGTATCCCATCCTGGGGGCGATCAGCCATAGTGCACAAGTGACTCGAGTTGGAATAACCCACCGCTGCTTGATTTGCTGCGAGGCACGCGGTGCTTGTACTATAGCGTGACTGTGCCTGTTTCTCATTGTGACGCTTCCAAACGAGTTTGCGTCTTCAGCCAACGCGTTGATTCTATCGTAGCACCCCAGCTGATGCAGGATTTCAAACCCGTTGGGAAAGATACATAGGCTGGCGCCTATATCAGGGGCGACGTGAGGGTGTTTCTCCAATAGCAGATAATCGACGCCCCTCTGTTCCAAGGCATTGGCCAGGGTCAGACCTGCGATGCTACCGCCTGCGATGAGCACTTTGGCGTGGCGGGGTGGACTCGACATAGTCGAGGCTAGCGCAGGATGCTTGCGATGACATGGTAATCAAGGATGATGGATGTAGGATGGTTTTCTTGGGTGGTCTGGGACAACAGGCTAGTGCGCAGGAGGCCTTATACGAGGACTAGTGGAGGGAACGGCCGAGGTGGAATTGACGATGGTTTTGCTATGCTAATGGTTTGCAGTACCCAACAGGATGAGGATTGGGAAAATGGTGCTACACGGGGGCATCCGTAATGTACAATGATTACCACACGACGAGTACGTATCTTACATTTTTCCACCGGTGAGGACCTCGGCAAGCTTCTTGACACGGACCCTGGCCAGACCGACGCCCTCTCCGCCGCGCAACTTGTTCATCCTGTCGCTAACGCCCTCGGGCATGGGGCCGTGCCATGGCGACAGACCGTCCTTACCCTCTGTGCGGGGGCCCATGTTGCCCTTGACGTCCCAGGCCATGGGCGCGTCGTCTGTGCCAAAGGTCTGCTCGATGGCGAGGTCGAGCTGGTCGTCGGTGACGATGAATTCACGGGCGTTTGTGTAGAGGTCGTGCAGACGCGAGGCGCGGACGGCGTGGTGGGCAGCCTGCCTCCGGTCGTAGGCGCGTCTCCGGGCGTCGATGTTCTTGTTGGCGGGGGGCAGGGCGTCGGCGAGGAAGTCGCGCACGCCCTTGGAGACGGACGTCTCGGTCAGGACGTCGACTTGGCGGCGGGGGGCCATGGCCAGCTGGGTGCGCAGCTCTCCGCTCTTCTGTATGCGGTGCAGGTGGTGGGCGTCCGAGGCGAGTTTGCGGGCGTGCAGCTCCTTGACACCGTCTCTCAGGGCGTCTTTCCTCGCGTCGGCCAGGCGCTGCTTGTACAGGCGCAGGTCGGCGTCGCGGCTGAAGGGCCCGGGGGTCTTTGGGTCTTTTGCATCCTTGGTGGACTTGCGCAGGAAGGCGTCCGAGTGCTTGGGGTGCTGGTTGCGCGTGTTGAAGATGTCGCGCGGGATGGGCAGGTGGCCTTTGAGGTTGGGGTCGAGGGGGAATGTGGGCTGGGCGGGCTGGGGCACCTCGATGTAGTTGGGAGACTGGGGGCCGAGGGCGAGGGCGGACGGGGTGGAGGAGAAGGGGCGGGCGTGGGCGTGGGCGTGGGCGTGGAGGCAGCTGGCGGGCGGCGGCGAGGCCCAGGCGGCGCGGGCGGGGATCCTGGGCGGCATGGCGATGGTGTGGTGGAGGGGGTGCAGGGGGAGGAGGGGGTGGAGGTGGTCGCGGTGGTCGCGGTGGTCGTGGTGGTGATGGCCCGCTGCGGAGGTGCTCGAGGCGCCGATAGTCTCGATGCTCGCTGCGAAAAGTTGTGCCAAGGCGCGCTAGGGCGCATGCGCGGCGGCGTACTGAGAAAAAGTTCGTCGCGTGAAAATAGGCCGTCGCTCTTTCCTGCCTTCCTGCCTTCCTGCCCTCCTGCCCTCCCACTGCCAACCTTGCACCACAGGAAGCAGCCACACACCGCACTGCACTGCACTGTACTGCACTGTACTGACTGCATTGTACTGACTGCATTGCACTGTACTGCACTGTACTGACTGCATTGTGCCCACTGCGTCGTACTGACTGCGCTGCACTGACTGCGCTGCACTCATCACACCGCAATCATGGGTACAGGCAAGAAAGAGGCCAGTCGCAAGGAGCGCCAGGGCAAAACCGGCGATGGCATGGGCAATGTCAAGGTCAAGGGCGAGAACTTTTACCGGTATGCTTCCTGCCAGGAGAGGATATACATGTCACGCTTCACGGCACTGTTTACACATCCTGCGCCATGTAATAAAATACCCTCCATGACACTAACTAACACGTCTCTCCAGCTCCGCAAAAAAGGTAAAGGTCCTCAAGCGCCTCACCGACGGCAAGGCCCAGCGCAACGCCGCCGGAGACATCACAAAGGCCGCCTCGTACCAGTCGCGCGAGGCCCCCGTCGCCCGCGTCGAGCCCAACCGCAAGTGGTTCAACAACACGCGCGTCATCTCCCAGGATGCCCTCGACTCGTTCCGCTCCGCCGTCTCCGCCCAGGCCTCGGACCCCACCTCGTTCCTCATGAAGCGCAACAAGCTGCCCATGAGCCTGATTGAGGAAAAGGGCAACATCAACGGCCTCAAGCAGCACGCCGCCAAGATCGCCGTCTCCTCCCAGCCCTTCTCCGAGACGTTTGGCAACAAGGCCCAGCGCAAGAAGCCCAAGCTCGACTTCAGCTCCATCGAGGACCTCGCCACTCGCACCGGCACCATGCACGAGAGCTACGTCGAGCGCCTCGAGCAGGCCAAGCTGCTGTCCGGCACCTCGGGCGAGCCCCACGAGGAGAACAAGGACGGCGACCTGGCCAGCGCCCGCGAGTTCATCTTCATGAAGGGCACCAGCAAGCGCATCTGGAACGAGCTGTACAAGGTCATCGACTCGAGCGACGTCATCCTGCACGTCCTCGACGCCCGCGACCCCAACGGCACCCGCTGCCGCAGCGTCGAAAAGTACATTCGCACAGAAGCTCCCCACAAGCACCTGGTCTTTGTCCTGAACAAGGTCGACCTCGTGCCCTCCAAGGTAGCTGTAAGTCTAGCTCCCCTCTACACACCCCTCACCCACCTTCCATCCCCCATTTTAAGTCAAGGACCTATTCGTTTTCCTCGCGAAATCCTCTCCATGAACTGGTTCTGTTACAAACTGGGAAGATTGAGACCGACTCGCTTTCCCAACGCCGTCTTGGCTGCGGGTGGACGGCTTCCGTTTTGGTCGCTGTCGCTAGAGTTTAGAGTGATTGTTTGAGTTGAGGGCCGACTCCGCCTCGCGGGTTCTTGTGGCGGTCCTCTTAGTAACGCTTCACACATGCCTTCGTCCTGACCGTGCTTGTTTTGACACGCATCAAGACACCGGCTAACATGATCGCAGGCTGCCTGGGTCAGACATCTTAGCAAAGAATTCCCCACACTGGGTACGTCTCGTCACTCCCTCATCACTTCATCTCAACTAACACCCCCTCAGCCTTCCACGCAAACATCAACAACTCCTTCGGAAAGGGCTCCCTCATCGCCCTTCTCCGTCAATTCTCCTCCCTCCACAGCGACCGCAAGCAGATCTCCGTCGGTATGGTCGGTTACCCCAACACCGGAAAGTCGTCCATAATCAACACACTGCGCAAAAAGAAGGTCTGCGTCGTCGCACCCATTGCTGGTGAAACAAAAGTCTGGCAGTACATCACACTCATGAAGAGGATCTACATGATCGACTGCCCGGGTATCGTGCCACCGAATCAGGAAGACACCGACGAGGACCTGCTGCTGAGAGGCAGTGTCCGAGTCGAGAACGTCGAGTACCCTTCCCAGTACATCCCAGCCGTGCTCAGACGGGTGCAGCCCAAATATCTGCAGCGAACGTACGAGTTGAAGGAGCCCGCCACCGATTCAGTCACATTCCTCGAGATCCTCTGCAGAAAGAGCGGACGTCTTCTCAAGGGTGGTGAGGCTGACATCGACGGTGCTGCCAAGATGGTGTTGAACGACTGGATCCGTGGAAAGCTACCTTGGTTCACGCCTCCACCGTACAAGGAGGGTGAGGAAGGCCCCGCAGTGGGCGTCGAGGGCCGCGACGGCGCGCTGGGGGAGATGAGCAAAAAGAGGAAACGCGGTGCTGATAGCGAAGCTGCCGCGAGTGTTGCCGCTACCGTCGACACTACCGGCGCCTCCCAGGACGAGGCTGAGAAGACCGATGGCGAGTTCGACGGCTTCAGCGAGGACGACAGCGCCGAACTTGATGATGAGGTCGACGAAGACGACGACGAGTCTGAGGAGGCAGATCTCGCTGGTGGCGTTTCTCTAGAAGCTCCCGATGTTGATGATGCAAGCGAAGACGACGAAGATGTGGAGGCAGACATTGCAGCAATATCGACGGCCTTGTCGAAAGCGAAGAAGCGGCAACGGAAAGCGTAGGAGCACTTTGACGATTGAAATGATACCCATCTTCTTCGAGCCATGTGGCTCACTCCTCTTCACCGACAACTCTGTCCTCTTGTTCACCGACAACTTTGTCCTCTTGTTCACCGACAACTTTGTCCTCTTGTTCCATGTGATGCATCTTCTTACACTGACGTATACCGCGACTCTGTTCCGTCTCGGCTGCATGTCTACCGTCAGTCCTGTGCGCACAATGCCCAGACTCACCTATCGCACGGCTTCGGTATGGCAGCAACCGACCCTCGGTAGACCTAGGCACGGTGACTGTACCAAATATCCTACACAAATCATCGTGGTTGTGCGAGGTTGTTCGCAGAATCGTACGCCGGCTATACATCTACCGCCGGACCCCTACATTTCAACCAATCACAGATCGCAGAGACAGTCGCTTGCTCTCTTCGCCCGGTCGTGGGGCTAGGTTCCTCCTACCAACAACGGCAGGGTAGACCCGGCAGAACGTATATCCCTCGCTGACGATACTCATATAACACACTACACCTACCAGCTTCCTACCCATTACTTCGAATCCCACCCTCGAAAGCACGCACACACAGTCACAATGGCACCAAACTGGGACAGACTCATCCGCTTCATCGCTACCGATGGCCGCGAATTGCGGGGTCAGCCAATCCTCCCCTCTCCCGACTTTGATGTCGGCACAACGACTGAGGAGACGGGACTCAAGGCCAAGGTCATCCATGTCGCGAATGGCGATGTTTTCGACGCTGCTACCAAGGTCACAGATGAGGAGGTGACTGTAAAGAAGCTGCTTGGTCCCGTGACCGCGGAGGAGGTGCCCATCATCCGATGCATCGGCTTGAACTTCATCAAGCACAGTACGTTCCACCAACAAGGTGAACCATCTGAAGATGGCTGACCAAGACATCAGTCCAAGAAGGAGGCCGCACCCTTCCACCCCTCCCCAGCACATTCATCAAAGCCAATACTTGCCTGGCGGACCACAATGGCCCCATTGTGATTCCCAAGATTGCACAGGACAACCAAGCCGACTACGAAGGCGAGCTCTGCTTCATCATTTCCAAGGACTGCAAGGACGTATCCGAAGCCGAAGCTTTCGACTATATTGGCGGCTATATGTCCGGCAACGACGTCTCCTCTCGCAAGTGGCAGCGCGACCCTAACCTTGCCGGTACCGTTCCGCAGTGGAACTTCTCCAAGGGCTTCGACACATACGCGCCCCTTGGACCCCAGATCGTCAGCACAAAGGTCATCCCCGATCCTAGCAAGCTCCAGCTCCAGACACGGGTCAACGGTGAACTCCGCCAGAACTCAGGCATCGACGACTTGTGCTTCAAGATTCCCACGCTGGTTGCCTTCAGCAGCCAAGGCACAACGCTGAAGAAGGGTACTGTCGTCATGACAGGGACGTGTGCGGGTGTCGGGTATGCCATGAAGAACCCGCAGTTCCTGCAGCCTGGGGATGTTGTCGAGGTCTCGCTCACACCGCAGGTGGGAACGCTGAGAAATACCGTCGAGTACGCGTAAAGAAATGAATGGTAAGAAAAGTAGATGAATTATGAAAGATGTTTGAATTGGCGAGTACAAGTTTTTTATCATCACCGCCATCCTGGATAGTGTGTTGATGTACTACCTTTGAATTGCATCTAGCTGGCACTTGGCTCCTTTATCCCAAGCACACCACCTTCGACGCACCTCCTCACCATGGCCGACCCTTGCAACCCCCTACGTTCAATGAGTGTGTAAGCTAACCGCTGATATATGACAATTTCTGGTGACGCTTTCACGTTTTCAAATTCGAACCCGATTCTTTCAAAACCGTCATATGCTCGCTGGTGCCGCGTTGTCCAGATGTTATGTTTGGCTCGTGACGAGACCATGTCGAGTTGAGGTTCGCTTTGGTTGAACTGGGGTGTTTCCCTGTTCAGACTAGCGTCGATTCTTTCTTCTAGCTCCGATCTAGGAACATGCACTTGAGAGCCTACGCCAACGATAGACGAAACTGAAAGATGCCTGCTTTCCAAGCCAACGATGGTGTGCGTCTACACTACGAAACCCACGGCGTCAGTAGCAGCCCGCCCTTGATCCTGGTAGGCCATCGTCTCGGAAGCTCATTACGACATTCAGATTGACTTGTCCACAAGCTTCATGGTTTTACGGGATCTGGTCAGGTCTTTCGACGGAACACCTCTGCACTTTCGAAGCAGTTCTACGTGGTTGTGCCCGATTTGCGCGGTCACGGTGCATCTGAGAAGCCCCGTGCTGGATACCATGTTGCGCGTTTGGCGTTGGACCTGAGCAACTTGATCGAGCACTTGCGACTTCCCAAAGGCCAGATAGCAGCGATTGGCACGAGTCTCGGGGCGGCTATCATCTGGTAGTCGAACTGCGTGGATCAAGGAGATTGCTGAAGCTGACAAGGCGGCAGGTCTTATTGTGAGCTTTTCAGCACAAACACCTTCTCACGTGTCGTCTATGTCGACCAGGCACCACTGCAGAACTACCTCTCCGATTGGGGATCTGAGTTTGGCAACCGCGGATGCAATTCCCCGCAGGCGTTAGCAGAGATGCAGCGCACGCTCGAAGGGGACGCAAAGACGGCTCATCTAGGCACCATTGCTGCTTGCTTGGGCTACCGGTCGCACCCTCGAGCAGGTGACCCCACTGCGGAGTCGAAAGAATGGCAGGAAGATGAGGCGTTCTTTCTCGCAGAAGCGCTGAAGGGTGATGGGTGGTGGTATGGCAAGCTGATGGCTGATCACACGGCGCTGGACTGGAGGGACGCGATTAGGCAGAGTTTTGGACCGGAAAGCGGGAGCACAACCAAGACACTGGTTGTTGCGAGCACGCGGAGTGGATGCTTTCCTGCTGCTGGGCCGCTCAAGGTGGTGGAGCTGGCGAATGGAGGGAAAGAAGAGGGGCGTGCGAGGGGTGTGGCGGTGGAGTGGGGAGGGCACTGGTGTTACTGGGAGAAGCCTGTGCAGTTTAACGAGCTAGTTCTTGACTTTTTGTTATGATAGAGTAGGTTGACTTGTTGTTATGAGCAGGTTTATTTGTTGTTACAGAGCAGGTTAATTTGTTGTTACAGAGCAGGTTAGCTGATTGTTGGAGAGTAGGTTAACTTATTGTCGTAGATCAAGTGCTTTCTTGTTATGATTGAGTAGGTGAACCTTTAATTGTTCTATAGCAGATTGACAACATCAGCATCACTGTCAGGATCAGAGTCCCTGCTGTACGAAGGAGCTGGTATTTGGTCTTGCACCGAAGAGGCCTAGCTTAGTATTACGTAAGGTGCAAGACCAAATACATTGTACATTGTACCAGCTCGTAGATGAAGATTGCGCTCGGACAAGCGAGCCTCTCCCCGCGTGCCCCACAAAAAGGTGGGCCAGCCAGTGTCGTCCGATTCATGGAGTGTGTCGAGTCACCGACAAGTAGGACATGTCATTCAAAATTTCGTTCTTGTTTTTGTGTCACTCCCTCGACAACCCCCACCCACCATGGCAGGCGTAGAAGACTACTCGCGGCCGACGACGCCTGACAATGCGGCCAATGGGCTGACGTCGCCGCGCACGCCCAAGCAGACGGGCCTCGCGCTCACCGAGTACACGGCGAATCCAAGCCCGCCCAGTGAGTCGTCGCGGGACAAGAGCAGCGTGATTCCAGAGGCGTTCCTACTGCCAAACGGGTATCCAGATGTAGGTCACGGGACCAATGGAGTGGGTAGCCAGTGTCTGACGCCAGCCACGACAGTATCTGCGCCTCATCCTCACCTCGCGCGTGTACGAAGTCGTGCAAGAGACGCCGCTCACACAGGCAACCAACCTTAGCAACCGGCTCGAATGCAACGTCATGCTCAAGCGCGAGGACCTGCAGCCCGTCTTCAGCTTCAAGCTGCGCGGCGCCTACAACAAAATGGCCCACCTCGACCCCAAGGACCGCTGGCGAGGCGTGGTCGCGTGCAGCGCCGGCAACCACGCCCAGGGCGTCGCCTACTCGGCCCGCCATCTGAAGATCCCCGCCACCATTGTCATGCCCTCGGGCACCCCCGACATCAAGCACAAGAACGTCTCGCGCCTCGGCGGCTCCGTCATCCTCCACGGCGCCGACTTCGACGCTGCAAAGGCCGAGGCCGCCCGCCTCGAGACGCTGCACGGCCTCGTCCAGATCCCGCCCTTCGACGACCCCTACGTCATTGCCGGCCAGGGCACCGTCGGCCTCGAGCTGCTGCGACAGACGAACCTGCAGAACCTGCACGCCGTCTTCTGCTGCGTCGGCGGCGGCGGCCTGATTGCCGGCATCGGCGTCTACATCAAGCGCATAGCCCCCCATGTCAAGATCATCGGCGTCGAGCAGTACGACGCCAACGCCATGGTCGAGTCGCTCAAGGCCGGCCGTCGCGTGCTGCTGAAGGAAGTCGGCCTGTTCGCAGACGGCGCCGCTGTCAAGACCGTCGGCGAGGAGACGTTCCGCATCTGCCAGGACGTCGTCGACGAGGTCGTCCAAGTCACCACCGACGAGACCTGCGCTGCCATCAAGGACATGTTCGAGGACACGCGCTCCATCGTCGAGCCCGCAGGCGCCCTTGCCCTCGCTGGCTTGAAGAAGTGGGTCAGCCGCAACCCCTCTCCAGACCGCGAGCGCGGCCTCATCGCCGTCGCCAGCGGTGCCAACATGAACTTCGACCGCCTACGCTTTGTCGCTGAGCGCGCTGCTCTCGGCGAGAACAAGGAAGCCTTGCTCTCCGTCACCATCCCCGAATCCCCCGGCGCCTTCGCCAAACTCGTCTCCACCATCCACCCTATGGGCGTCACAGAGTTTAGCTACCGCTACTCCGGCCCCGAAAAAGCAAACATTCTGGTCGGCGTTGAACTCAAGGCTGCGACACGCGCCCGCGACTTGCCCGACCTCATCGCCCGTCTTGCCGCTGAGGGCATGACGGCAACAGATCTCTCGCAAGACGAGCTCGCAAAATCACACATCCGTTATCTTGTTGGCGGACGCAGCGCTGCCGCCGACGAGCACATGTTCATGTTCGAGTTTCCTGAGCGGGGAGGCGCTTTGTTCAAGTTCTTGAACACGCTGCAGCCGGGCATGAACATCAGCCTCTTCCACTACAGAAACTACGGCGGCGATGTCGCCAAGATCCTGGCTGGCATTCAGTGCAAGCAGGAAGAGAGCGCAAAGCTGACTGACTTTTTGAGAGACATTGGGTATCCTTACAAAGAAGTTACGGATAGCGCGAGCTACAACATGTTCTTGCGGGATTGAAGGCCACACGACGCGTCCAGTCTTCCTGAACTCTGAGCTACCATTTCTGGCAAGGCTGTGCTGTGCCACAACATGTTATCAGAGCTTAGAAATGTTTCCAAGCATATGCCGCCCTTCAGCCCTTTGGTGGCTTCCTGGGTTCCATACCGTATGTCTACTTAATTATTTACTTCCCAACTGTTACTCACTCCACCCTTGCGCGACTGTTCCGTTATGTCAACTCGCCAAATGTTAATTCACACGGCCGAAACACGACAATTGGGAACATGTCACTTGGGACAGCAACCATACAGGGTACGAACCTTTAGCCACTGAAACGTTTCCGCTTCACGACAATGACTCCATACTGCACAAAGCTGCTTATAAGGGATACATCGCTCAACTTGCTCTGTCACTTGTTGACATTGATTATGTTGACATCCAGAGTCACTATAGTCGTACCGCCCTTCAACTGGCAATCCGAAGTAACCAAGCCGAAGCGGTTAAAGTACTGCTATCGGCCGGTGCGAATCCTCAGCTTGAAGAAGATCTAGGACCTTGCTACCAAGTCTGTCTCGCGGCTGTCGACTCTGCAGCTTGGTTGGATCCAACAAGTCTTTGATCATTCTCATCGAATACGGAGTCAAGGTACCTACGAGTGGATTACAACTGGCTGCCTCGCTCCATCATATCAACTGCATCAGGATCAATATCCAAAAGCTACTGAGGAGAAGCTTTTCCGATAAAACTTTGCTATCTGGTGTAAGAATGGCCATGGAAAGAGCTGCAACTTGTTGGCACGTGGAAACAATCGACATCTTTCTCACGCAAGTCGCTAGGTTTCCGGACGCAAAGCGCGAAGAGAATACGGATGCTCTAACACGTTCGTTGCTCAGCATTCTGGCCAACCCCGACTGCCTCGACAGGTGCAGAGAGATTCGTGGCAACATTCGAACTTCCGCTCGACCAATTATGGAACAACTTGTCGCGGCTGGGGCTCGTACAAACCATGAATCGTTCATGGCCTCCATCTTGTGTTCTCTCGTACGGCGGGAAACTGTTCAATTCTTACTGGACCATGCTTTGAATGTCAGGAGGACGGCCGAAGACGGAGGACCTCTTTTGTTCGACATCGTTGGCGACACCAATAGTGATACATCGATGCTCGAAGCGCTCCTCGCAACCAGTGCAAGCGCTACAACAACGGACACGTACCATAATACGCCTCTCCATGTCGCAAGTCACACGTCGTTTGCAGAAGTGCTCCTCCGACGTAGCGCAGACGTACATGCAAAGGATAAGCAAGGTCAGACACCATTACACACAGCGTGTAAACGCAGCAACGTTGAGCTAGCACGGTGGCTCACAGCGCAAGGGTCAGACGCCGATGAAGTTACAACGGTTGCTAGCTGGCCGCCGCTTCTCATTGCAGCAGGCGAAGAGCCAGTTTTCACTATATCGATTCGCTCGCCCGTCTCGCAATTGTGGAACTACTTGTGCACAATGGCACTAATGTCCAAGCTACAGGATACAAACGCCTGACAGCCCTGCACCGAGCAGTGGACTCTGGTGAAGCCAAGGTTGTCGAATTTCTCCTTGCCAAGGGTGCGGATACGTGCGCTGTTGCTGCAAATTGCGAGACCGTTCTGCACGTGGCATGCTCACACTTAAGCTCTACCCATAATTGCTACTTTAATGAGGCGCCACAAGTATGTCTCATCATAGGAGAACTAATCAACCACGGTGCAGATCTAAATGGACGAGACCTCAAGGGCGACACAGCTCTCCACCGCTCTCTAAAGTATCACTATAGGGGTCCCGGTACCTGGAGCCCAGACTTGTTCAATGCGCTCTTGGAAAGGGGCGCAGACATGGACATGATGAACAATGAGGGACAGACACCTGCTGAGCGACTCGACTGGATTAAATGGTTTTACATCGACACTGGAGTGCTGCAAATCATACCTCCCAACCCATTTTTTACTAGTTTGCCAGTATGTGGAGGATGGATGGGACGGGGCGGAGGGCAGATGCGGACTATGCAAACTTGGTCAGCCAGTCTTTTCACACATGCCGGACGCAGGTACGACGTCCCAAAGAACTTCTGGATACTCTTCACTCCACGTTCTCGCGACCCTCACAAGACACACTCTGACGTTGCATCCCCATATTGTCGCATTCTATTTTTGTCCAGGCTATTCTGCATCTGGAAGCACGTATTGGACCCTTTTGTTGGGGATTCGATCGACTTGTCAATTTGGTATGCCAAGTCCGTTCAGCTGCATGGCGCTTGGCTAATCGGGCTCGTTAAGGCTCGTAAACGCGGGCTAAAACCCCCCGACACGTCAGACACGAGCCTACCCACGTCATGAGGTACTTGGCGATGATGTGCAGATCCAACAATGCAAAAGCTAGGGGCAAACATATGGCATACTTGAAGAGGAGGATTTCCATCATCTTCATCAGTATCAGCCCTCGCTTTAATCAGTAATTGTATTTTTTTCTCATCACTATGAAGGCAACACTAGCATCTGTCTTTGCTTTGGCCACAGCTGCCTCGGCCCAAGTCAAGGGCTTCAACTATGGCGCTACCAACAACGACGGCTCCTGCAGAGGCTACAGCGACTTCGTCCGCTACTTCAACGACGCGAAATCGCTCTCCGGCGCATCGGGTTTCCAAGCCGCTCGTCTCTACACATCCATTCAGTGCGGTACTGCCGCGGCTCCCATCGAAGCTTTCCGCGCCGCCATCGACACCGACACCAAGATCCTCGTCGGTTTGTGGGCATCGGCTGGACGTGCCGTGTACGAGAACGAGTTGAATGCGCTACTCCAAGCATCCCGCGACCTCGGCAGCGCCTTCACAGACCGTATTGTAGGCATCAGCGTGGGCTCCGAGGACTTGTACCGCTCCTCTCCCCAGGGTGTAGCTAACAACGCTGGTGTCGGTGCTACCGGCGCTGAGATCGAAGGCTACATTGGCTGGATGCGTGACTGGATTCGCGGCACTGGACTCGAGAGCAAGCCTATCGGTCACGTCGACACATGGACAGCATGGGTCTTGCCTGAGAACCGCGGCGTAGCAAACACTGTTAACTGGCTCGGACATAACTCATTCCCGTACTTTGAGACAACCAAGGCCAACTCGATTGATGCCGCCGCTGAGAACTTCAGAACGGCTGTTGCACAGACCGAGGGTGTTGCAGGCGGAAAGGAAGTCTGGGTCACCGAAACTGGCTGGCCGCGTGTTGGACCTAACTCTCGCGATGCCGTTGCCAGCACAGAGAACAGCCAACGTTACTGGAAGGAGGTCGGCTGCAGCCTCTTTGGCAAGAGGAACACTTTCTGGTACACTCTTAAGGATGCGAACACTGCCCAGACCGACCTGAGCTTTGCGGTTACGCCGCTGGAGAACAACACTCCCTACTTCGATTTGACCTGTTAAACCCTAGCGATGGAGAATCAGCCATCTTGGATCTGTTCAAGACACATCACATTAAAACATCTTTAATAGAATTAGTCAAAAACTTCAAGCAATCTTATCGTCCCGCATTGTTAATATCATTTAGGCCTTGGACGAAGCTCGTGATACATCTATTTGCTGTGGTTTTAAGTCTTAGTTTGCCACCTTCAAACTATGCATCGTACCGCACAGCTGCAACGGAAAACAGAGTACGCATGGTATCAACTCCGAATTGCTCACTAGCGATGACGACTTGTCAAGCTGTCTTGCCGTCTGCTTCTTACTCCTGCCTGCTGATGTGCACAGTAGTCTCCACCCCCCGATCCACCCAATTGACAACCACCGCGCCGACGATCTCATCCCGCTTCACAAAAACACCCGGCACACGCACACCACCCCAGATCTTCGTATCGACCGTGTTGACGCCGTACTTGCTGTTGGTCCCGTACTTTGTCTCGTCGGCGGCGTGGCTCCAGTCCGATGCCAACGGCCCGATGCTGACTTTGTCTTCCTCTTTCGTGTTGTTGTTCCCTGGCAGCCAGGTCACGCTTGTTAGACCGATCATCTTGGTGATGCGCATGTATACGCCTGGGATGTGTGTGGGGCGGTAGCCGGATCCGTCGTCTGGAGAGGGGAGGATGGAAGGCCTGGAGGGGGTGTCCTTCAGTTGGACAGGGGAGGCGTTGCTCGATGGAGTTTGCTGAGCCATGGATGTTGGTGTAGGTGAGAGGTAGGTGTGAGCTTGAGACATGTCAACCCACAATTTGTAGCCGTTGACCGTCGCCCAGTTTGCTGATCACCTCACGAGAGCAGCGGTTTGTGAGGATGCATTTGCGGTACAGCAAGCAGAAGGATACCTACATCACCCAGTGGACCAAAACGTCGTGGACTCTGCCACGTTATTAAACATGCCTTCACTTTACGTGCTTATGACCACAGAAAGCCCTATATCAACAGCATGGCCTCAACACGAGCTCGTTGAGCTGCAACAGAAAGTCTCGAAACCATCGTGGACTGTTGCGGAAGATACTTTGATCAACCTGTATCGACGCTCTTGGGGTAAGCATCCAGATACGCCCGACGTGGAAAACGTCAACACCTTCGCAAAATTCTGCTTCAGGAACACTGGATATTGCATTGTAGATACGGGCGCGCTGCAGGACCGGGAAGCTGCACTTACCGATCTCAATGCAGCCATCAACGAGGCGGCAATGACGGCAGCCAGAGCCAGTGTGCCATTCTATCTGGTGAAGATGGCTGATGATGAAGGGGAAGACATCATCCGTGGTGTTACATGGGAGAATGATGAGGAGCGGGTCTTGTCTCGATGGTATGTCGTTAAGGTCAAGCTTTAAAGCGGGAGACTGGGATCAGGATGTCAAATAGATTAATGTCGCAGTCGGCACTTTTTATGTTATATGTGGACCTTGTAATTCGCGTCTTTTGTCAGTTCACATCGCAAGGAGGCCAGGGTTATGCACTCGAAACATACAAATCAGCTCTCATTATTCTCATTATTGAGCACCCATGAGACCGTAGGACGGCGATGAGGATAGGTGCCAACTCTGTGCTTCGGTAAGTAGGACGGTTCACGACGAGCGACGGCGCCGATAGATTAGATTAAGCTAATACTAATTTGGTCAAAATGAATTTACCCAGCTGCGGTCTCATTCCTCAACACCAACCCTGCATCTGCTGCCGCATGATGAAGAGAAATGCAGTAGAACATTTGTTACGATTCGAAATTTTGAGGTGTTGGCATAGTGCTGAGTCGCTCCAGGTCAATCGATATGCTCCTCGGGCACCCTCAACCCCGCTCTGCTCCATGCAGCTCGTCGCTATCGTTCACTGCCTAATGACGCAGGGCCGATAACGTCCCTACCAATACAATCTTATCCTCGAGCCTTCACCTCCCCCATCAAGTTATGATGCCAAGAATAGTGCCCATCCGCTATCAAAATCCTACATCGTGACTCGTGGAGCATGTGCCGAAGCGATGCGGATGGTAGCACTAAGCGGATCAGTCTAGGAATGAAGCCATCGAAGTGCGTTCGCGAGGGGATTTCAGGAAGGTATATAATGTGTCGCCAAGCTGCCATCTTCCTCCATCTTTGAACCGCTGACAGCTTGTGCTTTTGACATGCGTATCTTTACCCTCACCTCCCTTTTTTTCGCGGTTTGTAGCAATGCTACACCACTGCTCTCCCGCCGGAATGTTACTACTGCAAGTGAACGGCTTGGGTTGACTTAGTTGGGAGGTAACAGCACACTCCCAAAAGTATTGTGAGTTTCATAAAGGGGATCGGCTGTTCTTGTAGCTGAAACACGCAGGGTTCTCTTCACCGGAGGCACCATCTCAGGCGGTTCAATTTACGGTGCTTTGGATGATACCCAGTACGGTGATCTGGGAATTACTGGAGAGCAGATCATAGCTCGCAACCCGTACCTGCTCAATAACACACAACTCGCTGTTTCCAATTGGACATCCGAGAGTGGCTCCACGGGTACCAACGATGCCTTGGTTATGAACATGACTCGGTTTGCTTATGATGCTTTGTGTTCGGAAGACAGCGATATTGTCGGCGCCGTGTACACCCATGGAACCAACTCGCTCGAAGAAACAGCCTTCCTCATGGACAGTCTCGTCAATTGCGGCAAACCTATCGTTGCCGTCGGCTCTATGCGACCCTGGACGTATCTCTCTTACAACGGAGATGCGAACTTTTTTGATGGTGTCAAACTGGCTGCAAGCCCAGAAGCACGAGACCGAGGCGTCATGGTTGCATTCAACGCCCGTATCATCCCCGGTTACTGGGCGACCAAGCTATATTCTACGAACCCCGACGCTTTTGGTGCGACCGCTACAGGGGATCTTGGCCTCTTTATCAACAGTCTACCAGTTTTCTACAATACACCATCACAATCTCTATACAAGCATTACTTTGACCTCTCCCTGGTATCCAACCACTCCTCACATCCCGGCCTTCCAAAAGTGGATATCCTCTACGCAGCACGTGAGTTCGACGGTAAGCTTGTACTCAACTCCCAGGCGAATGGCGCAGCGGGAGTAGTCATCGCTGGTACCGGCAACGGGGGAGTGCCAACCGGCCAGGATGAAATTGCCAAAGCGATGGAGACCGGATTGCAGGTTGTTGTTGGTACAAGGAGTCCGTTCGGTCCGAGCAGTCCTGACCTGGCGCCGTCGTACGCAAAGTCAGGTTTTGTACACGTCATTCAGGCTAGAATCATGCTACAACTTGCAATTGCGAGCGGCATGAACATGAACCAGACTATTGAGTTGTTTGAGGGTAAATTCAGGAAGGCCATCGGGCTGCCGTGGAGTCCTGGGAGCTAGCAAGGACGCGATGCGTTGACCCAAGGTCTAGATCGGTTTGTTAATTAGCTACAGAATTCGTAGAAGTTGAGTCAAGATTGAAGATCATAGTCCTTTTATTCTGTCTATACATGCCACGGGGTCGGAAGCTACCTTTTGTCGACCCAGAGAACTAAGTCACGTGAGAGTAAGTATATTGAATGGACTGTGTGGATGATCTCCACTAAACTGGCATAGTAAAAGGGAATTCAAAATCGAGCCGCACATCTTTTGATCGCCGAGAACAACCCATGAGCCTTGACTCACGCACGCAGAGTGTAATGGGTTCCGATGTTACTCAGACTACTTCCACCGTTGTCGATCAAGAAACCATCGCCAATATTCGCCATGAAGTAAGCGTAGCGGTGAATGTCGCTGGAAGCGTCAAGCCAAGGAAGTACCTCGTCCATGAAAGCCTTGATCTGTTCATCGCTGCCACGCGGCTTGAACTCGGTGATCCAGATCGGGCGGCCGTTGGCAACCTTTCGGGCGTCCTCGATATGCTTCTTGAAGTAGGCGGTATTGCTGGCGTCGTCGTACCTGTCCAACAGTAAGCACTGGCTCATGATATGGAAGACGTAAGGAAGGGTGAAAGTGAAGGCGAACAGTACTCACCAATGGATGTTCACGAAGTCGATGCTGCAACCTGTACAAGCGTCGATGAATGAAGAGAGATAGCTTAAGCCTCTCGGACCATTGGTAACAGCAGGCGAGCCCAGGTACATTTTCTCCTTGAGCGACTTCTGAGGCTCCATGTACTGCTTCCACGCAGCGACTGCAGCCCCAAGCTCCATGCATGAGCCACCCATGCCAGAACTGAGCAAATCAGTGTCGATTCCAGAATATCTAGGTTGAAACAACTTACTCGCAGTTGTCAGGCTCATTGAAGCCAAGCAGGTGAGTGGGCGCATCTTTATTCGCGAAAGCAGCGGCCCGGACGTCTCCATACCACTTGCCAGTGTGATCGGGACGGTTGGAGTGCAACATGGGGACGTACTCGTACCATGTGTTGGTGTCGCCGTTGGAACGTGAATCCCAATTGTAAGTCTAAACATATGATTAGTCCGCGGCTACGAACAACAACGGCGGACTTACCCAGGTGACTTTGCTGCCACCAACGTCGAAGTACTTGATGTACTTGGCCTCGTTGTATGGGGCTCCGCGGCGATGAGGACCTGCAGTCTCGGGTGGGGCGCGAGTGGTGAGCTTTAGAACCGGGCTTGCGGCCGTGAAGTTGAAGAGCGCAAGGCTCATGAAGAGAAGAACATGAAGTAAAGTCATATTGACTCGACAGTGTACGCAGTAGACTGTGGAGTAGGTAGACGTCGGATGATGAGAGGTGTGAAGATTTTGGGTCGCTGTTGTGCGGAAGGACTGTATAGAGGTTGATGGTGGAGAAAAAGAGAGTGTGGGTTGGGGGAAGAAGAGCAAGCAGGCAAAGAGCAGTATATATATGAGAACAGAACTTGCAGTGAAGGTGAGTGGGGCCACGCCATGCCTATCGCAAAGAACTTCGAGGTGAAGCTGGGGTCGCGAGATCTATGCCAAGCAATCTAGATCTGGTTGAGCAGGTAAATAGTGCACCTTTCGTACGCCCTGACCGGAAAGAGGGCCATGTGAGAGGACTTTCGAAGTCAAGGTGAAGGCTGAAGTGACCATCGGCTCCCATCTGTCTATCCGCCGAGCCACATCAATACAGTCGGTAGGCTCAGCTAGTAGGTACAAGTCTGTGAAACGAAATGCTTGTAAGTGTGTCAGAGAGAGTCCTTTTAAACATTGACGGTGGCTGCGACCTGGTATCTATCAAAAAAAACTCGTCTAGCGCCTCCAGTAGCAAGCGCAAATGACTTGTTATATGGTCATGTGCATAACAGATTGCTTTGATCACTTGCACGCCGTCGCGGATGGAGGGCATAAGTTTTCCTTTTGTTAACCAGACGTTTAATTTGGCTGCGTAGTTTCCTTTCATCTTCAAATCAACACTGCATACAATACCTAACATATTGTTGATACTCAGAGGTCAGGTCTATCTCCCATGTTGCCTCAGATTGGCCTCTGCTGCACATACAGTTCTCGGGGTCAGACGTTATGTACAAGTAGGGCACATGCGTAATACACTTTCACTCGACACCTGAAGAGGCTGCATTACATTGCACAAACACGCAGCGTGAACATAACATCCTTCTCTTACTTCCAGTCAACTAGTCGCAGCAGCTGTACGACTTCGCCGTTACTTTGAAACTATGGTACCACACGCAGCAATTCTAAGCATAGACACAGCCTTAGAGATATACGAAGATGATATCATACAGAACGAGTGTGGTATATGCCTGGAGATGATGGGTCTGCCGGCTAAGGAGTCTGAAGAGGATAGCGCGGCGATCAAAGAAGTGGCCAAAGCCAAGGTCTGTGGCCACTTCTTCCATCGCCAATGCATTGAATACTGGTTCCGTACCAGCAAGGGACCACAGCGAAACTGCTGTCCAAACTGCCGAGCTGTGCTCTTTGGTATTCCCCTTTTCCCAACTTCCCAAGTGGATCAATCACGACGTAGCTATCAATCTGGGCAAGACGGGTCTTTACATGACCAGCACGGTGGTTCTTTACAGGACCTTCTGCTTGATCGTCCGCCATGGGCACGAAGTCGTCGTTCAACTGAAGAGCGTACAATTCCAACTCTAAATCGAGAAGGTGCTTTTACTGCAGCTGGCCATGCAAATGCCACCAGGGAAACGATCTTCGGGACTGTATTCCCTGTTCATCGAGCAACAGATGTTGAGTTTCATCAGCGCCAGTACCTGTGCAACTGCCCGAGCGGGCGTTGTTCTCATACGCGATGACGGCTCGTGCAATGCTACGTGTGTTTTGTAGCAGGACAATGATCCTCAGACATCAGTAGACTAGATTCACGTTACAACTGAATGCCGGGTCTAGATGATGGGCAACTGTAACCTTCACTGCCTCTTATCGAGGCTCTTTGTCGATCAATGAACTATGGCCGTTTTTCCTGCCAACCTACTCGAAACTCGATGCGATTCTTTTGTTTGGGCTTTGAACATGCTTTCGCTACACAGAATTGACAAGCTCCTTTTGATCAAGCTACACAGTGCTCTTAGTGTGCGTCACAAAATTGTCGCAATGACCAACGTAAGCACTTGCACAATGTCTATTGATGGTGCAGCATCTCTTTATCCGTTCATGTCGTCATTGAACCTGTTCAAACACAGATTTGTGAATCAGGCATATTATTACTCCGTTAGCTATATTCTGATGCTGCAGTAATCCTTAACGCGGTCTTTTTCATTTGTAAATGCCCAACTTCTTAGGCAGGAAAACACATCTCATACATCGTACCCAATAACATGGGTTTGCAAGGTTCCCGGAAAGCTGAAATCGTCTTAGCACGTAGTAAACGAACAGGCGAAAAGTATCCTGCTCGCATATCACATCTCTCTGGAGACCGTACCAAGTCTGCAGTCTTAGCACTGACACTCCACTACACTGATGATACACGCTCGTTAGCGTGTCGCTGCTTTAAAGCAGAGGAGCACACTATGGCACGCCCGATAGGTGACGAGGATAAGAACCTTGCAATCGCTATGACACGCTACATGGATAAGTTTGGCCTTGACACATGCCTTCAGCCAGAGTTCTGCCAGTACTACGAACAGCAGAAAATTGACTGGGCATTGAAAGGTGTGCGTGCCGAACGGTTTCACTACTCGAGGAAAGACAAGAGTGTTGTTTGTCGATGCGACAGACCCGAGCATCTCAGTCTTCGTCGAGTCAACAGCCCAGAGATCCAGGAACTTTGTGCCGGGTTCTTTCAACTTAACACAACAAACGCTGAATGTACTCGAGAACAATGGCGTGAGCTAGATGTCGGACCTCCAGAATGTGTTGGAAGGCAGTCAGTCCCGAACCAGGAGTTCGCTGCGCCGAAAACATCGCTCTCGACTGTAAGAGAAGATTCTTTCGAATATGACTCACCATCTATGGTGGAACTGATAAAGAGGCGCGAGGAACGTCCCCGAAGTTCTCGCGAGTATGTTTGGAGACCATCTTCAGGCTCTCGTACACGTCATTCAGCGAAATATTCTGGTATGGCTCACTCCAACAGCGGACTAAGCGGTGGTGAAGACATACCCAACGATGTATGGCGTGTAAGCCGGCCGTCTGTATACTTAGGACAGTACCGGACTGAATCACTTGTGAGTACGCCGCTTGGCTCCCCTGTCACCCCAGTCCGGCACAATGCAGACATTGTGCATAAAACACGAGAGACTAGACCTCGAGGACTAGAATCCTTTACGGAAGCTCATAAGCAAGGCTCTGCCTCCAGTGCACGGCACGACTACGCATCCAGTCCGAGCTCGTCAGGGTTAGGTAGCCCCATCATGTTCACCAGAACCCCTTCTGCAGCGCTCTCTTACACGGTTGCGACCTTTCGACCGGATAATGAAATCGATGGCATGGAGTCAAGATCGAGCAAGATATTGGGGTGTTCAGCATCGAGCAACAGCTCTCCAGCTGTCGCACCGGTGGCTGCGCTGCTTGATCCTAAGAGAACAGCAGAACTCGATTCTATTCCTACTCATCCTTGGAATTTGCCGCACCACTCGATAGCACTGCGAGAGCTGGAAGGGGATTCTTTTGGGGACGTCGTGGAGTTGACTGGTAGGAGATCTCCGGTTCAGTCAACATCATTTAAGACGGGGTCGCCTTCGCGCAGACTCACAAGTTTAATCGAGCAGCCCTTGCCGGACCCAAGATTACCAAGTCAATAAGACTTCTTCCTTCGGCATGTCAGTATGCGCTCACGCGCTAACCCAGCGCCAGTTGGAATTTGCTCACTCTGTCAAAACTCTTACCACGCCCCAAACAAACACACCATTCATCTTCCTTGCGGACATCTTGTGCACCAGGAGTGTTTGGTGTCAAATTTTCGTAGATTCGACTACGAACTTGGTAATTGTCCTACTTGCGGCATAGCATTGTGCGAGCGCATACTTCAAGATCGGATTGACACAGATCGTGAAGCTATTTTTGGAAAAAAGTTCACCAACCTCATGACTGAAGAGCGCATAGAGTTTTTACAGCGTGGCGAACACATCGTTTGCTGGTCTGAAGAAGAAATGGCAATTGCCCAGCTACGTTTGCTCAAAGACTACGTTGATGCTCACGCAGACGAGCTCTATCGCCAATGGCGGCAGACATCTTCGGAGCCAGACTGGCGCATATTTGTCGTACTACCTGTAGTGCAGCTCTTTAAAGGTTGGAATCTGCCCAAGCGTATGTGTAGGTACTTCGCTGACCACGACACATTTTACGAGCTAGTGGTATGGGCGGAACTGGTGCGGCTGATGAACACTACTCGCAAGATGATGAAGCAGATTCATGGTAAAGACACACCTTTTCCGCAACTGAAAGAGCTGCATAGGAGTCTCATGCTTGCTAAGGATCGCTACGAAATCGAGAAGGGGACGTGGTCGACAAATCGTTTTGGTATCCTTGAGTGCGAGATGGTTGCGCAAGATGCGTTCAGCATGGCTATGAGTACTTGAGTTTGACCAGAGAAGAATATAAATCTTAATACAAGACATTTTGGGGAAAATCTCCTTTGGCCGTGTCAATGTGTTGCACGAAGCGATTCCACATGTCCTTGACCAACGCAGTGCCTACCTTGTGCCGCGTTACTATTGTATGCTAATCAGATCTTCTCACTTCAGTTTCGACGATGGAGTAACTTTTCCATACAGTTGAAATTAGAAATTACTATTGCATACCCTTTGACTTGCACCAATCTCTTGGTGTCATCAGTCTAGCTCGAGTCTCGCTGACAAACGCCCCTGTGCATGGATGGGTTCAAATTCGTATCTTCCCTGTTTCCAGCCTGAATCCAGAAGCAGCGGTTTGAGCCCGCGGTTAAAGTTGAAAAGGCAAAGTGTGGCGTTTACGCATGCGATAGTTGCCAAAGTCAACGAGCAACCCGCAAACAGGAGCATCTCGTTTTTCAAGAGGGTACTTGATCGGGGGCTATGCGGAATGTCATTCAGAACCAGGATGCGACTTATCAGATACGCTATTTCACCGATTCTGAGGACCTATACAAGTATAAGCTGAGGATGTTCGACACGAGTGAACAGTACTTACGATTGCCGCTATAGCTCCGAGGTTGTGCTCTCGTTTCGTGAAGTAGATCGTCATTGCAACTTGGATCCAGAGTAAGGGAATGATGGCTATTGTTAAGGGGAACTCTGGTATCTCAAAGTGGACATCGACTAGACCATAGACAACGACAAAAGCGATCAGGAAGTAGACCTCTAGCTTGATTACGACCAAAAGTACCTTTTCGTCGTTAACATGCAAGTGACACTGGAGAGATGTGAACATACTTGGTAAGTGAGGTATTTGCGTCGAACCGACAGACTTCCGCTAATGTGTCTGTATATAGCCCACGCAAACTCACGGTTGAGTCGGAAAGTGAGTAACCAGGACGATAGCATACACACGCCGACAATGATTGCTGATACTATGAGTGCTGCTTGGATCTTTGACCAAAAAGGCAGATTCGCGTCTACAAAAGGTCTGTCGCCCAGAGCGTAGCCGGTTCTCAGACGGTCAGCATTCTCAGATGTTTGCCCATAACGCATAACGGAGAAGACAAAGACACCAACGTTGAAGATGCATATTCCGAAAAGTTGCAGGTTATTCCTCGCTCGAAGTGCATCGAAAGCTAAGCCAGCCAGGTAGACATTGCCGAGGACGAACAGACCGAAATTTACTGGTACAACGTAGGAACTAGGGACCTGATATGCCACAGGATTGATCCAAGAGAAGTAACGTAGAAGCACAACCCTTATTGGTATCAGTTCCCCATCGATAGCATTACAACAAGAGTATCTGCTTACAGATCGAGTGTTGTTGTGCCAATGGCTTGAGCGGCGGTGAACCCAAGAAATGCCCACTCGAATCCTGACCGGGGTCGGTACATAACCAAGCTGAAAAAAGTACAGAAAATAGATCAGAAAGTAGTATGTAATCGAGAATGTTCAACAGATGCTTATAAAACGACAGTAGGCGCAGCGTCATTGAGTTTTTTTCGGCTGGTGCCTTTAGCGCGAAACGATAGCTCATCGCGATACGAAAATAGCAGCATCGCTTTTACGAGGGAGAAGGCACAGCGATGGATTGCATTTCCTCACGCAGTCAAACAGAGGCCTGCGAGAACGACAGGATTGCCTTTCGCACGAGGATATCAAGTGCCAGGAATCATGGCATGCATCTGGGCCATCGAGACCAATTTGACCCGGCAATTGCGGCGCGTCATTTCGAAAAGTGGGGCATTTCCTCCCGTCTGCTTTGGCCTTGCAAAAGATGACATTGCTCTGGACAAAGCAGAGGAGCTTCCTGCAAAGCTTAGGGCTCCCTTGTCCTTATCCGTTTAGTAGTGGCTTGTCACAGATCCTGAAACGCAGTACAAAGGTGACATGGTAAAAGATTCGATTCTTTCATTTCGTCTATTCGTTAAGAGTTGTGCTGAGCGGCTCATACTTTCACGGCACCCTTGTCACTTTCCGACCTGAGCGCAGGCGGAAATTCACGCGAGTCCCTCGCATCATCAGGTAGCTTTCCTTCAATACTGGTCCTTGCAGCCAACTGCTCCGCTGCACCAGGCGCGAAGTCACGATACTCGGCACTCGTTCCCAGTCTGAATCCGAGGTAGATGCACATCAGGAAAACCACACAAAGCATTGCGAACACGGTCCAGTTACCCATTGGATGGTTCGGACCGTCCGTCTTGGGGAACAAGAATGGAGCACTAATGCCACCGCAGTTGGAGATGGCAATGGTTACGCCAGTGGCCAGCGCTGTTGCCGTCGATCCTGACACTGTGGCGGTCCTGTGGGCGAGGAAGGGCATGACAGCTGAGTTTGTGCACGCAATTAAGAACACCGCCACGTAGCGGCCAATCCAGTTGGAAACCAAGGCCAAAATGAGGTATCCAGATCCAACCAGGGTTACGCCAGCAAGAACGTGACGAATGCGTTCTTTGGTGTAGTCAGAGTGTATGCAGTTTGTCAGGATGATGATCAAGCCGAACACGTTTGGTGGCACTGTGAGAAGCTGCGCGGTGTAGCCTGCGAACCCTAGATTGGCGACGATGGTGGGCGAGAAGTAGGAAAATGCGTTCAAGCTGTTGACCATGAAGAAGTAGCTGATGGCGTATACCCAGAACAACGGATCCAAGAGCGTCTGCTTGGCGATCTTTGCGTTGAAGGTCTTGTCCTCTTTGTTGGGAGCGAACGGACCCATACGGGCGATGGCAAAGGCGCGCTCTTCTTCAGTGAAGAACTTGGCATCTTGCGGGTAGTTGGGCATCCAGATCCAAACGACGACACCGAACAGAACAGCGGGAATGCCAGTGAGGATGAAAAGCCATTGCCAACCAGCAAGGTTTGCCTTGCCATTCAAGAAAGAAATGCCAGTGGCCAACAGTCCACTGAAAGCTCCAGCGACCGCAACCGAACCGGCAAAGATGGCGAGACGTGTGGCGCGCTCGGTGGGCTTGTACCAATAACACAAATACATGACGACACCAGGGAAGAAGCCAGCCTCTGCAACACCAAGGAAGAAGCGGATAGCCAGAAGACCCTCGAAGCTCGAAACGGCGCAGGTGCAGATGGTGATGATACCCCAGCTGATCATGATACGACCAATCCACACTGAGGGCGAGAAGTATTTCATGGCAAAGTTGCTCGGGGCTTCGAAGATAACATATGGTACGAAGAAGACGGCGACGGCGATGTTGTACCGGTTACCGGTGAGATCGAGCTCATTAACAATGTTGCTCGCCGGGGTATCGTTATTGAGTGTGCGTGCGTTTCCCAAATTGACCTGCAATGCCTGTCAGTAAACCGGACTGCGCTCTCAGCGAACTCTACTCACTCGATCCAGGAAGTTGATCAGGTACGAGATACAGATGAAGGGAAGGATCCACATGTCGATCTTGCGCACAACACGCCTCTCCATGGCCTTGTCATTGAGGTCCGGTACATATGTTGTTCCAACAGCAATATCCTGTTCGACGTTGCCTTGGTCGGCGTGTTTGGCATCTGTGTTGGACATGATGGGCGGCGGGTGTTGTTCCGCACGAATAGCAGGCTTCAGCGGTTCGATACAACAGAAACGAGAGATTGACCGTCGCGTGCGCACACCATTTGTTGACGAGCGACCATTGCTTTTTGAACTCTACATCTTGTCGCTACCATTTTTTTAGGATAGGGCAGTTGGACAAAACTATTGTCTGGTTGTAGATAACAAAGATACGAAGCCGAATAGGTAAGTTTCAACGCGACGTCAACTCAGACCTTCTCCACGCTGTTATCAACAGCTCGTGTGGAGAGTCGACCAATTGACGCCCATGGGGAAATGCGCCGTCCAACGTATGACAGACCGGGCCGACATCGGTTGGGAGCCAAGCCAAATCCGCTCTGCTCAAGGGCGGAGATCCAAGACACGAGTCCGCCTGCCCCACCAACATAGTGAGTTTTCAGTCATATCAATTCGTCAAGGGCCAAGCCTTTCAGCATGTTATCTTGATGGCTCCTTCACGAGCGAGTTCTTCCGAACGTCCCACGCTCAGACGATAATCGAACGAGCCGGATTGTACTCGAGAGTGAAGGTCTCCGTCATCCGCTCCGGACAATCATTTAGCTTCGAGGCTCTCAGACATCAAATTTTGGCCATCGGACTGTGCTAGCGCCTGAGGACTTATTATGACAGGTATTCTGCGGCCCATGGCAAGCTGAGTTTCTGGCTGCAATGCCGACACCTGCGGTAGCTACTCTTTTCACAATATTATTTCTCTGACTATAGTCTGACAGTTGTTGACTTGATTAAAACGCTGAACCACGCCCCTCTCTGACGCTGCTTTCAGTGAACTCGATTGAATAGCACATCCAATTCCATCCTCTCGTACGCCTGCTTGATCGAACGAGCGTCTGCAGCCGTTCCATACTCATCACATATACACATCATGTCTTCCAGTTCTTCTACATCTCGCTCTTCGCTTCCCGCGCAATCCATTAACGATTTGATGATGGCTTTGATCACGAAGAACTCTTGGGCGCTATACCGCGCGTAGGCTTCTTCTTGAGATGATGTGTACGCATTCAAGGCCTCCACCACGAAGAGGCTCCAATCGCCTGGATCGAGGCTGTCATTGGTGATCCAAGCATCCGAGCACCATCTCGACCAAAGGTGATGGACGTGCTGGGAGATGGTCCCATGCGTGGTTTCGACTTGGTTGCGTTCAAGCTGTAGCCCTTCCCAGCCCTCAGGATCGTGAAGCAGCTCATTTGCATCAGGATGGTCGTCGTATTCGAATGGTTCAGGGCGTCTAAAGAATCTCTCACGGCAGAGAGGACAAGTAGCCCACGTACCCTGATCGCCCTCAAGCCAGGTTTGGAGACAAGCTGAGTGAAATGTGTGTCCGCATTCGGTGGTGATGTGCTAGTCTTCGGAGTCGCCGTAGACTGTCGTGCAGATCGGGCAGCTATCTTGCGAGTCGAGAGGAGAGGATCGAGAAACGCCGTACTCAAGGAAGGCGTCGGAAGGACCGTAGAGCGTGAATGTTGTGTGAGACATGGTAGTCGTTGTGATTTTGCGCGGGCAAAGGTTGAGTGTGCTTGTGTGTAGACGAGGTCAGCGAGAAGCAGGCCTTGAACGCATTTTAAATTTCTGAATATTATAGAGGGTTTTTCGGTACCACATTGTTGAAAACGCATCAACCATGGATCTTACAGCGTATCCGCCCGACAAAGCAAACAAATGTGCAACACAACTCCTGAAGCGACTCCGTTGCAGATCTGCAATCAAATCGTGAACAAAGAATTCTCATTGTAGCGTCGGCAGTTGACTGTCTTGACACAGTTTGCGATTGTGCAGTGGCGCAACCCGTCTTCAACGTCGAGGTGGAAGAACTACATGTGGCTGATGTTGGGTTCTGCAAACGATCGATGGCGCACATTCAGTTTTCTAGTAGTTGTAAGCGGCAGAAGTTTGGTTTTCCAAGCATGAGATAGCTCGATTCTTTCGCGATTGTATTCTACCCCAGCAGAAAGAGCCATTCTTGACTGGTTTCAACAGTTGGTAGATGAGACCTTACATTGCATGTCTTGCTCGTGATGTGTCGATCACGCTTATATGTTTGACATAAGCCTCAGCCTCCGCCGCGCTACAGGTTACTCACCGGTTGTGGGGTCTCAGTATCAAAGTGGCTCAGCCGGTTACTTGCTTACTGTATTTACTGTACCGGGGCACGAGGGTGTCTTGGCTGTAACTATACCTTTGCACCAGCCAACCCAATATAGTACAATGTCAGCACCGGCCCACAGCAGGCGACGAACCAGCTCTGTCCTTGGTCGTTGGAATGCTAGATTGAGAAAATGTGATCGGGGCTCGGTGCTGTGTGCTTATGCGTCATAGTTAGCCTCTACCATCTGTTTTTGCATGTTTCCAGGCAACCATTCAGGCGTTCTCTCAGCATGGCTGGTAGATGGGTATCGGGTCATCTTCCCATGTAACCATAACACGACCAAGACGTACTGCTCGCCTTGTTGAGATCCAGGTAGAAAGACTCCACTCTCGCTGTTTCCAAAAGCCATTCAAACTGCTTTTCGTTCATTCATACAGCACCACACCACATTCCTCCCAAACTAACCAACCATCCGCAAATGAAGTTTCTACTCCTACTCTTCCTCACCCTGATCGCCAGCGTCTCCGCAGCAGGCGGGGGCGGCGGTGGAGGAGGAGGAAGTAAACCGGCCTCTCCGGCCCCGGCTGCACCCAAAGCACCCAGCTCGCCTTCGAGTCCCAAAGTACCGGGTAGAAACGACTTACCAGAAGATGAGGCACCAGATGGTGATACACCAGACGACACATCTCCAGACATGATACCGCCCCCCTGCCTCACGTACACCATCTACACGAACGCGTCGGTGTGGAGTACGGAGGGCTGTGGGTCGGTTTGGACGACTGGGGTTACCTCTACAAGTCTAAGCGCAACGGGGACGGGGAGGTTGAATAGCTCGACGGCGTTGAGATCGGCTACCAGGACGGCGCCTTATGCGGCGGCTTCTACGGGTGCTGCTGCTGCGGTGAGGGGTGTTGACGGGGGGGTTGCGTTGGTGAGTGGGTTCTTGATTTTGAGAAAATGGTGCTGATTGTGTAGATTGCGTTTGTGGTTTCAGGGGTGCTGTTTGGGTGAAGGAGGTGTGTGGGTGAGTGAGGTGTTGGGTGAGTGAGGTGTTGGGTGAATGAGGTGTTTGGGTGAGTGAGGTGTTTGGGTGAAGGAGGTGTTTGGGTGAAGGAGGTGTTTGGTGAATGAGGTGTTTGGGTGAAGGAGGTGTGTGGGTGAGTGAGGTGTTGGGTGAGTGAGGTGTTGGGTGAGTAAGGCGTCTGGGTGAGTAAGGCGTCTGGGTGAGTAAGGCGTCTGGGTGAGTAAGGTGTGTGGGTGAGTAAGGCATCTGGGTGAGTGAGGTGTGTGGGTGAGTAAGGCGTCTGGTGAGTAAGGCGTCTGGTGAGTAAGGCGTCTGGGTGAATGAGGTGTTTGGTGAAGGAGGTGTCTGGATAAATAAAGTATGGACGTGTTCGCTCCGGTCTCGGCACGGACAGGCCAAAACTTCCACGCGCGCCGGCTCCAGCATCAGCACCAGCACCAGCAACACCATGGCCGCGCGCACGCTAAGAATCGGTTCGTGGTGACGTAGCAGAGCATGCGTGGATTGCAGCAGCTAATGGAGCCAGGCCTCATCCCCGGCGACGGCATCGGCCGCGAAGTGATTCCAGCCGGACGGCGCATCCTGGAGGCGCTCCCATCGTCGTTTGGGCTCAAGTTCAGCTTCTCGCAGCACGAGGCAGGATGGGAGACGTTCCAGAAGCAGGGCGTGGCGCTGCCTGAAGAGACGGTGGCAGCGCTGAAGTCGGACTGCGACGGCGCCCTCTTCGGCGCCGTCTCGTCGCCCACGACGGCAACCAAAGGCTACTCGTCCCCCATCGTCGCCCTGCGCAAGCGCCTGCAGCTCTACGCCAACGTGCGCCCCGTCAAGTCCATCGCCAGCGCCACGCGGCCCGTCGACCTCGTCATCGTGCGCGAAAACACCGAAGACCTGTACGTCAAGGAGGAGAAGACGTACGCCGCCCCCGACGGCAGCAAGATCGCAGAGGCCATCAAGCGCATCTCCGAGACGGCCAGCTACAACATCTCCGCCATGGCCGGCGACATTGCACTCCGCCGCCAGCGTGTCCGCGATGCAGGCGCGACCTCGATCCACACCCGCCCCATGGTCACCGTCACCCACAAGAGCAACGTGCTCTCCCAGACCGACGGCCTCTTCCGCGAGACCGCCCGCCGCGCCCTCGCCGAGCAAAAGTACCAGCTCGTGACCGTCGAGGAGCAGATTGTCGACTCCATGGTCTACAAGCTGTTCCGCCAGCCAGCCGACTACGACGTCATCGTCGCCCCGAACCTGTACGGTGACATTCTGTCTGATGGCGCCGCCGCCCTGGTGGGATCCCTGGGCCTGGTGCCCTCTGCGAATGTCGGCAAGGACTTTGTCATCGGCGAGCCCTGTCACGGCTCGGCGCCTGACATCGAGGGCCAGGGCATTGCGAACCCCATTGCCACCATCAGGTCCACCGCCTTGATGCTTGAATTCCAGGGCGAGGAGAAGGCCGCTGCCGCCATTTACGAGGCTGTCGATGCCTGTTTGGAGGAGGGGAGCTTGTTGAGTCCGGATCTGGGCGGCAACGCCAAGACGGATGAGATTGTCGAGGATATCTGCAGGCGCTTGTAGGGTGGTACTTACTCTATTTATATCTATAGTGTAGTGCTTGCTCTAGTTCATCCATAGAGTAGTACTTACTCTATCTTATATCTAGTGTAGTGCTTGCTCTTGCATGTCCATGTAGTAGTACCTGCTCTATTTTACATCTAGTGTGGTGCTTGCTCTAGTTCATCCATAGAGTAGTACTTACTCTATCTTATATCTAGTGTGGTGCTTGCTCTTGCATGTCCATGTAGTAGTACCTGCTCTATTTTATATCTCTAGTGCAGTGCTTGCTCTTTACAACTGTGTACAAAACATAGACCTAGTGTGCTATCACCAGGCAACGTGAGCTCTTGAAATCTATCAAAATATACTCTTCTCTCATAAATAGCCGAAGCCTGTCCACCTCCACACCCTCAATCTAGATCATCCTCCTGTCCAGCCTTGTCCTCCTTTCCCTCCTTGCCATGCACAACCTTCAGCTCCTCAGGACGCTTGGCGCCCTCCGTCTTGCCTTGGTCCGTGGGCATGAGCTGGATGACGACGACAAACAGCTCCGTGTTGGTTTCGCGGTTCTTCAGCGTGTATCTGAGCGAGTGCGGTCTGGTTAGTTTTCAACTTTGGTCAGCCTGCCTCCACTTTGAAAACGACCGAAAGAAAAGGTGGCGCTAGACGTACCTCAACGGCTGCCCGTCCCAGTGCCCGATGATGCTGATGTTGGGCAGGCCATAGCCAATCTTCAGCGCAAACTCGTTGAAGTCGAGATAGGGATTGAAGAAGTCGCACTTGTACTCGCGCCCGGCTTCAAACGTAAAGTTCTTGCGGTTCGCCTCGGTGAGGAAGTACTTTTGCCGCTGCGACGAGCCGGCGGGTATGTTCTTCTCCTTGCGCACCGCCTCGCCTGTCCCGTCGGCGCCCTCGGTGTAGACAACCGCCTCACCCTCCTCGCCCGACGCCACGTTCTCGTACCCGGCGTCGGCGGTGCCTGATGCAGCATCGGCCGTCGTCTTCTTGTCGCCGATACGTAGCACATTGATGCTGGAGAGCAACGCGCCGTACAGGTAGGGCTCATCGCCGTAGACGTCGCCATCCAGACCCGGGTCGATCCACCACTTGACGATGCCAAACGCCTTGTCGAACAGTGGCGGCAGGCGGTCGCGGATCGGGTGCTCAAAGTCGTTGCCGAAGACGAGCTTGTCGCCGGCGATATCGTGCTTGGGAACAAAGGAGAAGGAGATGGAGTAGCGGTCGTACGGGTGCTGGGGCGTGGAGAAGTAGGGCGATGTCGAGGGCGAGCCTTTGGGGAGGCCTGGTTGCGTTAGTCCCCAATATCTTCCACGCCATGTCGATGCATACCACGGTAGTCTTTGATGCGCATATGCACCTGCGCATCGATCAGGTCCGACGAGATGTGCACTGGCTTTTCCGTGTTGACGGGCACATCTTGGTGCTTCGATCGGTCGTACGTCGAGCCCGCCGTTACCCGCAGCTCGTACTGTTCATGCAGAGGCGCCATGGTCGTGTCAGTGGTAAAGCAGAACACGTCGTGCCAGTGTAAGAGCAGAACACGTGGTGTCAGTGTAAGAGCAGAACACGTCGTGCCAGTGTAAGAGCAGAACACGTCGTGTCAGTGTAAGAGCAGAACACGTCGTGCCAGTGTAAGAGCAGAACACGTGGTGTCAGTGTAAGAGCAGAACACGTCGTGTCAGTGGTAAGATCAGAACACGTCGTGCCAGTGTAAGAGCAGAACACGTCGTGTCGGTATCCAAACAAAAACGGGCAACAAGAACAATAAACTCCATCTCAACAATGAAAGCGGGCGCTTTTCACGACTCGGCGTAGGGATGACGTGGGTCCACGTTTTTTTGACAGGGGCCCCGAGTCTAGCGCGGGGAAGCCACGATCGACACGTGCATCATGAGCTTGTCTTGCTTGAACCTCTCCTCGCCAGCACGCTTGCCCCAATAATCTCACACGTTCATCCCAAGCTGTAACAATATCATGATATCAGGCTACCAACACACAACCCTTGAACACACCAGCCACTGCCAACTACACCTTGATAAAGTCGTCAATGTTCACGCGCTGATAAAACGACACATGGCCAAACGTCTCCCAGTACTGCGCCAGTCGGTCGTGCGAGATGAGAATGAGCTGCGACGTCATATACGTGTCTGCTTGTCGTCAGCTACCATTTCTCACCACTTCACTCTCTTGACTTACCCTCTCGAAACCCCCTGGCAGCAATGTGGCCGACGCTTTTCACAATCCGTGCCCCCTTGAACATATCCTCGCTCGCAATCCGAATCAGTCCATTAGGCCCAATGTCGGGCGCGATGAACGTGTACTCCCCGCGTGGAATGTTGGGGTCGCCCGTGAGCTTGATGGCTTCGATCCGACCCCGGTAGACAGCGTCTTCTTCGTCGTCCTTCGCAACGTCTTCCAAACCCCTGTCCTCTGAATCCACCATGGACCACCTGTCTTCCCCGTCTTCGCCTTGCAGCGTCGCAACGCTATCCTCCAGATCGTCCGCAGTATCAAACAGCTCCTCGTCGTCAGAAGATACCGCCGCATCCGTCGGCGCTGTGCTCCAGCTCCCAGCGCTGCTCACACTCCCCTCCCTCTCTCGCGCTCTCATCGCCCACTCGGCTCTTTCTGGCAACGCTTGCGGCTCGTCGGGCTGCGTGATGAGGAGGAACTCACACCCGTGCCCTGCATAATCCCCGCACCATATACCCTGCCATGGCTTCTGCCGAGTCGGTGTGTAGCTTTCCTCTGGAAGCGTGGCAAAGGTCGTGATGTCCTCGCCGATCCTCATGCTGACCCCGTTCGGTCGAGACGCAAACTCCATCCACTTTCGCAGGCGGAACGTGGACGTGGAGAGCTCTTGGATCCTCGCAGGCTTGTTTGCAGTGTGCCTGAACCCTGACGGCGACGTGTCGTTGCGCGTGCGAGCTGCGCTAGGCAGAATGAGCGGCGGCCAGACCGGGGTCGCGGCGGTGATGATATCCTTGGGCCATGGTCGAGTCAGCATGAGTCGAGAGAATAACCCTGCCGACGCCAACGGCGCCTCGTGGTACACATCCATGTGTATCTCATGCTGCAATCGGTCGCCGTAGACGCGCTCGTAAGAGTCTCCGTTGAGCCGTACAATCGGGGCGACCAAGTCGAGCTGAACTTTGGGATGGAAGGTGTGGATGATGGCTTCTGGGTTCCATTCCCACGACTGCATCACGGGCTGTCGTCGCTCAGCCACCAACGTGTACGCCTCGATTGCATTGATCCTGTGGTCATAGCGCGCGATGAGCAACTTCCCAGTGTGCTGTGTGTCGGCGAACCAGATCTTGTTCTTGGCCAAGAACCAGTACGGGTGGTGTTGCTGGAACAACTCTCTCCATGTCAAGTTCTTGGGCTTTGGTACGGTGTGTCCTGGGACTTGCTCCTGCACGAACGGCTGCCACAGTGTGTCTTGCTTGGCGTGCTCGTGCAGTGCGCGGTTGACCAAGCTGGTCGTGATCAGGTCTGACAGGGAGAGGAAGGCAAGGATGTGCTGGACGATCTCTGCAGGCAACGCCAAGAGAGGTGGAGGTGCAGCATCCACAGTAGCTTCTGGCGCGTATCTGTTGCTGTGGAGATTCCGCATGGTCGGAGAAGCAAAGGCAAATCTGTTGATCGCAAGCTGGTGGCGAGGTCCCGGCTACTATAAACACAGCTTCCCCAGACCAGCGCGCTTAAAATCTTCCGTGGACGTTGCGTTCCTTGCTCCTACTCGCACAACCCCAAATACAACACCAAAGCATGTGCCTTGGTATGTGGTACCGTAGGGTTCCGGCAACACGGCGCTTTGGCTTGGTACGTCGTGCTTCGCAGTGGCACCTTCCCACCTGCGTCTAGCGGCCCGCGGGTGGGATTGGGATGGACGATGATAGGCCGCTACTCACGATCGAATCGTATTCGACAATCTCACAAGTATCAAATACCTTCTCTTTTGGGGGCGTGCAATGTAGAGAGCTGACAGCGGCACTGCGATATCGGGGTGACGCGTGACTAGGTCGATGGACGGATTAGGAGCGCTGGTCCGTAGGGTGGCGGGTGGAGGGATGCGCAATAGATAGGAAGATGTTGCAATACGCTGCCGTCTGTGTGTCAAAAGCTTGTACGGCGTCTGTCACAGCGGAGAGGCAAGGCGCAGGTGACGAGGTCGAGATAGGATGCAAGATGACGGATGGAGCATTGCACGACAGGCGGGTGCGCGGGTGCATTGACCCTCGCTAGTGAACGCCATGTGGGGAGCGTCGGGGCTTTCTATCAACGACCAACGACCAACCTCCTGATCCTATATTATATCAACATTTATTCTGATTCTTCGGACATCCTGAGGTTAAGTATGTAGGCCTCTTAACGTTGCTGTATGCTGGGACCCCTTCGTTCACCTCCTTGCTGTCGCTACCTCTTTCCGGGCTATCGATTTCGGCTGCTGTTACCCAGCGATCGACCTCTGCCTGACGGTTGAGCTTGCTCTCGCGACAACGTCGGGCGATTCGAGTTCCATGTCACAGCGTCCCGGCATCGGCGCCTGTTCAGGTAAAACCGGCAATTGACCACGCAACGATCGCCCTGCTATGTATTGAACGCCCGGGTGTCCCGGACTCGATCCTTCGCCCGCCACATGGCCAGCGGCAATAAATCCGCAACCGCCTGGAACCTGGGGCCTAGTCGTCCCCACAGCGTCAATGCATTGTCAGTGCAACGTCACACCCTTGTTATCAAGCCGTGGTGCTCTACTTTGTACTCATTTGGAGACCCATCACATAGTACAGATATCAAAAATATTCAGGCTTGTGGATGACAAACAAGCTCTTAGCTATCTACTATGCACAACTCACCCTTGATAGTCATACCCATGGACGCTTTTTCTGTGCCCAAGCCGGGTTCCTTCCTCCGATTGGCCGTGTGACTTCCATTCTTGAAACAACAGCCTTCTCTATCAAGCGTACTCACGTAGATTACCCACACCGCGCAAGATTCGCAGCATGTGCAGCAGCGACCCGAGCATCGTGCTGTGCAAACAGCTCTCGCCCCACCGGGTCATCGAAATCGAACACGGCTAGCTGCTCTTCGGTAAGAGGCTCACCAAAGTCAAAGCCATCCACTGGTGGTTCCTCGGCGACTGCCGGAACATCGCCCGCCTGTGGCTGTAGATCACCCACGCCTTCATGGGCATAAGAGTCGCAGTACCGCTGCCAGTCAGCCCTAGAGTATTCGAAACCTTGACGCAGAAGCTGCTCGGCTTCAGGCGAATGGTGCGGTGGTGGCTCGATCTGATAAGCATACTGGAGCATGTTTCGCATCTCTGCGTCTACGGCTTCGTTGCCAGTGGCAAATGACTGCGGTAGTGAGCTGAGGTAAGATGCCTCAGACCGGGTTCGCGGGGCCTGCTGTGGTACTGAGTCGCTCACGGCGGCTCCCTGAACCATAGGCCTCGAAGCTAGAATGCGATCGAGTTCCCTATCTATGGTCTCAGGATTCCACAGCTTGAAGGGCGTTGGCATTACTTGCGCAGCAGACGGTGCTGGAGAAGCGTCCTGCAAGTCTGAAGCAACAGCTGGTGTCGATGGATCTGCTAGTAGGATTGGCGAGCTCGCCATCTGAATTACCGTCTGCCCCGCTTCCAACGCTGACTGCACCTTCCCAGTAACGACCGATTCTGCCGGCCGCGCCACATCTTCTGTGGCACGAGAGTACAACGAATCTACAGTCGCCAATGCAGGTCTATTACTAGCCCGCCGTCTACCCACATAACTCGGATCTCCGTCTTCTAACAGCCTCTGCTGCTCAGCGCTCAGCAGCTGCCCTTTGTCTTTTAGAAAGTACGCCAAGTACCACTTCTTCAACAAGGCGAAATCCGGGACTTCTTTCAGTGCTTCACGATACTGCGCATCGCGATAGAGGGCGTCGTACTGGCGTAGTTGTCGCGGGTCTGTTCGTGTCAGGCTGGCTAGGAAGGAGGCCTGAGCGGCCTCGATATCGTCGGACATGCTTTGACGGTGAGCTGTCGAAACCGGTGGCCGAGGACTGTAGCTCACGAACGGCGGAGAATCGTCATCCTCAGTCGGGGAAGCAGGATAACGACGGCGAGGCCGCACAACAGCTTGCTGCTGTAAAACACGTTGCCTCACAAACCCCCTTTCCCCATCCCGCTTTCCCTTCTCTTCCTCAGCATCCACCCTTCTCTGCTTTTCCCTTTCCACCTTCCTCTCTATCTGCTCTTTAAACAGCGCAGGCTGATACTTCTCCCTCAGCCTCATACACACCCAATTCTCCCACTCTTTGTGCGCCATATCCAGCATCCCCGTATCAATCAGCCGCTCGACTTGCTTCTTCCATATCACCTTGCTCTTCTTGATCGCCTCGCGCTTGGCATGCTTCGACAACCCCGTTCTACAGCACTCCAGCGGCGGCCGCCGGTTTACGTGCGCGCAGGCGTAGTTGCCATTTGGCATGATTTCGAAGTCGGAGAGTTTGTCAAAAGGGGGTTCGGGCACCGCTACTAAATCACCCTCCAATCGTGCTTGGCGTGGGTTTGCCGAGAGCGGCGAGCCAGCAGTGGTATCGTCATTGAGTCTGCGCTTCTTCGTTGGTGACGTCGTGTGACCGTTTTCTTTCTGCCAGGCCGCGAGCTTCTGGTACCACGGCGCGGTGCTATGTTTGAGCCTGCCATACTCGGGGATGCCAAGACTCTTGGAGTACTGTTCATCGTACCAAACGTCTATTTCCCCTTTGTTCGTATCGTAGGTGGCTCGTGAATTGGCTTTCAGATTCGCTTTGTTGGGTTCGAAAGGTGTGCGTGGTCGCTTTGATCCAGCACTCCGAGTTCCCAATCCCGAACCATCCACTTCACCATTCGAATCAGCAACCCCCGTCAAATCCACAACCTCAATCTCCCCCCTTCCTCCCTGCCCCCGCTTACCCAGCCCAGCACTCGCCCTATCCACACCGTCCTGCCTACCAGCCATCTGCACCTGCCCACCACCTCCCACATGCCCAATACCTCCTTCGCGTCTTCTTCGCTTCCGCACCTCAGGCCCAGCCTGCTCGACACTAACGCGTTTTCGCGACGGAGCAGCGATTCGCGATGAAGGAGTCTCTCGCAATGAAAACCCATCTCGCGCGTCATCATCCTGTGAAGAACTAGCCATCGCACAGCCAAACCCACTATGTATGTTCAGATGAGTAGAGAAGCAAGGGCGTGTTTTACAGTACGTTACGGATTGGGAAATTCACATTGTGAGGCGGTGGTGCGAGGGGGGGTTTCACTGTACTGGTTCACAGTATCCTATAGTACCTACAGTGCAGTGCAGTGAGTGCAGTGCAGTGGAGCACAGTATCAAAATCGCACAGTGCGTACATAGCCAGTGAACGCTCGATCATACAGTGCATAATACTGATCACTAGATTATAATCATAATACATACATGGTACCCATACACATAGCTCCAAGTTTCACTTGCACGAGTAAGTGCAGATTCCATAGTGCTGGGGTAGTGAAAGGGTACACTGACTATACTGTACACATTGGTTATTCACTCGGCCTTTAGTGGGTGTTAACCCACTGTGCGTAGTTCTGAATTTCGCATCCACAGAGTACATTGCAAAGCGTGTTAGGCTCGGTGGTGAAGGGTAGGTTATGCAGTACAAGACAGTGTTCGCTGATATTGTGATTGTATGGTCGTGGGGTATTCCAAGTTTTGCTTGGAACTTTTCTGTCTGATGTGCATTCGTCTGTAAGCTGATGGAGGTGGGGGTATGTGTTTTGATGATCAGGTGCAGGACATTATTGAATTGGATAGACTGTTTCACACTCGACCAAGGCTACATGGTTGAGAAGGGGGACCTGCGTAATGGCTGATTCTTCGGGGGAAATCAGATAAAATCAGAAGCCTGATTCTATTCTAGACGGCAGGCACTGTAGGTATTTCAATATACATAATGGGTTTACAATCCAGCTGCACACCCTCGTCTCTCAATCACCACCTATCCGCTGCAAGGCCTGCATAGAACCACACATCCACCTCATCGCCCTTGGGAGCACTCTCTCCCTCGTCGCCGTTCTGACTGCTGCTCTCATCACCAGTCTTGACTTTCTTACCCGCCAGCCTCTTCGCAATTTCATTCGCCTCTAGTAGACTGACCAACTTCCTCTTCGTACCTCTGCCAGCCTTTCTCTCGAACTCCTTACACACCTCCCATACCTTCTCTGTCGGGACCTGCTTATTTTTGATCTCCTCGACAAAAGACTCTGGCTTCCTCTCCAGGATGTCGCTCGTCGGCTCCTGGTAGGCCCATCTGCTTCTTTGCACTTGGCACACAACAGGTGGGCCTTTGAAAACGTTTTGCGCAAGATGCGCATCCTCGGCCATCTCGTACGGCGTTCTGCCGGACGCGTTCTCGCGACACAAGAGCTCAGGGCGGCAGGAAAGCATTACGCGGAGGAGGTGGTCCGCGCCGTACCGGACTGCGGCATGAAGAGGGGTATCGCCTTCCCCGTTCACGAGACCGAGATCGGAACCGTTGCTTGAGTCGAGGATAATCCGTAAGGTTTCTTCTTGCACTTTTGTCACGGAGTCAGGTCGTTCATTGTCATTTCGGTAGTGGTTGCGGCGGCGACTGTAGCCAGAGCTGTAGTAGTTATTTCTTACGGCAGTATACATCCATTTGGCGAGGGGCGTAGCTGCGCCTGGTGCAGAAGTGGCTCGCTCGGTGACCATGCCTGAGATGAGTCGAGAATCGATGAGATTGAGGAGTTGGCGAAGTGTTGCACGGCCGTTGTCGCTAGCAACCAGGTTGGGGTTGAGCGCGGAATGGAACAGGTTGTCGCCTTCATGGTTGCGGCTGGTCTGGTCACCGCCAGCTTCAATGAGAATCTTTGCCATCTCCACTCGATGCAGAGAGAAGGCTAATTGCAAAGGCGTGAGGCCGGCAGCAGACTTGTGGTTGATTGAGTCTGGCTGTGTTTCGCAGAGATGTTTGAGTAGCTCCAAAGAATCGGCGTTGGTCTTGCCGAGGACTACGACGTGGATGAGTAGTTTGGAACGAAGGTTCAGCCACTTGCTGATAGAAGCTTGCAAACCACCCTTCGCCTTGGCAAGACTCTGGATCCGAATATCATTCTTGTTGTTCTCAGCGAATTCGATGTAGGCATGGGTGGCGGCGTCACTGAGGAACCATTCAATGCTGTCGAGATTCGTAAGACGCGCTGCATGTAGCAGTGGCGGGTGCTCCTCCCGTGATGGTTCGCATTGTGTGTCTCGTCCAGCAGCAGCCCAGTCCGCTCGTTTCTTTCCGTGGACGGATAAGCTCTGGTAATACTTTGGCTTCTTGTTGATCTCTACGCCGCTCTTCTTGACAAGGTCGTCTAGCGGGATACCGGCACCGGTACGCTTGACAATATCCCTTAGCAGCTGCACTTTGCCTAACTGGATTGCGTAGAAGAAGTCCTGCTCGCTGAAGCTATAAAATCTCGATGCAGGCTCGTCGTCAGTCCTTTGTCGGCGGATGGTATACTCTTCGCCGGCGTTGATGAGAAACTGAAGCAGGCTTGCATCATCTAGAAGAATTGCCATTTGGAACAGATTGCCGGGCTTCGCCACCTGTGGGTAGTTCTCATGGACGATTGGCTGGCTCACTCTGTATATTCGCCCGGTCGCAGCATCCTTAAGAAGCTTTCGCGGTGCTCTGATGCCTAGTGACCTTCTGTGGCGGTATCCCGAATCGCTTCGAAAGGAAGAATAGTCAAGCTGACTGGTAGAAGTGTCGTCTTCCTCCAAGAACCGAGACACTGGACAAGACCATGCGAGCATGGCAAGCGCAGTCACCCTGCTTTTGACCTGGCTTTGCACCTCCCCAATGTTTTCAACCGTAAACTTGTCATCAACGATTTCGTGGAAGATTTGAAACCCGTCCTCTTCGCCGTTACGAGACGTATCGTCTTGGCTGTCCGAGTCTTCTGCCTGTAGAGTGTATTTGGACTGGCCAGACTTCTCTACAGGAGCAAATTGGACATGTGCAATCTCGAGCAGAGCCTTAGCCAAGTCAAGATGCTTTCGCAAAACTGCAATCGAGAAGGGCGAAAATCCGCTGGTGTCTTGAACGGCAATCTTCAGTGGCGTCTGGTTTTCAGCCCACACAGAAAGAGTAAGCTCTTTCACTATAGCTAGATCAGCATCCCAGCAGGCTTGGAAGAGCTTAAGGTACGCCTCGCGTTGCTCGTTTGTCAAATCGGGAAGGTTAAAGTTAAGTTTGGGCGTCCATGGTTTAGGAGGATCCGGTTTGTAACCAGACTGGTGCTGATTTCGGTTCGCATCAAGGTTGATGTCAGGGTAGAGCTCTTCGAAGGTCTTGGCGCCCCTCTCTAGCAGTCCAGACTCAAGAGATTCGTAGTCGGCAAGTAAAGTCTGGACTTCAGCCAGCTTCTCTTTCCAGCCATCGGCTTCCTTAGGCATGGCCTTCGCAGCTTCTTCATACTTCTTCACATCTTCCTCGTACACACGCTTGGTAGCCTGTAGCTGCTTCAGGGTTGACCAATGTGCGTAAGTCCCAGGAGAGAGACCATCAAGATAGTGCGCATCCTCCTCCAAAGGGACTGGGGCGAATATGTGAGTACGTGTGTTACCGAACATGTTAGGCGTCGTGACAGATTTGTCTTGTTGCTCCTTGTCGATCCACTGTCGCAGAATCTTGATCTTCTCACGAGTCGTGTCCAACAAGCTGTGAGCGCTCTCATAACCGCCAATTCTCCCGTCGTGCACAGCACGCCAGGCGCCCCCGTTCAGGCAATTGACATCGGCACCGGCATCTAGAAGCTTGAATACAACAGATGGTAGCTCGTTTGCAACAGCTGTGTGCACTGGTTGTTGGAAGCTTGTTTGGAACATCTTCTCGTTGTGCTCGGACATTCCGTAAGCTTCCCATTTGGTCTTGTACGAGCTCATGTAAACCCCAAAGTCCATTTGCGGCTGGGCACCAAGCTCAAGTAGGGCATCGATGCTCTTGACGTCTCCGTGTTCGATTGCAGATTGAAGAGCAGACGTGGCGCTTGGACTGTGTTGGTATCCAGACATGTGCAAGTGGTTCACTGCGCGCTTTGCTGCAGGTAGATTTGCTGAGATCATGGTGCTTAACAATGCTGCGTTCTTGGCTGCGAAGTAATGCAGTGCAGTGATGTTGTCCACGTCTGCTTGTGCGGGCGATGCCCCTAGAGCGATCAGTGCTTGCGTCATCTCATCGGCCTTTTGTGGCGGGAGCTGCAAAGCGAGGACAAGAGGGAGAATTGCTGCACGGGGAGACTTGTCGTGTTCGTGCACGAGTTTGACCGGCAAAAGGACGTCTGCACCAAAGTCCTGAACAAGCAACTTGACCACCTCCACATGTCCGTTCGTAATGGCAAGGTGAAGAGGAGAAACTGGAGTGTCCCAGGCAAGTACGTTGACGTCGTACACATCAGGGTCGTCTTCGTTCTCATCAATAGGCATGTTGTTCTCTTCCGGTTGTTGTTTGCCTCGAATGTTCACGATGGAACCTTCTGTTGTGGCATCAGCGTGCTCATCTTCGTCTTCATCAAGCATGTCGATGTCATCGTCGCTGTGAGTGGCTTCTGCATCTGCCATCTGAGAATCGGCTGGGACAGTAGGTTGGTCGGTTCCGTCATCCACTTTGCGCTGCTTGCGTTTGGCATCCTCCTTCTCTGCCCCTTTTTCCTCGTTGGCTTCGCTCTTGACAAGGATTGCTTTGACCATCGCAGCTTCGCCCCGCATGGCGGCAAGATGTAAAGCAGTTCTGCCATCGATCATACGGGCCACAATGCGAGCACCAGCATCGATGAGGATTTGAACGACTTCGGGCGTCGAGCTCATGACAGCGAGCTGGAGTGGCGTGCGGCCAGTGTAATCTCGTTCGTTGGGATCCGCACCTTCCTGGCTCAACCAGTCTTGGACATGGTCGACATCGCCGTCGACAATAGCTTGACAAAGCCTGGCTGTATTTCCGACATAGGCCATCTCCGTCCAGTCATCATCGGTCAGAGGATGGAAAGAGCCAATTGTCTGTCGGCCCGGGTCGTCTTGGATGAAAGTGAGGTCGCCAGATACGTATATCTTGTTCTCAACTTCTGCAATTGCCTCATCTTCGGGCGTTGCAGGCTTGGGACAGTAGCCACAGCAGTCAGCGATAACGTCAGTAGCATTACCAAAGAATGCTGGGTGACGATGCAATGTGGTCTCGCGATCTTTTGGTCGGTTCCACTCTGCGTTGAGTAGGAGGTCCTTTGCGTAAAGGAGACGTTCGATCTTTCTAGCATGGAATTTGGGTCCGTAGGGGACCGTGAATGTGTGGTAGTCGCTGACTTCGTCTGACTCGATCCAATCAGGGACCTCGTCGTCGTGATCATCTTTGACGTTTCCGTTCAGTTTGTGCTTACGGGTGTTCCATCGGTTGATGGCTGGTCTGTAGCATTTGTCAGTAGTGGAAGATGGAAGTGATTAGAAACACTCACCTGCCACGCTCCGCCCTTCGCTGGTCCACATAAGAATCTCGATCTGTTGTGCTAGGCAGCTTCTCAAGTACTAGCAAACGAGCAAGGCCAAGTGTTCTGCCGAATGATCGCTCGAAGATGGTTGGGTCGATACGCGAACGGTCCAAGAGGGGCCAGTAAACCTCGAATCCGCGGTGAGAATACTTGGAAAGGCGATTCTCATACGAGGGCGAGCGTCGTGTGAGGTCGATGGTGTTGATCTGGGTCATGTATGCGGCGACTGCACGTGGGCTTGCGTAAACCTGCTTTCCATCGTAGGCAGCGCATGAGCAGTCAACGTCGAAGCCCGTAAGGATTTCGGAGATCGACCGATAGATACGAAGCACAATTTGAACGTGTCGTGTAGGATACTGTGAGGCTATGGTGATTGCGTTCTTTGTGCGGATCGTAGTTGTTTCCGTCAGAATGGAGTCTCGGATGCGTTGTTCAATTTGCTTGATCTTTTCCACCGCCTGCTCTTCGGTCAGATCGTACAAGAAAAGATCTACGTCCGACGCAGGTGCGAGCTTCTGATGATAGTATTCGCGAAGAGCGCGTTTCGAGGTGTTGTGCTCTGCTGGGACCGGAAGGAGTGACGTGACCACAGCGCTGCCGGCCACGACGACATTCGACCAATCCATGTCCACCAACGCTGACTCGGAAAACAACTGAAAGTTTGTCTGGAACTCTTTGAGGGATTGCACAATTGCTGGTGCGCCATCCGTTTTGCGGTCGGAGGCTTTCAAGGGCATCAGGAAGCGCTGGCGTTCCTCTTCAGATTCGGTGGCTAAATTACGAGCTCGAATCTTGACATCCCGCTCCTTCCCTGTGAACATAGGGACAGTGTTCGACATCTCAATGGCCGGATGAGATGGCTGTTGAGCAAAGACCTCGCGGAGTTTTGCATCGTACTCTTTGTACGGGGCAAGCAGCTCGTGCATCGATGTGCTTGGGTGCTTCGAGACGTACGAAAGCCAATCTGCATGCTCGACAGGAAGCTTGGGTAGAGCAATTGGCTCGATGTTCTGGTTTTTGGTCGACATCTCTTTGAAAGACATTTGCGGAGCAGCAATGTGAAGACAATGACGAAAGGTAGATGAGAGGGTAAGGTTTGCTGAGGGTATGAAGCGTGAAAGCATAGCAGCACCGACCATACTTATAACTACCCACCACCTCATTACAAGCAGTCGAGTCTTCCTCGCATCAGCCTACACAACGTTTGAGGTGCCTCCAAAGACGGAAGGAAAGGGGATGGCAGCCTTGTTGGACCCACACAAAAGCGACCAGTTAGGCAGGCACCAATCATAGCAATGAAAATTGCCAAGATTTATTGCCACCTGGAGGCAGGTGGGACGCCTGAATCAGTAGCACTAGGACGGCTGAAGATGATGGTGGAGAATCAGCGCATTATTGGGTCATGACTGCTCTGGTAAACTTATCCTCGTTCCGTGCAGAGGGTAATCGGGACCTCGCCTTGAACAAGTAGAACCTTCGATTTATCCTGGGGTGATACCTACGATATGAAACTCCAAACGCTCGTTCATCCATCAGCCAGTGGCCATCAATCTTACATGAAGAAGAAATAGGACAAAAATCGAAGAGGGACGTAATTGCAGCTGTGGCCTGGCGAAACCAATGAAGAATGGGAGCTCAGCGCTTCCTCTTCTTGGGCTTCTCTTCCTCATCTTCCAACGTGCCCTCCTTGTCTTTCTTCGCTGCTTTCTTCTCCAGCTCATCCCAGTCTTCGCCTTCGGAGAACTCGTCTTCTGAACCCTCGTCACTCATCTCTTCGGACGCGTTCTCGTCAAAGTCGCTCTCTTCAGACGACTCATCCGAGATGGCGAGTTCAGACTCTGAGACCTCGAAAGCAGACTCTTCCTCTTCCTCGTCGCCATCTTCGTCGTCCGACTCAGTCGACAAGAAGGACCAACCGCCGTCAGCAAAGAACTGATGTGGGTCGGAGGTGACGGTCTTCATGATGGTAGCCCAGTTCAAGTTGAGCGGACCCTCGCTGAAAGGAATGTCGACAGAGTCTAGCCAGTCCTTGACCGGGTCGAGCGACTCGACAGGGATAGTGTTGATGTGAACGGGAGGGCGGTTGTAGTCCTTGAAAACAACAACCATATCGAAGTTTCGAAGACCGAACTGCACACGCTCGAGATGAACAATCTCGATCTCGGAGAGCGTGAGACATGTGAAAGGTGGCTCGGTGAGCTGGACCAAGCAGTCGGTCGTCGGCTGAACAAGCACGGACGATCGAGATGGGACACCGTTGAAACCAAGCTCGCGGTATGGAATGTCGACGCTGACGTTCTCGTTGCGCGCAGCATCAGCAATCTTCTCGGCGAAGTTCTTGAACTCCTTGTCGAGCGCTGCTCGTCGCCTACGCTCTTCCTGCTCCTGCTCGAACTCTTCCTCATCACCGAACTTGTGGCGACGCTTGCGGTTGCCTGTGTCGTCGAACTGCATTTCTGTAGCTTCGCGCACGAACTGAACATCCTTGGTCTTCTTCTTGCCCAACATGATGGGATTCTTGAGATGGACGTGAATGATGACAATGAGTTCATGTTGTGACGGCTGGAAGAACAAGTGCTTCATGTTGCTGAAGAGCACATCGATCCTCGCACTACCACCGCCATGAATGTAGCGCAGACCGTTTTGGTGAATCTCAACGCTACCCGGAATACGCTTGCCGTCGAGTGCGGGTCGGATGAAGATGAGGTCGAGGTTGAAGGGCTTGCGAGTCTTGAGGGGAACAAGCTTGTCCTGCTCGACGACATCCTCCATCTGCTTCTTCTCTTGGTCTCGTCGTACCACCTCCTTCTTCAACTCGGTGATGTCCTTTGTGATCTGGTCAATGCGCTCGATGTCCTGGGAACGGAAAGTCAGACTGCGGATGAAGTGAGCATTGGGGTCCTCGAAAGGCTGGTCATCCTTTCGCCCCACACCCTGTCCTGGAGAAAGGAAGTTGATACGAAGAGATGTGACGTCAGCTTCGGGTGTGTGGGAAGCATTCTTGATGGTGTGGATGTGGAAGGGGACCGGTCGACCCATGATTGGGAGAATGACTGTCTGGCTCTTCTTGTCGACCACAATCTCCAGGTTGGCAACAGAATTGGGTAGCTGGTTGTCGCGCTTGTAAGACTCGAAGCGCTTGAACTTCTTCTCCTCGGTGCCATTGAGGGACTTTGCGCCTTCGCTGTACTGCTCCAGACCTTGCTGCTGCTTCTTCTGGTGCAACTCGCGCTGATGCTGCCGTCTCTGTTCCTCCTTTTCTGCATCCTGGTTCGTTGTCCGCTCGTGTCGTGTGCGTGTCTTGGTGATGTTGGTCTGCGCAATGGCCGGCGCGCGCTCTTTCTTCACTTTCGGCTTGGCCTCCTCCTCCTCTTCGTCGAAGAAGAACGAGACAGCGTCCAGGTCAGAGGTGGTGTCCTTTGTGAAGACGGAGGCGTCGCCCTGTCCAACACGAACCGTGTCGACCAGGACCAGCGAGTATGTCTTGCTCTTCTTGTCCTGGGGCTTGCTGTTCTCCAGATCCTGCAGACCAGTCTGGACGACAATGGTCATACCGTCCTTGAGGACGCGCACATTCTTGCCGCTCAAAAGCAGCGAGTTGTCCTTGTTCTCGGTTCCCACACCGTACCCAACGTTCTTGGGGAAGTGCTTCTCCCACTCGGGCTTCTTCGATTTCAGGTGCGAGAGGGCCTTGTTGTAGACGTCCTTTGCAACGGCGCCGTCCTTGATCGACTTGATGACGAGGTCGTGGATGGCCAACAGCAGCTTGTAGGCCGTCTCCTGCTCCTTGTTGGGCCCGACCATGTAGGTTCGTCCGACCATGGCGCCGTAGGTCTGGTAGCGCAGACCAAGGACTGAGATGATGACACCGGCGTGCAGGTTGTTCTCGTCGGGCTCGGCGGCGAATTTGAGGTCGTAGGCGCCGCCGCTCTGGATGGTGGGCTGCAGGCACCAGTCGAGCTGCATCGCGTCGAAGTTCTTGGAGACCTTTTGCTTCTCAAAGAACTTTGCGTCGTCGATCTTGTTGGCGACCTTGTCGGCCAGGGCTCGGTGCGTGATCTTCTTCTCCGAGTCGAGTATGTCGGACATTTCCTCGACGAAGTAGTTGGTCATGAGGGCGCTGGATGCGCGCGAGGCATCGCGGATAGTGCGCTGCGCATGTCAGCTCAGCTCATGTCACTGTCGTTGCTGCTGCCTACCAGCTCCTTCTCGTCCTTGACGGACAGGGCAGCCTGGGAGAGAATGGGCGCCAGATCGACCTGGTCTTCCTCCTTGATGCCGGCGTCGGCGAAGGCAGCCTTCCACTCGTCTGCGAAGCCGCCGGTGGAGCTGTCCTTTTTCAGCACGGCCACCTTCTTTCCAGCGCTCTTGAGCGTCTCGAGGCAAGTCTGGAACTGCTTCTTGTTCTCCTCGGCGTCCTTGCCGCGGACGAGAATCTCAATGGGCACCTTGCCCCCCTTCAGCGGCTCGAGGTACGAGGCTGCGTGCTCTGTTAGCGCCTTGTCTTGGTCGTGTGCGAAGGCCTGGATGACGCACCCTTTTTCTTTGTTGTGACGATCTGGAGGAGGTCGGGGGTGAGGATGAAGAGCGTCGCAGGGAACTCGTAGCCCAGAAGCCATAGCTGTGAGTCTGTTGTGAGCTGTGGTTCTGCCAGATTCGCCGTCTGGGTCTCACCTGGAAAGCGGCGGGCTTCAAGTAGCTGCCTGGCTCGCTGGCCTTACCGACGACCGTGGCCATGGAGCTGGCGCCCTGGAAGACGGCATCGCCAGCGCGCTTGTCGGCCTTCCACTTTGCGACAAAGTTGCCCAGACGGTCGTGGAAGAGCTGCTTGTCGATGACGATGTCGTCGGCCATGGTTGCAAAAGGCGGGCGCGGGGGCCTTTGGCGGGTGCACGGCGGTTGGTATGGCGGGTGCACGGCGGTTGGTATGGGTGGTGAGGGCGAGGGGCGAGGAGAGAAGACGGCCGTCGTCGAGCGTAATGGATAAACGCGTTGCAGTCGCGCCAAGGCTACCGCGACCGGTCCAAGCTTCCCACGCGGAGAGAGAGGACCCACCTGAGGACGCTGCGCTTGAATCCACCTTGAATCCACCGCCTGGGCGCATTCAACATGTTATTGAAGTAATTCGGTACAACGCTGTCTGACCGCATCTTAAGCTGCATCCCATCCATCTGAAGGCGCTTGTTGTTCTCACCAACACATCTCGTCCATCTCTCCCCCGCATAGCTACAACATCGACTGGTGACGGCCCCACGTGCAGCTCCTTCACCTGTCACCTGTCACCCGCCCACCTACTCCGAATCCACCCTCCGCAGGGCTCAGCTCCTTGACCTCACTCGAACCCACCTCAGCAGGGCTCAGCTCCTTCACCTCACTCCAACCCACCTCAGCAGGGCTCAGCTCCTTCACCTCACTCGAACCCACCCTCAACACAGCTCAGCTCCTTCACCTCACTCCAACCCCACCTCAGCAGAGCGCAGGCACCCTCTCCCTCCTCCCCACTATGCGATGACAGCCAGTCCCAGTGCCCATGGACGCACTGGAGTCCTCCCGGTCACTCTCCGCAGCGAGAAGCCCAAGCCCAGCCCCAACGATGAGCTGGAGCCGCAGAAACCCAACAAGGCCCCCGCCACGGGCGTGCAGGCGGCCGGCATGCGCGCGGTAGCAGCCCGCATGGTGGCCTTCTACTTCCGCGCGCCCGTCAAGGCCTTCTTCCGTGGCAGAATCGACTACATGGGCTATGCGCGAGCCATCAACCCCCACATCGCCGCCCAGGCCCGCTGGAGCTGGAGGATGACGACGCCCGCCATCCTCGCCCACGCCGTACGCACCGAAGGCTGGGCCTTCATACCCAACCAGGTCCTGCCGCCATTGCTCGCCAACACGTGCATAGGCGCAGTCCTGTACACCGTCTACCTGCACAGCCTGTCGAGCCTCCACGAGCCGAGCTCCTACCAGACGAAGCGCGTATACCCCCCGCCCTCCCCCTCGACCACCTTCACCGCCGGCCTGATTGCAGGCGCCTTCCAGTCTGTCGTCGCCGCGCCCTTTGACGCCTTGCAGACACGCTTCCGCACCGCAGACATCCTCGACGGCAAGTACAAGACCATGTGGCACTACGCCGGCCACAAGCTCCGCTCCATCGGCGTGCAGGGCATCTTCGCCGGCTGGTCGCTGTCGCTCTGCAAAGACGCCCTTGGTGCCGCTGTCTTCTTCAGCGCCTTTGAGACGGTCAAGAGCCAAGCGTACTACAACTTCGTCACCTGGCACTACGGCGCCCGCACCCGCGACTCCATCCTCGACACCGCCCCGCTGAGCCTCGACGAGCACCACGACCACGACACCCGGCCCCTCATCAAACCGCACTTCGCCCTCGAGCCCACCTTCCTCCTCCTCGCCGGCATCTCCGCAGGCGTGTCCAGCCAAATCATCCAGCACCCGCTCACCGAGATCCAAGACGTCCACTACCGCCGCCTCGAAGCGCTCGACTTCCAAGCGCACCAAGAATCCCGCCCGGGCCAGATCATGCGCCGCTACTACCACGCCTACGAGCAGACCTTTGCCCAATGCCAGACGCTCGCCAAGCGCGCTGGCGGGTGGAGAAAGTACCTGTACAAGGACTTCTGGAGCAGCACCATCAGGCAAGTGCCCAGCACCAGCGCAGGCCTGATTGTCTTCGAGCTCGTGCGGCGCAAGTACTCGTTTGAGAACGACGAGGAGGTAACCATCGATCGCGTAGACAAGAAGATCCTCCTACGATGAATGTCAACCCTTGCATTTGTACATAGATTGGATATGGTAGATACCCTGCATACCCCATTCATTGTTCCATCCCACCATCCACTCACTAAAACGATACCATCTCCATCCCATCCCACAGCTACCTACCTCTCCCCAGCACATCATACGTGTCGATATTACCATGGATCCCACCTAACCCTTCGCATCTCACCTCACCTCACCCCACTGACCTTCTTTCATGCCACACTCCCTTGACTACAAACACGTATATCTCGCAAAGATAAAACATTACTATAAATTGTATAGTATGGCATAGTGTTATACTACATTGCATTAATGTATTCAACTCACTTCCATCACTACTTGACTTGACATTTCACCCGTGAATGCGTCAGTTGAACTGAACTTTAAACTTTGAACGGTAACTAAAGAACCACCTTCCTTCCTTCGTTTACTTCTTCCTCCCTTACTAATTCTACAACCCACTGCTACAGTGTACAAGAGAATCAAGCGCTGGTGCTCACCGTACCTCAGCCCGAGCGCGAGCGCGAACGGGTTCTGGTTACGGTGCTGGTGCGTCGTTCTGTTACGATGGAGGTTACCAGCACGGTTGTCGTGGGGGCTGTGCTACTGCTGCTGCTGGAGGGGGTGTCTGGGGTGGTAGTGTTGTAAGGGGATGGGGTATCCGAGCCTGGTGGTGTGACTTCGGGTGTGCTGGGAGTAGATTGAGGAGTGCTGCTATAGAATTAGATAAATCGTGATTGCACGCGCGTCGCTCAACTCACCTCGATACGTGTTCTAAATGCCTTGTGATCGTCACTGTAGATGCTGCGTCCTGGGTTGTCGACCCTGGATCTACCATCGTCCTTGTAACCGTACTGGTGCTCTCGACTTCGACCTCCGTCTCCAGTCTAAGCGTCTTGGAGAGGCTGATAAACTCCGTCGTACTGTTGATATACGAGGTGCTGGAGTCGAAGATCAGCGCGCCAGGCCCTGATACCGTCTTTGAGAAGGTTACGGGGAACGACGTCGTGGCTGTCGAGGTCACGACTACAATCTCCCATACTTCTTGGTACCGCTGGCATTTCATGCTGTCGTCGTTCAGCACTGTGCATACTTTCACGTCGACGTCCGACGGCGCTTCGCCTGCTGTTAGGGATTGCCAGGGTGCGAGCCAGTAGGTCATCAGTCTACGCACCGTCGGGGCAGGTGTGATGAGGGCGGAGAAGCTGGTTGTGGCGGGCGTGGGTGTGGGTGTTTCCAGCGTGTAGCCGCATTCGCTGGAGAAGGTGATTTCTTGGTCGCATTCTGATACTGTGATCTTTGACGCTAGGCCAGTGAGCGTCGTTGCGCAGACGGTCGTGGTGGTGGTTGAGTACTCCACCCCGCAGCTGCTTGATCCGGACACATATTGAGTCACGTTTGCTGAGCCGTTGAAGAATGGTGCTCCTGGGACGGAGGCAAAGTACAGCGCGGGCCCGAGGCACCAGGTCGCTTCAGGGATGTACGATGTGACCACCTGGCTAATTGATGTGACTTCTACTGGAGCAGCATCTGAAGACGGGTAGATTACAGTCAGGGTGCTAACAGGAGGAGCGGGTGGGGGTAGGGTGGTTGTGACGACGCTAGTGGCTGTTGTCGTGGCTGTGGTTGTGGATGTGTCAGTGATGGTAAAGTTCACAGTGGCCGTGACTGCAGCAGGCGGCGGCTCGACTCCTGTAACGTTGTAGACTTGGTGAGGGAGCTGCTGTACAGCTGCGAATGAGCGTGGTAGATGGGAAATGACAGAGGTGATGCCGAAAAGCAGGGAAATTGACGGCATCGTGGTTGCTATTGTAAGGAATGAGTGTGCAAAGCGAAAAGAAGGAGATAAGGAACGACGAAGTATAGTAGCTGGGTCGGCGCAGGAGGGCCAGTTGTCGTGGTTTTGAGTGGAATGAGAAACTTGCGTAGCACATCATCCCTTACTTGTTGATTGCGTGGCATTCATGTGTCATACAAGACCTCGCATTAATTTCAGACTTCGATTTCATCTCAAATCCACTCAGCTGGGCCATTGAGCCTCTTGCTTGCGTACCAGCTGTGATGAGACCTTGCTCGCATGTAAGGTACAGAGCTCGAGTGATGCAGGACCAGAACGATGTTTCAGTACATGGTATTAACAGGCATCTTCGCAATGTACACAGAAGTAGCTGGTGAATAGGAACCTCTTCTAAGGGAGTGTACGGATGCTGACAGAGATCTCGTCCTGGAGATGGAAACGTGAAGGTGTGAGAGGAAGACGTCGTGATAGGCTCCACTTTTCCCCGCTCCCGGGCCTTTCGACGTCATCATGCACCATAACAACGACGTGCACCATCTTCGTGGCCACAAATCAATTCGCAGTCGGATGGTACGATCCGTACTTACTTGGAGAGAGCAGCCCTGAGATCCTGAACAAAATTCTCTTCTTGCTGTTTGACTCGGAAACTCAAGGTCGAGCTCATGATCAAGTGCCGAGCTGTGCTACCGAGTCGAATACATAGATCTCAAGAGTCATACTGAACATCGCTTTTCATCTTTCTACTTGACACCTTTTTCGTTGTATCTGCCCCACAAAACAACATGGCATCCCCACAACCCATCAGACTTGCCATTCTAGACGATTACCACAACATCGCGCTCCAGCACTTCTCACACCTCCCCAATTCCAAAGTGCAAATCACAGTCTTCAACGACACGCTCCCATCCTACACGCACCCCAACACCAGCGATGCCGAGCGACAAACCCTCGTCGAACGTCTGCGCCCCTTTCCCGTCCTTGTTACAATGCGGGAACGGACCGCCTTCCCAGGGGCACTACTCCGCCAGCTTCCGAACCTCAAAACTATCTTCGCGACCGGTGGTAAGTTCGAGAGTTGGGATCTCGAAACGATGAAAGAGCTGGGTATTACTGTCTGCGCCGCGCCGGGCAAAGGTCGGACGGACGGCAAGGGAAGCGGACAGTCCCCGCGATCACTGCCGGTGAAACAAGGTGGTGGGCATCCGACAACGCAGCATGTGTGGGCGTTGATTCTCGCACTGGCACGAAACGTGGCTGCTGATGATGCCGTCGTGAAGGGCAAGGGTGGACCGAAGGGGTGGCAGACTGGGCTGGCGATGGGCTTGCAGGGAAAGACGCTAGGGTTGGTGGGACTGGGAAGAATAGGGTCGCACGTGGCAAGGGTGGGTGTGCTTGCTTTTGGCATGAAAATTGTCTGCTGGAGTACGAATCTCTCGCAGGAGAAGGCGGATCAGCTTGCTGAAGAAGTCGGGCTACCGGTCACGGGAGGAGGAATGATCGCTGACGATGAGAAAACATTCAAAGTGGTCAGCAAAGAGGAGGTGTTCAAGACGGCAGACGTAGTCTCCCTGCATTACGTGCTTAGTGAGCGATCACGTGGCATTGTGAGTACAAGAGAGTTGAATTGGATGAAGCCATCTGGACTCCTCGTGAACACATCGCGCGGCCCTCTGGTAGACGAAGCAGTGCTCCTTGACACATTGCGTAAGGGTCGCATAGGCGGTGCTGCACTCGACGTATTTGACATTGAACCGCTGCCAGCGGACAGCCCTTGGCGGAACGAAGACTGGGATGCAGAGGAGAAGGGCAGAGTTTTGTTGACACCACACATGGGCTACGTAGAGGAAGGAACTATGACGATATGGTATGAGGAGATTGCAGAGAACCTGGAGAGGTTCGTGCAGGGGAGAGAGTTACTTCACGTCATTTTGTAGCTGTGCTATCTCTTCAGTGTTAGACCCTGTTACCCAAAACAACTGTAGATTGATACACCGACAAGTACCCCATTGTATGGCTATCTTTGACCACGTGTTGTCGGGCTGACAGGGGAGATTTAGACGTGCTGGGAAAATACAACTTTAGCAGGACGAGAGAAACGGTAGCACAGAGGATTGATGTTGAGTCGAGAGACAGCAGGCCAAAGCTGGTGATCGCGCAAAGTTTGTTGTGGGTGATGGTTGATGATGGCATGGGATGTTGTGGGCCAAGCGAGGAAATGAGGGCGGCGGCTAGCACGGGACTAGGCTTCATCTCATTCTCGCGTGCAGCGAGGCCTCTGTTGGTGCTGCGCAGTCGTCCCACCACGATGCGATGGGGTTTCGCGTCTCCACCAACATGGTGCGATTCACGCCGCTGCGCCTGCTGTGCGCAGCCGTGATCTTGTGCATCCTCTACGTGTCCTCGTCGCTGCGCGAGCTGGTGCCGTACGTTGAGCGTGGCTATGACATGCACACGCGGCCGAGCGCTGAGCGGCCAGGCCAGGTCAAGATAGACTTTGGAGAGGAATGTTCGCCCTTCAGCGCCGGCGTCATGGAGGATCTCACCATTGTCCTGAAGATTGGCGCCGGCGAGGCGGCCACCAAGCTGCCCGCCTACCTGAACCGCCTCGGCCGCTGCAAGCAGGACCTGCTCATCTTCTCGGACCGCAAGGCCAGCTTCCAGGGCTTCGACATCGTCGACGCCCTCTCCCACCTGCGCCCCGAGTACAGGTGGGCCAACCGCGACTTCGACGTCTACGACAGCATACAGGCCGCCAACCAGACCGCAGACAAGTCGCCCGATGGCTGGAAGTTGGACAAGTACAAGTTCCTGCCCATGATGGAATGGTCCTCGTACCTGCGCCCCGACTCGCAGTGGTACCTCTTCATCGAGACAGACACATACGTCAACTACGACAACCTCTACCGCTTCCTCTCCCACTTCAATCCCAAGTCCGCCCACTACTTTGGCTCCCCCGTCTGGCCCAAGAAGAAGGCCCCCTTTGCCCACGGCGGCAGCGGTTTCGTCCTGTCGCGCGGCGCCCTCAACAAACTCATGGCACGTGGCAGAATGTTCGCCGAGAACCACCACTTCCCTGGCACACACTTCTTCGGCGAAAAGGCCGCCGAGTCGTGCTGCGGCGACGAGCTGCTGGCCCAGGTCCTGAAGAAAAGTGGCGTGCCCCTGCGTGGCTACTGGCCCATGTTCAACGGCGACAAACCACCCACCATACGCTTTGGACCCGAGCAATGGTGCGATGCCATCATGACCATGCACCACCTGCACGAAGAGGACTTCACTGGCCTCTCGCAGTGGGAGCAGGCTCGAAGGCACCCAGAACGTCCTCTGATGTTTGAAGAGTTATTCACCCTCGTCGAGCCTCGGCTCCAGGGGAAAGCTGAAGACTGGACCAACGTATCAGACGATGTCATCCACAAAAAGGGCATGCCCATCAAATCCTTCGACAACTGCGAGAGAGCTTGTCTGAAAGACAGCAAGTGCATGCAATACGAACACACCGGTACCGAGTGTAGATTGTCGCACAGCATTCGCCTCGGCGAACAACGACTCCCACGAGAAGACGAAAAGTACACCTCAGGCTGGATGCTGGGCCGGATAAAAGATTTCAAAAAGGCAAACTCTCCTTGTCAAGGCGCACACTTCGTTCACTCCAACCCCTGAGTGGATCCCCCATGATCATGACTATGACATGACTTTTCTTTTAACGATGCACGAATCACTGCATGAAAGGCGTTTGATACCCATGGGTTCGCAGAGGACGCTGCTTTATGCAGAGACTGGCGGTTACTTTATTTTCGACTCGGCATTTTGCTGCAGCTCACCCATCACAGCGAGCAGAAGTCATACATTACACGGCCTCGGCTGCACATCAGCTCAAGATCCTCAGCACCTATAGAGGCTGCTCCAGCATGTACGCAACTTGTTCTTTGCCTTGGACATTACCCACGAACACCTATGTTCAAACCAACACACTCTAATGATAATGTAGACAATTCAATCTCACCAGAGCACCACGCGTATCGCATCACTGTCTGGTCGTGCTTCTTGTTTTCAACAATGGCGTTCCTAGCGGAATTAAAAATCGATGAGTCGCAAAGACTCACGGTAGGCAGCTCCTCGATATGGCGTAGCGCTGGTGGGGCAAGTGCATCCTTGCCGCTCCCAGAGCTATAGGTACCTTAACTTCTGCCTGTCACCTCAATAACCTCTCACGACTTCGCGCTCACGAACGTCCTCCGGGCAGGCTGCAAAAATCAGGATGGATTCCCAACTCGAAGGTTTCATCAGAATCCCTGTCGCCGAAGGCAGCTTCCAGACCTTGCCGGTCGACCAGGCAAAGAGGCTCGCAGACTCAGAAATCAATATTGAGCTTGCCGAAGAAAAGGATGCTTACAGGATCGTGAGTCGTCGCAATGATTCACGTGTCTGAAACGTTCTAACGCCGCTACCAGGCTGAGGGTCTTTATACGTGCTTCCCCGAATCCTGGTGGAATAAAAAGGAGCCCCTCCATCTCCGCCCAGCTACTAATGAAATTCGAGTCCAACGTCTGGCGAAAAGGCTCCAGCCGTCTTTTTCTCAACCAGGCATGCACTGGATTAAAGCCGTTCATGTGCCAACATCGACTATAATCGGTGCAGCAGGCTGGGCCGGCCCCACACTGCCCATCCATAATGTATTTCGCCGATCTGCCATGACTTTTTACGGGTGGCAAGAGAAGTTGGGGTGGTCTGATTCTGACATTGACGAGCTGTTCGCCCATACCGACGAACAAGCATGGAGCGGGAATTTCGCCAAAGACGACGACACCCGTCGCGGAATCCTGAAGGGAGAACCGCACTGGTATCTCGCGCCACTGATTACATGGCCGGAATGGCAGGGGCGCGGTGTTGGAAAGAAGCTGTTGAGCTGGGCAACTGAACAGGCCGATGCACAGGATCCGCCGACGCCAATGTACCTAGAGAGCGCGCCAACAGCGAGGGCAGTGTATATGCACGTTGGGTTTGAGCCGCAGGGAGACGTAAACTTCGTGCGCAGAGGGCCCAGGGTGGTCAGGGGCTTGGAGGCGGGGAAAGAGGGAAAGGGGGGCAAGATGGAGGAGAAGGTAGAGGAGGTTGATGTTGAAACCGTAGCTAAGGAGATGGAGGCGAACATGGCTCCCTGAACATTGCAGTAGATGTTCTGAACAATCCTCGTCCTTTGAAACTGCGCCACTCGCTGATGCCAGAATAAGATCCTGTGTGGCTATCGATCAAGCTGGGGAAAGAGCTGCAAAAAGTGGCGTAAGAACCATCCACACTCGAGAGGGGTGCAGCTGCAGTACATATTGGCCAAGCAAACCTGATGTTGAAGGTGTTGCATGAGGCTGAGGCTTGGTGATGTGGTAGCCGCTGATTGGGCGCTTAGCCCAGCGAGAGCGCTTCCAGCGTGATTCCACAGTGAAGTGATCGCTCCGTCACAAATGCGGCGCAACCGGCTACTTATGTTACTTCCCGGCCAACCTAGCTTTCTGCTTTTCTCCCCTGTCGTCTTGACCTACAGTGTTTGTGGAATTCGACACTTCCAGTATACTTCATCACTCCAAATCAGAATCCTCGAGATGTTCCCTACGCAAGCACCAACACCCTCTTCGCATCCGCATCTCTGCGATAAGTGCGCGCTTGCGTTTGCTACTCGTAAGGCACTGAAGGATCACAGCTGGTCTACGGGTCATGGCTTTCCTTGCACTGCCCCTAGGTGTAAGAAAGCATTCCTTTCGACTGCTGCACTCCAAGCCCATCTTTCTTCAGCAGCGCACCGTCCTCCGGTCCCTACCTCAATAAGAAGAGCCCCAGTAAACGACGAGACCCTTGCGGCTTCTGGCCCTGGATGTGGCAGCACGTTGGGGAATCAAGATGTGCAGCTGTTCAAGTGCACAGTGTCGGGTTGTGGCAAATCTTTCAACAGTAAAACCTCGCGTGGGCAACACCTGAACTGTTCCATTCATAGAGGTTTCCTGCAGGCGAAGGGTAAGTCTGTGATGATGTGTGGGGAGGCACAGAACGGTGTCAAGACTGGTGCTACCGGCGGATTGTTAGGAGCAAGCGATGTTGGAAAAGCCCAACAACCTACACAGCTCAAGATTACGAAACCAATCGCTGTCACGACCACTGGAATTCACTCTGCTGTTGTTACGGAGCAGGAAGCATCAAGCGTTCAAAGCACCGCAGTCCCGGAGAAGAAGGTCAACGCAACGAAAGGCAAACAAAAGCCGATTTCTGCAAGTCAAAAAGCACCAGGACTTCCCTCAACCCAACGATCAACTTCTCTTGCACACACAGCCCAAGTTGACTCACGATGGTCGGTCATTCCTGCAGTACAGTACGCCTCCGCCGTGACAGCGCTCGACAGTCGCGTCACAAAGACTGTCACGAACAAAACTACAACCAAATTCTCTACCATAGGATCTACGACTGCACCATCCCACAGCACAACTGTGCGCAGGAGACATGCAGTAGCACTCGACTGCGAAATGGTACGCATCAGCTCCAACGTCTCCGAACTAGCCCGCATCTCCGCCATCGACTACCTAACCGGCGAAATCTTGATCGATACCCTTGTCCAGCCCCTCCACCACGTCACAGACTGGCGCACGCAGTGGAGCGGCGTAACAGCACAAGCGATGAACGCAGCCGTCAAATCCGGCACTGCATTGAGAGGCGCCCCAGAAGCCCGAACCAAACTATTCGAGTACATCGACACGGAAACCATACTGGTCGGACACGCACTCCACCACGACCTAGCCGCGCTAGGTATCCACCACCAGAAAACCGTCGACTCTGCAATGCTGGCGCAGAAAGCGGTAGCCATGGGCGCGAGGAAGCAATGGGGACTCAAAGCGCTATGTAAAGAGTTCCTTGAACTCACAGTCCAGGACCACGGAAACGCAGGCCATGATTCCGTGGAAGATGCGTTCGCGGCGCGCGAAGTGGTGTTATGGTGTCTGCAGAACCCTGACGAGTTGAAAGCGTGGGGTGAGAGGAAGAAGGCGGAAATACTAGCAGAAGATAGAATCAGGAAGGCTAAAAAGAACGCAAGGGCGCCTGCACGAGCTTCTCGGCTCGTCTATGACTACTCGGATGAGTTTGATTACTCGGATGGGTCTGAGGTTCTTCATCTGAGCTTGGAGGAGTTCAATGAGATGTGCGGGTACCCGAGTTGGTATGATAACTGGTCTGACTGAGTGAATAATGCCTGTTTTCCTTTCTACAGAATCGGAGGAAATGTTGGTGGAGCTTATGCGCTGATTCGTCGGTTTTCAAGGGATTTGCGGCGTTTGCGGGTTTTGAGGGTTGAGCGGGATCTGCGGTTTTTGCGGGTTCTGTAGAGTGAACTGATTGTATTTAAGAGGGCATATAGTCTGGTCGTGTCGATTGCACTATCTTTCATCGTTGATTGTATGATTTGATTCGCACCTTTCACACCATGGCTCCTTTAAGCGAAATAAGCAAAATGCTGGTTGGCCAGGCTTTTGGCAGGACCTGGATCCCGGATATGGACCTATCTGGCAAGACCATTATCGTGACGGGTGCCAACACTGGTTTGGGATTGGAGTGCGTGAAGCACCTGTAAGTCCAAAACCCACACTTGCCACGCCGACTTCAACTGACGACAACCAATTCAGAGCACGTCTCCACGCATCCCACCTCATCCTCGCTTGCAGAGATACCCAGAAAGGCCAGGCAGCAATAAAAGCAGTGACCCAAGAGACCGCCTGTCGCGATGCCACGAAACTCGAAGTCTGGGACCTCGATCTATCCTCCTACGCGAGCGTCGTCGCGTTCGGAAAACGTGTCTGCGCCACCCTGCCGCGTCTCGATGCCTTGATAGCGAACGCGGGTATGGAAGTGCAAACCTTCCAGATCGCCGAGAACATCGAAAAACATCTCACAGTCAACGTCGTGTCGACATTCATGTCTGCTATCGCCGTTCTCCCCGCACTACGCAGAACGTCAAAAGACTGCAATGTCCAAAACACCCTGACGTTTTGCGGGTCCATGTACCACATCTTCGGCCCAGATGGAGAGTTCGATGCCGGTCTAGCTGAGGATGTGGATATGTTCGACGAACTCAGCGATCCCAGTCGTACGGATATCGTCTGGAGATACGCGCTCAGCAAGCTCATGGTGCACCAGTGCTTCCGCGAATTGGCTACGTGTCTTGAAAGCTGCGCTTCGAAAGATGGTTCGCGAGTCGTTGCTAATATGGTCAACCCGGGATGGTGCGGGACTGAGCTATCGCGCGCTAAGCCCTCGAATGTAGGGGAGAAGATCTGCTTTGTGCTGATGGGGTGGACGGCCGAGAAAGGCAGTAGAGTTTATGTTCATGCTTTGGCGGCGGGAGAGGAGAGCCATGGGAGGTACTTGTCTGAGTGTCAGTACAAGCTCGAGTCGCAGTATGTGCGCAGTGAGAGGGGGAGGCAGATACAGAAGAAGATGTGGAGGGATTTGGTGGATAGGATTCGAGAAGTACTACCAGAGTTAGCGGCTTTGGTCTCATGAGATGTTCTGCTTTTTGGTGATTAGATGGTTTTGTATTGAGGCTCTAGCTATACGTTCACGTAGTACTATCGACCATGTCTTGAAGAAAGGAATCCTAAGCGAGCCATGGCATGTTATCGTAGTCCAGATCGGGTCTCTGATTTACTTGACAGAAGTCGCCCATGAATGTACCTGTTGCTTGTGCTTCGACGTCCCAATTGGTCATATCAAACACGTCGTTCTCAATTGACGAAGCGGGATCTAATAGTTGTGTTAGTTCTTTCGAATAGTCATGTGTGGCGAGAGTCGGCTTTCGGACGTCTTGCGTTGGCTCCGGATCTAGACTCTGATTGATTCGTTGCACTCGACGCATAAGTCTCGCGATTGGCTTCCATAGCATGCCCGATTGGGAATCAGCTACGATCTGTGCGTAATAGCGAAAACTCTTTACTGCTACAGCGTAGGCCCGATCAAATAATGGTTCTCGTGGCCTTACGAGCAACTCTGCTAGTAGAACAGCAAGCGCGTGCCACTGGATCCAGTTCTTCCAGGCCCAAAGACTAAGTTCAGGTGGTGAGGCTTGCATGTGCTGTTCAAGCACTTCGGTCGCAGCGTGCATTATGTTGTAATCATCCCATGGGGGAACGGTGTTGGTAGGCTGGCGGTAAGGTGGCCTTCGGAGCAGGAGCTCCAGACTAACATGTATCTTTTTGCCTGAGATCTTGAGAAGTGTTTCTAGCGGGGCTGAGGACCTGCCCATTCTAACACGCATCTGTTCAATGTAAATCCCAAAGTTTGCCACGAGCTGCAGTCTCTTCGACCAGCTGTCGTAGGGATTTTCATTGCCAAGTGATACTCGTACATCTGTCTCTGGCATAGCATCGCCTCATAGATCATGGCAGAATGAGTCATGTCTTTAACTTCTGATCTTGAAGCTGCAAAAATACCGTTTACTGGTGACATGTCACTATCGTTGATGTTGGATGGAGGTTCGTGGAAGGCACTGCGAGGCAATATAGGTATCGTGCCACGACCGAGGGCGGAGTGGGTGTCCAGGATGCCAACGACATATAGCAATCTTCGCCGAATCTCTAGGTCAAAGATAGAAAAGCTTTTGATATCTTCGCTTCCCAATCCCACGGCAGTAGTTGCTCTGACGGCAACGGCGACCAAGGTCCAGGTAGTCGCACTGTTCAGACACGTTCTTAGTCCAATCTACACATCAAGCGTCAGCGCTGAAACTGTGTCGATTGTTTCGTTTCGTGAGACTGGAACGTACAAGATAAATGACAAAAGCTTGGAGCGTGGTTACACTTGGATGTCGTAATAGATCCGATTCTGCTAAGAAGCATTCTGCAGCCAATCTGTACGTCCTGAGCAAGTTCGACCGATCACCAAGACCCAGTTCAAGCGCTTCACCATCTGTGATGGTGCATAAGGCCATAAAGTAGATCGCATACTCTAACGCCTGATTTGAAAATGTGGGTGCGCGTTCTGTGCGGTTTGCTTCGACGAGAGCAATGGTCGTAGGCCAATGGACAACCTTGTAAACAGTATCTACGCGAGCTCTGTACAGGTCGAGAAGCTTCCTGCTCTCACTGGCCGAAGGAACAGGTCGATTGTGATGTTCCTGCATTCTAATGTTTGGAAACAATAACACCGTACCCATACAGAAAGCCCCATCTCTTTGTTCAGGTGTGTTACCATGTGCAGTCGTGGTATCCTCAGTCTCACCTTCTGAGTCTTCTAAAACCTCGCGAAGACCGGAGATTCCTTCGGACAGGGCAGTCCAGAACTCGGGAGCAACAAATTGGGCGTCATGCGCGTCAGAGGTTGAGACAGTGCCCATGCTGCCTGCGTGGGTAGATGAGGATGTGCTGCTCTGATACAGGCATGGTTAGAATAGCGATTTGGGACATCAGTTCAAATGCAGTACCTCAGCATGCTGCTCCAGCAGTCTCTCTAGTTTTGCGACACGGTTCTCAAGTGTCTGTTTTTGCGTTCGAGTCTTTCCAGTTTCTCCTCGCGGGAGACGTGCACGTTGCACGGCCTGACAACTGAGGGCTGCATTGCGGCAAGCTGAACATGGTGCACCTTTGTCGCATCGAAGCTTTCTCTGCTTGCATTGCTGACAAGCGAGACGCGGTGCTACATTCATAGCTGGAGAGCCGGAGCAGGTGGAATAGCGCATAGAGGCATAATCCAAAGCAAAACTGCAGCGGTAGTGAAATTTATCGACGTTGATGCTGACCAGAACGAGGTTGCAGGTGTTGAATTTTGGGATACTAGCCGCACCGTACGCGCTGTTTTGATTCGTTGACGTCATCGCCTACAGTCCTATCACGAGATTGGGCTCTAAACTACGATTCATGCAAGACCGCTGGCATATCAGAGTATTTTGTATTTTAGAGCTATTTTTACCTCTCCTTCTCCATCGTCGGAACTCTGTGGTACTTCTTATAGTACCAATTGTACGCGTATGATGCAGCCTGTTCTAACTAGTACACTGTCATCTACAGATCTTTCTTCGAGCAGACGTTCCCGTGCCCATGAAGATGATCGAAAGCTCTCAAGAGGCCAAACAGATGCGCGATACCCGCGCAGATTACTAGACAATGCATGATCTGATGACTTGCACCCCAAATGTCACAGCGATAGGGAAACCATTTCTCGGGAATCTAGCCAGTTCAAAATCAGTATGTCTTCTTTATGGTATCGGCGAGCTGGGGGCTTACCCGTAATGCATACAACGCGCCACCTGTAAGGTTGAACGTTGTCATCAAAGCCATCCAGTCCAGGCTCATCCTCCACATCTGTTTCTCCCAACCGAATCTTATCAGCCCATGGGCTATTGGGATAATGAAGGAGAGACCAAGACCAGCATACATGGCGGCGCGATACGGACGATATCTCGGACGCCGGAATGCTGGATGTAGGGTTGCATACACACAACAAGCTGCCAACACCGAGGCCAAGATGTAATAGGTCTGCTGAAGGGATGGCGTGCAGTAGAAGCCATAATATACGCATGGAATGGTGGACCCCCACATAAGGATAACAATACCGAGCTATGGTCGTTAGAAGAAACCCTGCTTGCACATCGTGGAAGTTGGTTCACGTACGTAGTCCAACTGATTCCCAAGCACATGGACGCCCTCGCTGTGGTTATTGAAGATATGGAAACTACACGTCTGGTGAGTATGAGTCGCAGTGATATGGTACCTGAAGTCTTACCTTGCTGATAGTGCGAAGCACGTAGCAACGCCAAAGAAGAAAGTGGAGAAAACAACAATGTCTCCAGTTGATGCTGTTTCATACCTTGGCCACAGGGTATTATAAACGGGTATAGGAAGAAGAAAGAACAATGCAGAGCCCACAAGATGTGAGAATATGTTCACTGCTTACTGTCACTCACTTGCGCGACGCTACCCGTCACAGCTGACTCTTACCTGTCTCGTTGTGGATACCGAGAATACTTCTAATCGATTGTCGATACGACTGCGAAACTGTCCTGTATGTTAAATTGTTAAACCTATCGTACGTGACAGCTCATTGAAACCTGTACCTATACCCGGAGAGAACATATTCATTGTCCCTTGCTATAATCAATTCTTGCCCTCGAAAGGCTTCGTTGAACTCACTGGTACCACGCAGCTTAGGCTGCCGTTAGTATGCACTGTGTTTGACAAGAGCACAAAGACTTACGTAGTCCATCCCAAGATAGCAGAAAAGATCCCTCACCTGTCTTCTCCAGCCCTTTCTGTAGATTTTCCCTAGCAGGTCTGTTGCGTGCCGAGTTCACTCGCAAGCTATCACATGTGTTCTGCTCTGCCATTGTAGTAGCGCTCAACTGCCGCGACTGGACACGAGTTTGTGCATAAATCTGGTGAAAAATATGTGTATAGAAGAAGGTTGGCCTCGTTCAAGAAGGAGTGATTAGCCTCTGAGCTACCGGCACACAAAGAAGTATCAAACGTGCTGGAGACCCTTTCATACCTCTTTGTGGCAACGAAAAACATGATATGGTTCTGGCTAGTAGTTCTATATGCTACAGAACTCTTCGTATCGCAGCCTAGGACCAATTCTTCGGCACTGATATCATTACCTTATTGTATGTACTCTATGATATAAGCTACATTGTTAGTTGAAATGATTTAGTGGTCGGGTCTTTTGTAAGTGTTCGACGGGTGCCTTCTGATGCGTATAACACACCGGCATGGTCGCAAGTGTTTCCTCATTTGTGAGTCTGGAAAAATTTCAGTCCTTGTGTGGCTACCGTGTAAGACGTGCTAGAGCTCACAGCGGTGGCGCCGCTTGACTATACATATTACATAGAGATGATTTACGGAATACTTGTATGATACTATAAGCGTTGTAAGCCGATTCCAACAGTATATTGGTAATGGATAGGTGAGAGTAAGATGGGTGAGATTGTCTTTGTCGATATCCTCGTGCACGTGATGACGCGATTTCGTGATTCTCTTGGCAAAGCTTGGATTCACCTTTTCCCCACCTCCGTACGAGAGCGCGTCGCAATGGCAGACCTACCACAAGCTGGCAACATCTCGGGCACAAGAGGACCCTCCGAAGCATCCTCAAAGACCTCTACACCCTCCTCGCCGCATGTGTCCTCCTACTCAGTATGGCGCACATCCGCCCATCTCTACCTCCCACTCGTCACCGTCTTCCTCCTCATCACGCTGGGCACCTCGTTAGGGATCAACTTCCTTTGCATTTTCCTGTCCGCTATCCCAGCATATTGGCTCGGCTCCCTTCTCTACCCCGCAGACCGCTCCGAGCCGACACCTGAACAGGCCATCCGCTTCACGCGAAAGAACGATTTCTACCGTGCGGCGGTGCTCGTCACGTATCGCTGGCTGTTTGGCAGGTCATTCGACCTCCCTATTCTCATCGCCGACTTCTTCCTGAGCCATGGTCTCGGTCCTCTTATCGGCGAGCGGCCCGCAGGAACAAAACAGCGACGCAGCGAGTTTGGCGTTGCGCTGCTCTGGATGGCAGGAAGTGGGATGTTGATGCAATATGCTCCATCTGCGCTAAGCTATTGGGTCACCATAGCAGACAGGACGGTATGGAGGGCGGTATACATTGCGTTAGTCGATGACGTGGTGGGCGTGCTGTCAAGACCGAACGTGAAGACGTGGAAGGGTAAGGTCACGCTCGTTCTGACCCAGGCACTTACCATCACGTTCATCAGTTGGATGCTGCTGTCGTGGATGAGAGATGCGCTGCTGGAATTGGCAGTAGACGACGAGCTCAAGGCTTCGCTTGCCTCGATGGGGATCCAACAAGATTCTATGGAAGAACAAGGTGACATTGAAGACGATGGCGATCGATATTTGGTGTGAGCCACTGAGCAGAGCTGCTGAGAAATGTCCGTCGTAAGCAACTCTGTGCGCATATGATCTTATAGAACAATAACAATACGAGCAAGACGCTGTCCATCATATCTATAAACATACGACTTTACCCTAATTCGACGGACCATATATGCACGCGTGCTATTCTAACCTAGAGTTTCGTTTTTCTGTCGTTGTGCTGACTGTCATGCTTTACTACACCGCCAATCTCAAATCCGCGCCCACCAACTGCAATCGGCGCGCCACCTGTAAATCATCGACATCACAAGCCGCATTACTCTGTGATCGCATAAATCTCAGCTTGTAGGTACGTAATATGCAGCTATCGACAAGTCCCGCCCTCTGATGAAGTGCAGAAGAGCCCAACAATGGTGTACTTCGAACAGCGCATCGTCCTGCCGGCCGAAGCATACCTGTGCTTCTACACCTTCGCCTTCGTCCTTTTGCTGTTAGCGCTCAGTATCATCGCATTATCCTGGGTTTTATGGACGAAGAGTCCCTCGCATGCGCTTGTGCGTTGCGATTGCCAGCGGGTTGAAGCAAGAAAGCAGCAATAGTCTCTGGGTTCCGAGAGTCGCCAATGGAGGGGTTTCCATGAGAATTGCAGGACGAGCATAGTCACCATGTTCGATTTCACGCGTCGAGAGCCAGAATCTATGCGAACACATTCTACTCACCAACATCGGCATTGCACTCCAAATGTTCTGGGCGTCCCGCCGTTGTGTTGTGGACCTCATCTCTGGCGCTAGAGAGCTTCCGCGTGTCGTGCATGGACCCTGTCTCGCCACCTCCTTGGGTCCTCCCCACTGATGTTTCGACCGCAGGTGTCTTTCACACCACAGCCCGCAACTTCCTGTCTGTTCTGACGCGCAGCTTTACTCTCTTCGCTTTCTATTTCCCATCCAGTTTGCCGCTGTCTCGGCTAGCCATTGGCTTGCGCATAGTCGGACCTGCAGCTGCCAATTTTCACCTGTACATACGTTTTTACCCATTGTATCTTATCAGATTGGATTATGGGCAAGCTCCACTTTCCACCGGCTGCCGACCTTACAGGTCCCGATCGGCTAGTCTTGGGTCATCTCCAAAAGGACTACGAGCAGTTTGACTCAGGATCGAAGAACGTGCCTGTCGATGCTGCAGAAGACTCTGACGATTCTGCTACTAAACGCACAGAGTTTGTCTCGCCTTCACCGGAGGGTTAGTAGTCCAGCTCTGCAAGACACTGCATTAAGCAGTGTTACCAGAGAGTTGACTAACGCGGAGCAGACACTCAAGATAGCGAGCAACAGACTGTGACATACCTGAAGAACCTCAACAATCCCAAGTCAGACATCTTCGAGACCACAGTATTCAGCTCCGTGGATCTCCACGACATCAAGAACCCGTTCCTGCGCAAATGGATCATCGATCCATATGTCTGTTGGGCAAAGGGCATTGTCCGCGCTGAGACCGATGTGATCATGATCACGCATCTCCTCACTTACCTTTGCACCAGCATACCGTCGGCGCTGTACTTGTTCTACAACTTCCATTGGTGGCACGGCGTTCTTCATTCAGCCGTCCAACTCTACTACATGGGCCCGTACACACTTCTGATGCACCAGCACATCCACATGAGGGGCATTTTGAACAAGAAATATGCTCTTGTTGATACTGTCTTCCCCTATATGTTTGATCCGCTAATGGGACACACCTGGAACTCGTATTTCTTTCACCACGTCAAACACCACCACATCGAGGGCAACGGACCGAACGACCTTTCTTCGACGGTCCGTTACCAGCGCGACAGCGTGTTGCACTTCCTCCACTATGTTGGGCGCTTCTACCTTCTGGTGTGGTTCGATCTGCCGCGCTACTTTCTTCGCAACAATAAGACCAACCTTGCGCTCAAAGCTGGCGGCTGCGAAATCGCGAACTACATCTTTTTGTACACCATGTACAGATTTGTCAACTCCAAGGCTACTATCTTTGTCTTCCTAGTCCCACTAGCTCTCATGCGCATCGCGCTCATGACCGGCAACTGGGGACAGCACGCTTTTGTCGATGAGGTTGAGCCAGACCCCGACTTCAGGTCCAGCATCACGCTCATTGACGCACCTGTTAGTTTCCGCTTCTTCAGAAGTTCAGAGTTATTCATCGATGCTAACGTCCGACAGAGCAACCGCTACTGCTACAACGACGGCTACCACACCTCTCATCACCTGAATCCGCTTCGTCATTGGCGCGACCACCCTGCCGCCTTCCTTGCGCAAAAGAAGCAGTACTCGGATGAGCACGCCCTTGTGTTCTACAACATCGACTATTTCATGCTGACCATTACGCTACTGAGCAAGAACTACGAGCACCTGGCGCGCTGCTTGGTGCCGATGGGTGACCAGATGAAGTTGAGCTTTGAGGAGAAGGTTGAGATGTTGAAGCGAAAGACGAGGAAGTTTAGCGAAGAAGAGATCGCGGAGAAGTGGGGGAAACAGTATGCTAAGCTGAAGTGAGCACGAGCTCAGAGGCGAGTTTAGAACAGTGTCACGATAGTCCTACTCGAATGAAAACCTAGGTCCCATAACAGCCCGATGCCCACAGTTGACTTTCATGGATAAAGTATCGAGGCATTCCATAGCGCTGCGGACACATCGGTAGATGAAAATGTGACGGCCATTCTTTCCTCTTCACAGAAATCTGCCGTCTTGGCACGCCTGCCAGCTCCGTCAAACCATTGTTGTGGAAGACGTCAGAACTCATATTTTCTAGTTGCATCACATGCGCAGCTCCTGTCTTCATCAATAGTCATTTCAATCATGCCAGTAGAGCACAGTCTACCATTCCAGCGCAGCCTCTTCATCGCAACTCCCAACGCAATACACTTGCGCTCACAGACCGGTAGTAGACTCTTATTTGAATGCGAAAGCGCTGGTGGCATTATCACAGCCCGAGCTTCGACAAACAATAGCAGCTTACTAGCTGTCGCGGACAGTCAGGTTGTCATTCTGTCCGATACTGCAAGAGAACGGAAGCAGAAGCTCAAGCTGAAAGCCGGAGACGTGAGTAAGTCTGATGAGATAGTTTCATTCTCCAGGCTGATCCTCCTTCAGGCTCGGCCACGCTTGCTACTATTCTCCCCGGACTCATATACCTTCTTCTTCACCACCACACTCAACACAAGCGTTCAAGCATACTCGCTACCTACTGCCGACCTACTTCCCCCACCACCCCCTCACCCTTCGCCACCAAACGTTCTGGCTGTATCGCACAACGGGCGTATCCTGCTCTCAGCCTCTCCCTCGCCACCCACCATACTGCTGTCCGACCGCCGGTGGGGTGGCAGCGCGCCCGCCTACGTACAGCCCACAGATACGCCATCAGCTGCCAGCTGTGCGGCCTTCCAGACAGCAGATAGTCTCCCAAACCCTTCGTATACGCACCTGGTACTCGGCTTCCAAGACGGTACACTGGCGATATATCGAGTTTCACTGCCGTCGATCTCTCACCTCGACAAGTCTCCACCAGTCAATCAGCACCTATCGGTCCAGCTTCGAACAATCCAAGTTGGTGTCATAAAAAAACTTCACAAAGCTGCGACGGGTGGCATCACAGCTGCTGCTTTTGTACCTGGCTTCGCATCACGAGTCGTCAGTATTGGACACGATGGACGGTGCAGGCTTGTTGACTTTGAAGATGGCGGCAAGGTACTCAGGACTTAGCACGTCTCAGGACCAGCGACTTCACTTTCCGTCACCGCAAGCAAGTTCGTCATTTTGAGGGACCAGAGGGACAGCCCTGTGCTATTCGGTGGCGACGCAACAGTTGATCATACCGCTGCACGTGGTGGTTCGTATTCTTAACATCTCACAGAACTCCGACTAACATTCTAGGCACTGAAATTTTCGTTGCGATAGGTACTCAAGCTGGGACCGTTTCGATCTTCGACATTCTTGGACTGCTTGTGCACGAAGTTTCTATGAGCGTGCCCATCATGTCAATTGAATGGGTGGGTGACATGTCTGGGCCTTCAACGATTCTCGATCGCAGCCCCTCTTTGTGTCCAGAACCGGGTCTCTTGATCGAATCGCTGATGGATCAGGTTGGCGACATCGAAGAACTCCGACCGCCGGGCACTGTGGAGGAAGATGCAGCTCAATGCCCAAAAGGCTCGCTCAACCGCATTGCTGGCAGACGGCCAACGGTGTCGTTTTCTAACAAAATTAACGAACAAAGTCCACCAGTGGACCAATCACCAAATGCCTCGCAAGCTTTGCTTCTACAAGATCCTCGAACGAGGCAACGGCCCAGAACAAATGCCTTTACCCGGTCGCAGTTGGAGGCCGCTGAACCCAACAAACGACCCAATCTGGCGAAGCTTTCACCCCAACTTGATCTCGCTGCTCAAGATGCTCGTAAATGGCCCCAACTCCGAAAGGCTCCACTGATTGCATCCCACCGCGCACGACGCTTCCTAGCCTCTCATGCCTCGTCTCACTCGTCACACAAAGACCCATCGTCCGAGCAAAACTTCTTCACTCCCCCTTCTACTAGACATCCTTCGACTAGACATCCCTCGACTCGCGAAGATAGAGGTAGTGGCAAAGCGGGTGAGAGCAACAACGGCCCGCCAATTTCTGCTGCTGACTAGGCTTTAGTATTCCAAACAGGCTCAGAAAGCGACGGCTCAGTAGAGAGTCCCCACCAGGTCGCGCGCTCAGCAGGGAGATACAAGCCAGACATAGCGGGAAGATCTCAACCCTTGGCAGCTGCGAACCACAAGCTTTTCCACGTCAAATCTCTGTTCCTGTCAGGGGGCCGCCCTTCGCACGACGTGCCCAGCGACATCAGCTCGCAGTCGAGTGTAAATCGCAATCGGGCGGATGTCGATGAACCAACTTCGAGCAGCCGCAAAAAGAAGTCTGTGAATGTACCCATAGCAGAGACCTCATCATCGCACGGCTTCTCGAGCAGCCTTTATTCTCGCCCCAAGTCTCGTGTATTTCGTAGTCATTCGAAGGCGATGGATGGTGGGATAGATGTGAACCAAAATCCTGTCTGCGGGCGCAGGAAGAGTTTCAGCTTCGAAAACGGTCTGCACGCGTTGGAAGCTCTGGAGGAACAACAATACAGTACTGTGAAGAGGGCCGATGTGTGGACCGGCGGTGAGCGCGAGGAGATCAGCCGTCTACGCGACGATAACGCAGTGCTGAAGAAGCAAATCTCCAACCTCCGAGGCGAGTTTCGCATGTTGAGAGACGTGCTATTGCAGGCCGAGTCGATTCGGCGATGGCGTGAAATCGAGTGTAGTTCGTAGCCTTGAAAACAATACCTCCAAACACCTCAATTCACATCCACCTCTTAACATTCCAAAACCCCTTCCCCTTCTGCCCCTCAAACCCAAACTTATCCAACGCCATACTACTCCCCCTCGCCCCCGTCATCCCCACCTCCTCATCCGCCACCGACCTCCCCCAACTCGCCCTCCCACCCCTCTCCAACGCCCTCAACGCCCTCTTCCTCTCCTTCCTCGCACCTCGAACCCCCTTCCCCGTCGCACCACCACCACCGAACGACAATCCAGACAACTCTTCTTCTTCAACCAGAATATGCGCAATCCGGTAAGAGAAGTAGGTTTGTAATCCCTGTAGCACCAGCATCAGGATTAGTAGGAGTAGGATGCCGAAGGTGAGGAAGAGGAAGAGGATTGTTTCTTCTTGGGGGGCGGTGGGGGAGGGAGGGCCTGAGCCCATGTTTTTGTTTGCGGTGGGTTCGCGTGCGCTGGTGGGTGGTGTTGATGTTGGTGTTGTGTGGTGTGGTGTGGTGTGGTGCCGATGTTAGTGTTGGTGTGGTGTGTAGCGTCCGTGATAGAGGAGGTAGATACCAACTCAACTCAACTCAACTCAACTCAACTCAACTCAACTCAACTCAACACACCGCCCATCCACATACACAACTAAGCAAAGTAGACTCAGCAACACCACGTATGTCCGTCCTCTGAAATGAAAACCACGGACCGCCCCGCCACGCCGCGACACGTCAGCGTGTATCACATTCCACCCACCTGTCAGAAGAGAACGAAGCAGTGACGCGTTTCGCCCTTGTTTCAGATTGACATGCTCATGTTCATGCTAATGCTCATGCTAATGCTCATGCTCTGCGTATCTGCGCATAGTCCCTGTCCTGGTTCCCGAGCTTCTAGAACGACGACTCTGGTTAGGGGGTCGGTTAGTGATGAGGACTCGAGGAGGAGGTTGAGGGGGTTGAGGTTAAGGGGATAGCGATGCTAGTTAGTTAGTAGTGATTATCATCACTCACTCACTCACGATTGCTGGTATTAATGGTATTGATAATGGTCCACAAGGTGATGATGGAGAATGTATATACAACCCTAGGCAAACGAATAGGCTACTAGGGGTTAAAGCACGTTACTTAGCTGTAAGAGGAATGGGAATAGTTAATATAAACTAACTAACTATCAACAACCCTACAATACAATATAAATATAGAAAGGAGTTCTATCCTTAATTAAGCTGCTAGACAGTAGACTAGTACTATCTAGTTAGATATAACCTCTTTAAAATTAACACGGTGTACAACGCGAGGTAGAGTAAAGACAGGGATTTAAGATAGATAGATAGATAAATAAATAGAATTATTACTATCCTACTCTACTGTGCTGTGTTAAGGACTAGAGATAAAGACAAGTCTGTTGGTTCGTACTGTATCCTACCCTACCCTGCCTTTCCTACCCTACCAATACACGCCGCGCTATGCAAAGAAAGAGAAAACAAAATGTACCTGCCACTGCGACTATCCTGCTCGGTAACTGGAGTACTGTAGCGAACAAACGCTATCGTCAAGTTGGGTGAAGAGGGGTAGGTATCCAAACCGTTGTAAAGATATGGAAGACAAATTGATCCAAGAGAAAAAGTGCTGAACGCCGCGCACACCCCAACGTGAAACGTTTACGCAGCCTCGCCAACCTCGGCGCCGTCGATTTCCTCCTCGACGCTCTCGTCCACTCCAAACCCGCTGTCCCACTGCCTCTTGGCGACCTTCTTGATGCCCTTGCTCTTCTTGCCCACCTTGACCTTCTCGCTGATCTTGCCCACCTTGCCGGTTGCGACGCGGTGCAGGTCTACGCCCTTGGTCTTGACCTCGAGGCCCTGGATCTTCATGGCGCGCACGGCGGCCACGGCACTGGCGCCGCGGTTCTTGAGGTCCTCGGCGAGTGCCTCGTTCTGCTCTTGCAGGACGCGCTGCTGCAGCGTCATGCGGTCGATGGTTTCGCGCGTGTCTTGCTCGAACTTGGCGAATTCCTTGACGACGTCCAGACGCGCGGCTTCGACTTGGACCAGCTTCTCTGCGCGGTCGTCGACCAAGACCTGCAGCTCTTCGATCTGGAGGTCCTTGTCGGAGAGAATGGTCTCGTGCTCGGTGGTGCGCGTTGCAGCCTGGTTCTGCAGTTCGGAGATGGTGTCTTGTTGAGTTGCGATGACGACCTTCAGGGCACCGGTCTCGTCAGCGTGCGAGTTGGTGATGTTCAGCAGCTCAACTGCCTCACGGCCAACGCGGTCAGACAGCGACTCGTTCTCCCTACGGTATGCCTCGTTGTCCGCTTGCGCTTCGGCAAGGTCTCGCTCGAGGCTCTCGATGTTGGCGTTGAGTGTGGTGCTCTCCTGCTCGTAGTTCTGCTCGGCCTCAACAAGGCGCTCGGCAAGGCGCTGAACCTCAGCCTGCTTGCGGGCATTCTCGTTGGTGAGATCTGTGATCTGTGCCTCGAGAGAAGTGATCTCTGAGCTGGTCGAGCTCTCGAGCGCGGCGCGCTTCGCCTCTGATTCGACGAGGTCGTTGTTGATGTTGTTGACCTGGATCTCGCGGTCCTCCTCAAGCTGGTCGCGAGCCTCGGTCATCTTGGCGAGGTCCGCCTCAGAGGCTGCAAGAGTCTCCCGGAGTGCCGCGAGTTGCTTCTCCAGATCAGCGATAGCCTGCTGGGCACCCTCGCGCAGCTCCTGCTCGGTGGCCAGCTGCTCGGTGAGCTCCTCTTCACGCTCTTGAGCAGCAGCGGTCAGGTCGGCGATCTCCTGCTCCTTCTCTTGCTGGATCTGGAAGAGCTTGGATCGCAGCTCATTGGCCTGAACACCAAGCTGGTGGACACGGTCCTCGAGACCCTCGATCTGGCTGTTGGCCTCGTCCAGGGCGGCCTCCGTAGTCTCGCGCTGCTCGCGCTCGGCGATGATGTTGGCCTTGGCAGCCTCGAGCTGCTCCGTGAGATCGGCAATGGTCTCGGTGAGGTTCTCGATGGTGTTGGTGTGCTGGTATACGAGGTCGACCTGCTCGTCACGCTCCGTCTCAGCGGTAGCACGGGCTGCCGTCTCGAGAGCAAGCTTCTCGCGCAGGTCTGCCAGCGTGGTATCGATCGCTCCAAAGTCGGCTTCCATCTGGTCAACGCGACCTCGCAGCTCCTCGATGAAATCGGTCTTCTGAGCAGCCTCATCCTCGGCAGTCTCACGACCCTCGCGCTCTGCACCGAGCTGAGCCTCAAGATCTGCGACAATGTCTGCATGCTCTCCCTCCATGCGCGCAATGCGCTCTTGGTATTCAGTCTCGACCTCGGCGGTCGTGCGGGTGAGCTTGTCGAGATCGGTGCGGTAGGTGTCGAGCGCTTCGCGGAGGCGTTCGAGGTCGGTGTCCTTGTTGTCAACCTGCTCGGCCAAGGTGTCGTTCTGCAGGTCTTTCTGTCTCAGCTCGGCCTCCTGGTCTTCTGTCAGGTCCGTCAGAGTCTGGACACGCTCCTCGAGGTCGACAATGGTGCGCTGCTTCTCCTCGTTGCTCTTGTCGAGCATGTAGACCTTCTTGTCGAGCTCCGCCTTGCGCTCCTCAGCCTCGCCGAGCAAGTCCAGGACGCCTTCGTACTGGCGGCGCAGCAGGACTTCGGTGTGCTGCGAGGTGGCGGCAAGCTCGGTCTTCTCGCGCAGCTCGTAGAAGATGCCGCTGAAAAGTTTGGGGATCTTGTGGAGAAGTTGTTCGTTGGTGATGCCCTCGGTCTCGTTGGGGAAGAACTTCTCGACGGCAGCGCGGAGGTCACCGAAGCCGTTGCGCATGGCGACCAGGACCTCGCGAGTATCAGACCCCTTGTCGAGGAAGCCGAGGTTCTGCAGCTCAATCGTGATGACACGCAAAGCACCGACGGACTCAGCGACGCGGACCGTCAGTTGTTGGATTTCGCGCTCGTATCGCTCGACAGCTTGGTCGGAGATGGTGTCGGGCACGGCGTCGTCGTCATGCAGCGTGTCGACGTGCAGCTGGCTGAGGGTGGGCAGCTGCTCGAGTGTGACCTGCTGAGAGAGCTCCAGCACGCGTGAGGCAAAACGTCCGTTCGGCGCGTCCTCCATCTCCAGGTCTTGGGACAGGTGAAGATCCTTGGGGTGGACCAGCATGAGCTCGTCTTCCTCGTCGTCTTCGTACTCGAAAGGCTCGGCCGAGCTGTCGAGCCCACGGCTGAGATCGCGATCGCTGGTGCCCATGTAGGCGTCGGTGTTGCGGAGCTCGTCGAGCTCTTTGCGTGCATCTTCTAGCTGCTGGGCGAGGTCGTCGTGGTCGGCGTCGCTCATCTGGATGTTACCCATGCGGCTCGCCTCGAGACGGAACTCGAGATCCTTGATCTTGTCGTCGCGCTTCTTCAGCTCGCGGCGCAGCTCCAGCAGCTGCTTCTTGCCGCGCTTCCTGTCGTCCTCGATGTCGTTGACCTCCTGGCTGAGGTGGCTGCGGCGGAGGCGGCGGCGAGTGCGGCCGTCGAGCACAGCGGTGAGGGGCGCGTACTGGAAGCGGTGGCCGTTGAGGTCGGCATCGTCGACGCGCTCGATGTGCAGCTGGGCGGGCATGGACATGCGCTCGCGGCGGCGGCTGGCGAACTTGCCACGGGCGGCACCGAGGCGGTCGAGATGCGGTGTCAGGCCTGCGAGAGGCTGGGTGGAGGGCCCGGCAAGGAAGTCGTCGTCGTCTTGGTCATCCTGGGCGGTCACGACAGGCTCCGAGAAGCGGCGTGTGCGGCGTACAATGGGCGAGGACTGGACTTGGGTGGGGATGGCGTCGGTGTGCTGGATGCGCGTGACGGACTGCCTGAACTCGGCTTCTAGCTGTGAGGCGCCGTCGTCGCCGTCGTCGTCGTCGTCTTCTTCGGCCTCCTCGACGATGGTCTGCACGCGCTTTGTGCGCTTGGTCTGCGACGCGAGGGGCGAGGCAGCGCGCTTGCCTGTGGTGAGGGTGGCGTCCTCCTGGCTGCTCTGCACGCTCTGGCTGCTCTTCGACGGACGACCCCGCCTGCGTCGTGGCGCGTCACCTGGGCCCTCGTGGTGGTGCTCGCTGGGCAGGCCGCTAAGACGAGCCATGGCAGCGGATTGTGTCGTGTCGTGCGTGTCGTGCGTGTCGTGTGTCGTGCGTGTCGTGTGTCGTGCGTGTCGTGTGTCGTGCGTGTCGTGTGTCGTGCGTGTCGTGTGTGGTGCGTGTCGTGTCGTCTTGGGTGAGGTCAGCCCAGCAGCTCTAACAAACCACAGCGCTGACGCATCAGAAAAACTCACCTATCCAAGAAAACCAAAAAGAGGTGACGGCGGCAGATGGATCGATCGTCAAGCGCCCCGTGATGCAATCGTACCCTGGCCCAAGCGTTTCGTCGTTGGCTTGATGGTGAGGAGTGGAGTGGGGAACGGCTTCTGCGGCAGCGACAATGGCAGGGCAGCTGGTCGACAAGGTTTTGTAAGGAAAGGGCACAGAGGGGCTGTCACGTCAACCTCACTGGGCGGGCTGCTGGTGAATTGCGGTGGCTGGGCTGGGCGTGGAGAGCTTTTCGCTACGTCAACGTGCACCACCAACCAAACCAGCATCTCTGTCGTCTCACGCAGGGGTCGAGACGCGTCGCTTCGTGACCGCGTTTTCGTGTCTGGATGCTTGCATCAAGATAACCACCCCGTCAAGCAATGCTGTACATGTGTTTGTTCACCGTTGCGGCAGCTTTGCAGCGCACACAATGGGCTTGTTGACGCGTGCGACGTCATCACAACGCGCTGCGAAAACATTCTATAGTCCGTTTGACAGCTGCGCCTGCGCCTGCGCCAATCAGAAGCGACCGCTCTCAATCCAGGCACACGTCCTCGTCTGCAAGGGGCAGCCTGCCACAGCGGAGATGAATCTCATCCATATGACGATCTTTTTCATTTCAACGCGGGACAGATCCAGTTCACCGCGAAAAATCGCCTTTCTTTCGCCACATTCCTCATGCATGCGCACATCGACGGCACGCTCGTCATGTCTACTTTGTAGAACGCCTCACACGCGTTGAGGTCCACATGTTTCTCCAGCAACGTGACGTGACAAACAACGACGTCAATGGCGGCAAACGCTACGCGCACGACTGTCTGCTATCGAATCTACTTCTTCAGCAAAAAGTCGCTCTTCACCAAAAAGCCCTTTGTCGCACTCGCAACGCCGTACAGCCCGCCCAACGGCCAGGTATCCCAGAACCGCTTGTGCGCCCACTCGCCCCAGCCTTCTCTCCTCTCCACAACCCCCTCTCCCCCCGCAACACCTTGAAGATCGACCTTGACCTTGTCATACACCGACGGCAGACTCTCGGCGTGATACTTCCTCCTCAAACCAATGTACTTCTCCTCATCGTAGATGTCCCAGAATTCTTGCTCCGTGTAGTACGCGTGCGCATACAGACACTTCATACCGCCCAGCGCCGTGACCTTTTGTTCAAAATCACGGTTCAACTTGATAAACGCGTGGGCGTCCTTGGGACCCATATCCCAGATGCCCACGTCGAGGAGTATGTCGTCAGTGATGTTGTTCCCCTGCGAGAAGCTACGTTCGTCTCGCGGCGCAGACTTTACGGGACAGAGCCACAGCGGCCAGATGCCCGTTCTCTCATCCGTCCATTCGACAAACGCAGTCGCGGAAGAGTACGGCACGGCAAAGTCCTGGATGATGGTTTGTGCTGCGATCCCAGACCGGTGCAGAGCGTGCACCATGGTGCGGCTGTACATGAACGGGTCGAGCAAGTAGCGCGTCACCGCGTTGAAGGGCGTGATGAAGTACGTGAACGCCCGCAGTCCGGACCAGAAGACGCCGCGGTCGTAGCGGAAGAGGTACGTTTGGATAGGGATGCTTTCTTTGTAGCTGGTTTGGGACGTCTGTTGGGCAGTCTGCTCGAGTACAGACTCGGCGTGCATATAAAACCACGGGTCTGATGCGCGATCGAACCGTTGCATCCGTCCAGGAATAGTCTGGTTGGTGAGACGTCCGATCATGATGACCCCGCTGGTCAACGAGTAGAGGATGCCGTCCATGTACGCGACGTCCGGCTGGTTTTGGTGTTGTCGTAACTGCTCGACAGCCTCTTCCGTACCCGTGACTGGAATGTACTCCAGCTCAACGTAGCGTTTTGCATCAATCAGCTCCATCTCCACCAGAGTGATGACACCAAGACTGCCGCAGCTTCCGGCTGCTGTGAAGAACAGCTCTCGGTGCTCTTCTGCCGAGGCCCAGACCACATCTCCGTTTCCTAAGATAATCTCGGCTCCTCTGATCGTGCGGTCAAAGAGGCCATATCGGAAAGAGCTGCTCTCTCCGCTGGTTCCCGCAAAGCTGAATGGAGAGTGTTTGATCAGCAGGATTCCAACTGTTGTTGCGTCGACACGAAGAAACATGTTCATTCGAAAGACGCGACTCTCAAGACTTCTCCACTTACCCACCGCCTACTGTAATGTTGGGTAGCTCCATGACAACCTTGGGCAATAGCCCATGAGCAAGTGTAGCTTCCACCAGCTTATCCATAGGCACATTGGGCTCGACAAGAACCGTCTTTTCCACCTCGTTGAACTTGAGAACGTGATTCAGCGAGCTGACGTCGATGATCTGGTTTCGTTGGCGAGGCGAGTGCCGCGTCGACAACGTAGAGCCATGGTATATCCGGAACGGTGTCTTCGATGCACTGAACTGCTTGACCTGCGATGCGAGCGTTGCAACCGTCTTATTATGTTCTTCCATCTCTTCTGAATGTTGATGCTGCTCGGTTATTGATGACAGCAAGGGATACGTAGGAGGAAGGGAGATGATGATACGCGTCGTCTTGGTACGTTGATGTCTCGAATAGCGCGCAGGGCTGAGCCTTCTCCACACCCCAAGCTATCGAACCTTCTTCCTTCCGTCTGACTGCGGAAGTTCGGCTGCGTATTAAAGCGTATTCGAGCGTGTTGGTACCGTTGAAACGCGTCCAGTGGGCCTCTCCATCTCGTATCGCAAACTGACTGCGATTCCTATACATTCACATCACAAACCCCAACGAGACAGCGGCAATCCTGCAACCCTCATTACGACGCGTTTTCGAAGCGCATTCGCAGCGTCGAGTGAGCTGTTCGGAAGACCCGGAACGGAAACCCCGCTAAGACCGGTGACGTATGCCGACAAGACTCAACAGCCTCAATCCACGTTGTCGGGCATCGATAGCGAATCGCGCGAATATTCACATCCAAACTGCAAGGAAAGACAACAAGTTGGGGAGGAACTCACGCGGAGTGTTACTCCTCTGCGTGCACCGGGCCACAAGTACGATCCACTAGCGCGAACAAGCCGTCATCCACCAGCCACCAATCAACAAGCCACCCAATACAGGATCGTAGAGAGCATTATCTCTCCATTTTAAACAGCAATATCAACATCTACATTCTGTAATTCAAAATGGGCAGAACAATGCCCGAGCAAACTGCCCACGACCGCCGCGTCTCAACACTGCGCTCCCGCATCACGCACTTTCACACCACAAACACCCCCTTCCGCATCTACCACGGCAGCACAAACTCTACACGGCATGCTTCTTTCGATCCATCTGCCATCATCGACGTCTCGTCCTTCAACAACATCCTCTCCATTGATGCCTCCACCCAAACCGCCCTAGTTGAGCCAAACGTGCCAATGGATGCTCTCGTTGCAGCGACCACGACGCAGGGGTTCTTACCGCCAGTCGTGATGGAGTTTCCTGGCATCACTGTCGGAGGGGGGTTTGTGGGGACTGCGGGGGAGAGTAGCAGTTTCAAGTACGGATTCTTTGACCGGACGGTTGTGCGGGCGGAGGTCGTGCTTGCTGACGGTTCGCTTGTGTCTTGCTCATCGACTGAGAATGCTGAGCTTTTTGACGGACTGAGAGGAAGTTTTGGGACACTGGGCGTGCTGGCACTGGTCGAAATTCGTCTTGTACCGTTGAAGAGTTGGGTGGAGGTTACGTACTACCCTACGAAAAGCGCTGGTGAAGCGATGAAGGTCCTGCAGAGAGAGACTGGAAGGGACAGCAATGATTATGTGGATGGCGTGCTATTCGCGAAGAAGAATGGGGTGGTGATTTCCGGTCGTCTGGTCGCTGAGCCTTCGTCTCCTCGTATACCGGTCCGCCGCTTCTCGCGTCCTTGGGACGAGTGGTTCTGGATCCACGCCCGCAGTCTCACCTCCTCCCTCGAACCCACCACCGAGCTCGTTCCGATCGAAGACTATCTCTTCCGGTACGACCGCGGCGCGTTCTGGATGGGTATGTACGCATACCACCACTTCTTCGTCCCCTTCTGGTACATCTTCCGCGTACTTCTCGACTACTTCATGCACACAAGAATCATGTACCACGCGCTGCACGCGTCAGGATACACGGACCGGTACATCATCCAGGACATTGCCTTCCCAGCCGGGAATGCAGAGGCGTTTGTGAACTACATAGACCAAAAATTCGGTATCTACCCGCTGTGGCTTTGTCCGCTGCGGAAGGACGGCCGGGTATCGATGGGCCATCCAAGACAATTCGAAGGACCTGTAAGCGGGAAAGCGCAAAGTAGTGGAGTATACGAAGGCGAGTACATCAACGTTGGAGTTTGGGGTCCCTATCCATCGTCCGAAACCGAGTACGTTCGCGCAAACCGCCAACTAGAAAAAAAGACCACGGAGCTCGGTGGACTGAAATGGCTCTACTCAAGGGTCTTCTACACCGAAGACGAGTGGTGGCAGTTGTACGACAAAGAAGCGTACGAAGCGTTGAGGAGGAAGTTCGGTGCCACGAGACTGCCGTCCATCTGGGAAAAGGTTCGAGATCGAGGGGCGAAGAAAGAGGACTTCGGTACCGGTGTCAAGGGGCTGTTGAAGCGTGTGATCAAGAGCAATGCGTTGCTGAGCGGATTCTATGGAATCTACAAGGCGGTGAGAGGCGGTGATTACATGTTGAAGAAGAAGTCAGGTTAGCTGTACTTGATTGAGGCAATTCCCGTCATTGCCCATCCTATCGTGGTTGTTCATTATCTTCGCACTATCAAACCTGCTGGAGGATTTCGTAGATGATCGCGTTCGCGTGCTTCTGTCTCTGGTGGGGTGGTACAGAGCAGAGACAACCACGCGTATGCTTGATACGCGAGATCGTACGCGTGGTCGTGCGACCTTGTGGCACATCTGAGCGCGGGAAGATGCGTTTTAGTTGGTTGGAGGAATCAGCTGGTAGTACGGTTGCTGTATGGAGCTGCACAAACTATGGAGCAAGCACGAGATGTTGTGAGCTGGTATTGTTGGACAAACAAGTCGCGGCAGGTTTGGTAGACCAATCATCGAAATGCAACGACAAATGCAGGTGCGGGTCAATAAAAGGCCAGCCTCGTTCTTTTTAGGCCTGCCGGCTCCACACTTCCCCTGTGAACATCATTGCGGCGCCTTGTGCGCTTCCGTGCGGAAGATCGACTGGTGTTCTATCAGCTTGACGCTTCGAGGAGTCGTTGCCACCGCTGAACGGATCATGACGTTTACGGCAACAGCACTTCCGAGAGCCTCGACGATTCCAAATGGCGGGCAGGCGGCGATCGTCATCAACACCATGGTTCAGCCCACCGACAACAAAGATCTATCGAAAGGACCCCTTAATTTTGAAAGCGTGCGCGCTTTGTTCTGCTGCAACCCTCGCCAGTGTCAAAGCCCAGCCGACAGCTGCCGTACCCAGTAGCAGCGCAGCGTTGTCTTCGACAGGGAACATCCCGTCACGCAGGAAGCTGTGCGCCCTGAAGCAACAGTAACAAAACTCCACTCTGGATGCTCCTCCAAGGCAACATCACGATAATTGATAACTGCAAGGCAGGGCGAGGCGCCAATGAGCAGCAAGACGGGCATGACGCAACGTCAACGGGCCCGAATGCCGTGACAAGCAACACAACCAAGGCACCTTTCATCATTTTTCAAAGTATGCGTCTTGATGAGCCGTACGCCAAAACACAACCTCACCATGTTCCTGGAAGTAGCCAGGTAACTATCGGTGCCAGTATAATGCTAGCGGACACCGAACGCACAACCATCGGAGTTAGCAGCGTCACTAAACCGCCTGGGGCTAAACTATGATGCCATTTCCCCAGCTTCACCGATCCACCGGCCAGGTTTGGATGAGCAAGCGCAAGCAATGTGACAAAACAGCTCTCTCTGGGATCAACGAGAGAATTCGTGATGCTGATCTTGGGGAAGGATCAGCAGCAGCAGCAGACAGCCTTCGGCACTGCTCGGCACATGCTCAATCGGTTGCACAATATCCGTTCGGACGACATGATTACTGCAAAGCACAAGGTGAACGATGTTACGCGCCGAGCCGCAGCGACCCCAGTTAGACCCCATTCCAAATGGGGCGCTTTCACCAGCTTCGAAAGCAGCCGACTCACAGTGAAGGCGCCTTGACCGTGCGTACTAGTCACCTTCGGGCCCAAGCTGGGTTGTATTTCAGTTAGCTGCAGCTGACTTTACCTCCAGTACCTGACTATCTCACTACTATATACCATGACACATTGCTGACGCCAGCACGCTCGGTCAACGGTATTGTTTAAGGTCTGTTCTGTCCACTCTTTTCTTCTGTTGTTCAACACCTTCGGAACGACGTAAACAATGGCACCTATCATGAAGGCATTCACAGCTTCGCTCTTTGCTGGCTACGCAGCCGCAAAGCAGTGCCAGACTCTCAGCATCCCCGTCGATATTTCCTCCCGACAAGGTCTCTTCAAGGAGGCTCCCGTTGAGAGCAACCTCGAGGTCGGCGCCTTCGCGACTCGCTTCAACGAATTCCAACGCAACTACACCGCCGAGCTCCTCACGGGCTACCAGACGTTCCAGAAGTGCATCTCAATCTCTGCTCAGTACTGCACACCCGACGGCGGCAGCAATGGCACTGTCCAGGTCCTCACTCACGGTATCGGATTTGACAAGACGTACGTTCTCCCATTCCCCTCACGCCATTCACCTCAATTGACATCATACTAGCTACTGGGACCTGCCTTACGACAACTACAACTACAGCTATGTTAACGTAGCCACTGCTTCCGGTTACAGCACCCTCGCTATCGACCGTTTCGGCATTGGCAACTCCACTCACGGTGATCCCTTCAACGAGATCCAGGCTCAGGCTGAAGTCGAGGCCCTCAATGAGGTCACCAAGAAGCTTCGCGCTGGCTCCATTTCTGAGATTAGCTGCTCTTACGACAAGGTCATCCATGTTGGCCACTCCTTCGGTTCAGTCCAGTCCTACTGGCTTTCTGCTCTATACCCCAACAACACTGACGGTGTTGTCCTCACTGGCTACTCGACTGCTGGCCAATTCCTTCCCTATGTTGTCGCTGGCTGGAACCTCCACAGCGCCCGTTTGAACCAGCCATTCCGCCTCGGTAACGTCTCTGCCACTGGCGTCCAGACTCTTGCCCAGCAATACGGCGTTCAGGGAGATATCGTCCCTGGTCTGACTGCCATCCTCAACAAGATTGGCGCCAACGTTGACACTGATGAAGTCTGGAACTACATTGCTTCTACCGAGGTCAACGACTTAATCAACGGTTACAACAGCACCGTGTTCCAGTACAACTACCCCTCTGGATATCTGGCATCTTCGGCTCTCACCGCCCTCCAGTACGCCTTCCTCTTCCCCGACATGTTCGACGTTGGCCTCGCAGTTGAGGGCGAGAAGACCAAGCAGCCCGTCACTACCGGTGAGCTTTTGACCATTGGAAGTGCACCTATGATGTCTCCATTCACCGGACCTGCTCTCGTCATCACCGGCGAGCACGACGTTCCTTTCTGCGGCGGTAACTGCTACGGCATGGTCCCGAACATGACTGCTGCCAACATTCCCGCTGGTGTCAAGGCCGCCTTCCCTGCTGCATCTGCCTTCGAGGCTCACATCCAGCCCAGCACTGGCCACGGCCTCAACTTCCACTACAATGCCACTGCCGGATACCAGGTCATTCAGGACTTCTTGGCCAGCAACGGCCTCGCTGCATAGATGTATGCTGGAACGTAGGTGGAAAGAAGTAGATACACTGCGTGTGTACCACAAATAATGTAATCACCTAATGACAAACACACCACAACGCCTGGCTCGCATGCATGTGTGACTTAATCTCTGCTTCTGCTGACTGATGTATGCCAAGCTAGCCATTGCGCGCTGTAAAGCCCCACTCTGCACCATCTCAGTCAACAGCATCGACAGTTGTCAACAAGCAAGTAAGTGGGGCTATAAGGACTCGACTTGACTTGTTTGATTACCTGTTTGAGCCTAGCAATTACCTGTGCAGGTTTAACTCCTACCTCCTTAAGTAAGCGCCTGAAAGTGAGCGTGAACTTGACTTGTTTGTTGACAACTCTGACAGCATCGACATCTCCTCAAGCGAAATATCCGGATTCCGCCCTGACTCTCTGCGATCCTGAAGCTCTTTCCATCTGTCCATGTAACGCGTGTCGATCCTGCTGCTATCAATGACCAAATCAAGACAAGCGCGAAATGAACGGGATTCTCCGCGCTTTAGAATCATCAATCAGCCATAACATGACCGAGTTGCGAAATCATTCCAAGAACATTTCGCCGAGCTCAACATCTGCGACCTGCGTTGAGAATGTGCGGTTCTTCCTGCTTTGCGACTAGTTACGGTGAGGAGATGCTGATGAATGAGAGGGGGTTGCTTACGTGCATACGAAGAGCGCTAGGCTTGTGTAACGAGGCTTTACTAAGCGAGATGTCGTGTCTAGGCGTTCTTGAGGTTGTAGATGCTTGGTGTACAGTCATGGCTTATCAACGACTGCATTAGGTGCAGGGTGTCGTATTCGTGTCGACCTTGCTCGCCTCAGAGCCAATAGTAAAGTTGTTGGCGAAACGGTGAATCCGCAACGGCTCTGCTAACCGGCTGTTGCGCGACGTTCCAATGCAAGAGGCTGCCAGGTGAGGACAGGTTTGCTGGGCCTTGGGCTTTCGGTGGGTTGGTAAGGGCTTTGGAAGCATCGTGAAGACACCGTGCTCGTGAGCTGTGAGACCCACGGTGCAATCTTCCTGCATCTCTACCCAATCGGACGATGGTGGCGTCGCACGAACAAGCTCACGTAGACGAATACGCTGAGTGTTGCCGACACGAAGACGGTTTTGCAGCATGGCTGGTTTTCGTAAGACTGAAGGGTTGAGATGAATCGATGAGAGGAGTAGCTGGGGACGTATAAAGAGTGCTTCGTGCGGCTGCCTGGGAGTTGTCATACATTCCCAGCACATCACCTCGACAGACAAGGATTAACAGTCTGCACAAAAACCTTCAAGATGAAGTTCGGAACTAGCATTGCACTCTTGGCTGCCAGCCTCTTCAGCGCCGTCCGTGGTGATGGTATGCTTCTACATCGTCCAGCCATAACTGAAGAAGATCTAACAGTCGTTAGCTGTACCATGGGAGCGCATCGAAAAAAACAACTCAGTTCGTTTTGACTTCCGCCATAACCAGGTGAATAAGAGGAGTGTTGACCAGTGTTTCAGCTTCTACTCATCCTCGATCTTCAAGTCGGGCTCTACCAACTTGCTCGGGACTGGGATCCCACCCTTTACAAAGAGAACATCATGGCTCACGCCGAGCTCGGCAAGCTTTTTAACCTGCCAGTCATCATGACCACTTCTGCCGACACTGGCCCCAACGGCCCTCTCCCCAAGGAGATGCTCGACATGTATCCCAACGCACCTCTAATCCGCCGTCAAGGCGAGGTCAAGTACGACGCCCCAGTCCTCTCCAAGTCAGCAGCTAACCACCCCCAGCGCTTGGGACAACCCCGAGTTCCGCGCCGCCGTCGAAGCCTCGGGCAAAAAGCAAATCATCGTCGCCGGAATCGTCACTGACGTCTGCACCGCGTTCCTCGCCCTCTCTCTGCGCGCCGAAGGCTACTCCGTCTTCGCCAACATCGAAGGATCCGGCACTACTACGCAGCTAATCCGCGACACGGCCAACTCGCGCATGGAGAAAGCCGGGGTCCAGCTCGTCAGTCTGTTTTCCATCGTCTGTGACCTCATGCGCGATTGGCGCGCGACTCCGGGTGCTGGCGAGCTTCTTCCGTTCCTGGATAGGTACTTGCCTGTTTATGGTATGCTGGCTAGAGGCCATGCGGCGGCTGTCGAGAATGGATCGCTGATTCCTGGTGAGGCGGGGTTGGTCACCGGACAGAACGGCACTGTTCTGATCTAGAGAGTTGGGAGGTGAAATCGCTCGAGAAGGGGTGATGAGTTGAAATTGCGCGCTGTATGGACGGTTTGGTCGTGACTGTAATGGTTGAGGATGGTGGGAAGGTTCGTGTTCGCAAAAGATAGGAGGTAGTTGAGAAATCAACAGGAGCTCATCAGATCCAAGCGACGTGTTTAACATTATTTTAGGAAGTGCTGAAACACCCCCATACCAGCTTCCGCACCACAGCATACCTCTTCAAAGTTTCCGTCGATTTTTTCTATCGTGTCCACTAAATCAATCCCAGATCCCACCCCCAACACCACCCCCACAACCGACTCTCCCTCAACACCATCTCTCTTACAGCAAGTTCAGTCGGTACAAACCACTTGGCGTGGCACAGCGGACACCCATCTCCGCCTCCCCTCACGTGGTCCACAAGACACTTCGCGCCAACGATATGGCTACAATCTGGATCCCTGACACGAACTGCAGGCTCGCAGTACGCGAGGTCAGAGCACGTATGTTTCGTGTGGAAGTAGTGGCATGTGGTTTTGTAGTTGCACATGGGTCGCGAACATACTGAGCAGTCAGCACTGTGGCCGGTGTGGGTGAGGTAGGGGATCGGGTGGGGTTCTATACTGCCTGCGAGGAAGGCGGCGAGAGTGGGGAGTTCGCGTCTTAGCATTTTGAGGAGTGACAGGGTATATGTTCAGGGGTGGTTTGACCTTGAGACGAAGTAAATCTGCTACAGTCCTGAGATCTACTGTCAGTTGGGTTATGAGTGGTATCACATTGATGTATGTTGGTACTAGTAGCGGTACGACTGACGTGCGTATATCAACGAAGCGACGCATTCTTCTGTCTTCTGTCAATGGCGACGCAATGTTAACGTGTACTTGTTGCACAAGCATCACCATTTCTCGTCGTGAGCTTACCTTCACAGCACATATCGGGGTGAAGAAGGAATGATTGAAATACGCATTGAAGCGCGATTCCCCTAATCAAAAGTCTCCAGACGTTTGCCTCTCCCCACAATCTCGATGTGCTGACTGACAACTCTGGACCTAACAACCAAGATGCCTAATCGTATTCCAGATTTCCAGATCGCAAACTTCCTCACCACAAACACCACGGCTTTGCAGCTCACCCAGCTTTCCGCCGCCGGTGTAGAAAGCGAGTGCTCTATCTGCCACAACTCCTACGCTGACCCGCCGCAGAACTACGTGCATCCAGACCTACCAGAAGGCGAAGACGAGTACCCTGTACAGATCCGCAACCGCGGTTCGTGCAAGCACGTTTTCGGTCGCCGCTGCTTGGAGCACCACATACGCGGCGGCAATCCGTGGAGCCATACCTGTCCTATGTGTCGAACGGAGTGGTTCCCTGCTCCAAACGCTGCGAGGCGCCAGATGCTGAACGAAGTCGAATGGACGTTGAATCACTTAGCGACGTTGCATGTGGATGATGATCGGGCGAGGCGGGAGCTGGGAGAGGCGGAAATAGCTTTGGAAAGGATTAGGGAGGCACTATATGAGTCGCGGTGGATTTGAGCGCGCCTGAGAGCGCGTACGCAATGACGTAGTTCCTTTGCGGGCTGTATTGCATTTCCAGGTGGTTGTGTGTCTGTCATGAAGCTGGGGCTGATAAAAAAGCGCATTCATCATGCTGATATGCGTCTATCGTGCCATTGGAATCTTTGTATTTAAGGAGGGAAAGAACAGGTGCGAAGGCGCGTCCACGGCTTCGTGGTTAATCTAGTCTACTTTCGGTCTTAGCGCAGAAACTTTCCTCTCTCGCAGCTCGACGCGCATTGTCATCCCTATACCACTCATCTCGCATCTGCAACGTTCAGCTATCGTAGGGCTTGACTAAGAACCAATTGGTAAACACCACCCGTTTCTGTGCATGGATTGAGCAGGACTCGCGTGCATTTCTGCTACTGAAGAAACTTTGCTCCTCCAATCAGAAACGCCGAAACAGAACATATCGCAGATATGGGAGACTTCAAGGCTGCAACGGACCGCTTTTTGGATTGGTTCAAATCTGTTGGAGGTGAATTCAGAGACGATCTCGTCGAGATTCGAGACTTGAGGTCTCAAGGCGCAGGCAGAGGCATTGGTACGTCCATACAACTGTTGCAGGATTGCACGAAACTGAAAAAGAACAAGTGGCGACAAAGGATATACCACAAGACTGTACTATCTTCACAATACCTCGCTCTGCGATTATCAACGTTGAGACCTCAGACCTTCCTAAGAAGTTACCAAAGATCTTCGAGACTGCATTCGAAGAAGAGGATGAAGACAGCGAGCCACTCGACCCATGGGAATCCCTGATCTTGATCATGGTATACGAACACCTGCAAGGCGAGGCTTCCCGCTGGAAGCCTTACCTAGATGTTCTACCAACCACCTTCGACACGCCCATGTTCTGGTCTGAAGCTGAACTGAGAGAGCTAAACGCGACCGTTTTGACACAGGAAAAGATCGGAAAGCAAGCCAGTGATGAGAAATTGCGCTCTCGTATCGTCCCTGTAGTCTTACAGAACCCTTCGGTTTTTTACCCAGCGGGCAGAGATCATCTCAATGAAGAAGAATTGCTGAGCCTAGCACATCGGATGGGCAGTACTATCATGGCGTACGCATTCGACCTGGATAACAAAGAGGATGACTCTGAAGAAGAAGAGGACGGCTGGGTGGTAGACAAGGATGCGCAAACAACGCTCGGTATGGTACCGATGGCTGATATTCTCAACGCCAACGCCGATTTTAACGTAAGTCCCGATACTGGTCGACGATTTGGATATACGCTGATTATGTTGCTCAAGGCTCATGTCAACCATGGCGATAGCCTCGAGGTCACCAGCCTTCGCCCTGACGTCAAAGCTGGAACCGAGATCTTGAACTATTACGGAGCCATGCCCTCGTCTGAAGTACTGAGACGTTACGGATATGTCACGCCGGAATACCGCAGATACGATGAAGTCGAGGTCTCTCGTGAGGCTGTCGCAAAAGCCTTGGCGACCGCCACGGGCTTGTCGCCGTCTGATCTGGCTGCAATGGTGAGTGATTCTGTCAGAATGTTGCAAAGAACCTAACAATAATGCGATACTAGGGCGTCGAGATCGACACAGAAGAGAATGAGGAGCCTTTCATCATTGAACGAGAGTCCGGCGCACCTAACGAGGAGGGCCGGCTAGTGGAAGAAGCTAAATTGAGTGAGTTTCCAGAGCTGGAAGAAGAGCTCAGGGATGCTTTGAAGATTATCAAGAAGCACAAACCAGAGACCGTTGCAGACAAGAGAAAGCGGGATGAGATTGCGAACACAGTCCTTAAGCAAATTTTGACCGACAAGCTAGCCGAATTTCCCACATCGGTTCAAGAGGACAAAGCATTGCTGCAGAAGTCTGACCTCGCAAACCGACACCGTATGGCTGTTGAGGTCAGGCTGGGAGAGAAGTTGCTGCTAGAAGAATCTCTCGCCATGCTGAGGAAAAGGGGAGCGGCAGTTGGCAAGGAAGATGAGGGTCGTCCTGCAAAAAGGATGAAGAGTCGGGCATAAGTTCGTGTGCAGACAGAGGACGCCCGAGAAGTGATAGGGCTGATGGGAATGATCAGTCTTCTGAGGATTGACGCTGGCCATAGAATTCCTCCAACGCTTTTCCAACCTCTTCGATGGTTTTTCCCACCTCACTACTTCCCTCGTTCATCTTGAGATGCCGGTACAGTCGCTCTGTGAATCTGGCAAGCTCCTGCGATGGAATATGTCGTAATGTATGCGGTTGACCGGACTCGTTCTGTGGGCTTCTGGACCTGTTGCGACTTTCACCGCTCGCTGCAGACGATCGCAAACGTGCAATTCTTTCGCTGCGTCGTGGCGGGCGCGTTGGAAGACCTTGCTGTACGCCTTGGACTGGACGTTCGTACTCGCTAAACCACGGTTGGCGGCAGAGAGGACATTGTTTTCTCCAAGGCCCCGAGGATCTGAGATGGGCTTCTAGGCAGCGCCGGCCGAAGATATGACCACAACATGGCTTTGTACCGGACGTGTCGGCTATCAGCTCCACGCGCACTGCGAACTCCCCTTCCTGGTCTTCATGAGCGGAGCCATATGGTGGTGGCTCAATATATGCTTCAAAGCAAATGTTGCACCATCGATCCTCCAGTGCGAGATATGACAGTGATACGGGAGTCGTGAAAAGGGCGCCTTGCATGGTTGTATTATTTCTTGCTCTGAAGGTTCGAGAGTAATTTGTAGGTTTGTGGATGGAAATAGCGTCGATGGCTCGGTGTTGAGAACGCAGTCATATTGTGCGCGCATTGAAGGCGGTACCGATCGTTCGGCAACTTCATCGTTACCAAACTTAGCGCACCACGTTCTGCGATATGACACAGAACCAGCAAAATGCACTGCAAACCAAAACCGGTCACAGCTTGCCAAACCATGAACACACAGCCAGCAGTGTGCAGAAGAAACTGTACCTCGACAGTTTCAAAGCTCGATAGCAGACTACATAGCTCAGCACCTACTGCCCTTACTTAGGGTCCTCCTTCTAGTTCTTTGACTGCTAGCTTCCACGTGGCTTCAATATCGTTATTGTAAATCCACGACATATCTGCGCCACCGTCCGAGATGATCTTGTTGGCTACTCGTTCGTCAAACGAGGGATTGCCGATAATTTGCAAATTCTTCGCCCGCCGCGCAGCCTCAGATGCCAAATGTGCATACATGCGTGCATAGTACGATAATCGGATTTGATCGAAGAGTGGCAGCGCCTTGCTGAGATCGTTGTCGTAGTGGGCCAGCGCCTGAGCCAGAATCCAACCATCTTCCATAGCAAAGCCGGCACCAGACCCGAAAGCTCCTGATAGGGCATGAGATGAGTCGCCAACAAGGACGATCTTGTTGTTCCATGCTACGAGCGTTTCCAGCTCAGGACCAGCAAAAGCAGCAAACTCACGCCAGCCACCCTGCGGTACACGCGCTAGCGCCTCTCGAATTTGAGGAAGATACTCCTACGCTTGTGTCAGCGTTTGTTCTTTGCGATTGGCAGGCTCCATACTGTGAAGTGTGATTCCACGTGCGCATTGTCAACCGGCACGCCCCAGCTGACTTTGCTGGCGCTGTGAATTGCTGGGTCATGCCACGCTCTCGCAGCAATCTCCCACAGCCCTTCACCTACGGGCGAGAAGTAGACGTGGGTAGTTGGTGTATGCCACCAACCTGTGATCTCAAACCGTGGATCCAGATCCTTCACATCATCCCAGGCCAGCAGCGTGCGCCAGATGGTAGTACCTGTGAACTTGATCTCATAGTCCGGCCATGCGGCATCACGAACCGCCTGCCTATGTATTAGCCAGAGAACCTCATCAAAGCAGGGCCGACACACCGAACGGATACCGTCGGCACCAACCACAAGATCAGCAATTGTAGAGGTGCCGTCTTTGAAGTGCAACTGTACACCTGCATCGCCTAGATCGACTACATGCGCCAACTTCTTCGATAACTGGATTATCCCAGGCTGGACAGAAGAGAGCAGTGTAGACTGCAACTTGGTTCTTTGTGTTCGGATGGGTGCACGCCCAGAGTCTGATTTCGGCTTCTCGCGGCGATGCAGCTCCTCGCCCGATCGTCCATTTCTATCTCTCCGATTCAGCAGCTCATATTGCATCGATGAAGCGCAAGTTCACTTACAGATTCAATATCGTCCACGTTGGGTGACCACTGTTTAAAGCATCGGCTACGCCTAGCAGCTCTAGTACTTTCCAAGAATTCGGCCCAATACTTATCCCCGCACCAACCTCGCGCAAAACACTTGCCTGCTCGTATATGGTAACGTCGATGTTAGGTATCTGTGAGAGTGCGATCGCTGTTCCTAGGCCGCCAGGCCCGCCCCCTACTATAGCTACCTTCAAAGGTTTAGGCGTCAGTTTAACAGTCATCGCAAGATAACTCTCCAAGTTCAGTGCTGAGGAACACTTGGTTCGACATGTTGTCGGCCGCGCGGAATTGTTGTATGTCGTTGACAAAGCACTCTGTCGTCAATTGTCACGCAAATGATGTGCGAGACATGGATTTGGTGGGTCCAGAAACCGAATCAGGAAAGCGCATCCTGGCCAGGCTCCGAAAACGAAGCTTCAAATCTCACATCGTTAACGTTGACTTCAACTATGATGTGAGTGCTGTTTGTTGACGAGGTTCCAGCTTGAACCTTCTAGGTGCTCACGCCGGCTAATCACCGCGCCCTCAATCCTGGCCTTCATCGACCGCCACTCATCGCTTTCTATATGTAAGTCTGTCCGTTTCTATATAGGACTGGCGTGTCTATGAGCTTAAATTTTCAATTTGCCATGCTCTTTCTAGGCAATTGTCATATGTTTTCGGAAAAAAGACCATAGGCCACCAGCCTATCTTTCATGAACAGTAACCACAGTAATCTCAAGGCGTGCTCCTCGTGTTAGACTTAGTGTAAGTTTTCAGTCGTGGTTCGTGGCTTGTGAAAGCTTAGGTGTTCTCTCAAACACACTTTCACCTTCACCTTGAATCTAAGGTGCAGCTTTAGCGAGCGCCTTCCTACACACAATGACTTCTGCCGTTTTACCACTGCCAAGCCACTATCAACTATCAGAGTTTCAAGACCAAGGCCACGATGCGCCGAAAAAACAACACGAATACCTCCTCACAAGCTCTAGCCGATGCAGCTCTGGCCTACCTGCCACCATCTTTAGAGTCTGTCATATCTCCCCCACCACCAAATGTTGAAGCCTCTACAACTCAAGGAGCACTCGCTAGCTTCTACGCACATCAACCTGCGAAACCAGGTGCAGAATCCGGCACTGATCCGGCTATCAAAGCAGAAATTGAGGACGCCTCGCCATCTCTACCTTCACTGCTCCAGTATGTCGACCATGTCCTCATGCAGGATAAAGCTCGCCACGACCAACCGCCTCAGGCAGGACGAAGATGCATAATCTGCAACTTGCAATGGGACAAAGCCAGCGTCCCCTCAACATTCCTTCCTTTGTCGCCCTGCAACCACTGGGTCCACTATCGCTGTCTAATCTGGCTTGCTACGGGCGACGGTCCACACCGAGACAAGTGTTATGCATGCAACACACCTCTGTACGAGTGGGATGGCATTAGTGCGCTCACGCTTGCCACACGCACAAGCTTGCCCATGGGCCACAGTCGAATCACGACATCGAGTTCGGATACAGACGTCGCCGTCGTTTCTGATAAAGACCTCTATGAACAAGAATGTTTGTTCATCGATGACACGATTGCTCACCGATTTTTCGGTCAGCTGACAAGACTGACCGGGTTTTCCGATAACTCTCCCGACCTGGTGCAGTGCTACGACGACGTGCTCAACGATCTGAGTGCGATGGGTCGCCCACAATCAAAATGGCTGAGGTGGAACACATATAACGGCTGTCTACTGTTCAGCATGCTGGTCGCGATCAAGATGAGGAGGTTCCTGCTAGAGCATCATGGCCTTATTGTGCGGACCGAAGCGTGGACGGCTTGGGAGGATGGGTGTCGGTCGCTGCAGAAGAGAATACTGGAAGATGTACACATGGATAGAGGAAGTGGCCTACCCAATTAGTACGTATCTGTAGAAGATTTCAACATGTCCAGCTTGTTGGTAAGCTGACTATGACTTGCTTTGGATTGTACGCTTTATGATGTATAAACTAATGCTTGTTGTTGCACCCTGTTTTCGTTCTGTTACACAGTAAGTTTTCTACCTATTGATGTGACGTCAGAGATCTGTTCCCAATCTGCTACCGTAAAGGGAAGGTTGTTTTATTGCTGACACGAGATCCCGCACTGGCCTCTCTAAAGCGGTTAAATCTCTTTGCATAGCTATAGCCTATTACACCGACTCCTTGCTGCTCTTCTATCCACATGGATTGCTCATAACGAGCCGTCTCGTGCCTTGTTCGTGAGCAGCATGTCTCTTTCTTTGTTTTGATGTCGCCACCGATCCTGTGTAACTAGGAGCTTGGCAACAACCGTTCTCGATCCGTCTTCTTTCTGTCCTGATTCGCTAACGCCTTGTATTCTCTCCAGCACACTTGTTCAATCGTCTCCTGCCTGCACGCTTAGTTATTGTAAATGTAAATCAACGATTGCAAGAATTTGATCTGTCGCGGTGTTGCATCAAGGTCGACCCGGCTCCTTTCATTAGTTCCGCCTTAGCCGTGAACTTCGCCTCCCGTGCTACCGGTGGAAAATCCGTGACCAACGCACAGTACCCGTTTGATTGGCTTCGCTTGCGAGCATCTGCAGTAAGAAAATTGTCGGTTACATCATCGGCATCTCAATGGGAAGCTATTACCTGGAGCGCTGAGCCGTGTTTCTGCGCTTTCCTTGGCACGTGTGTAGTCTCTTAGATCCGCAAGCATAGCGTGTCTCTAAAACACTCTGCCTCCTCAGGTGCGCTGTTTCTTTAACATTGCACCTTATTCACTTCCAAATTCTAGTTATCTCGAGCTAGCCATTAGCGCATTCACGTATGCAATGCCTATCAATCTATACAAGATGTCTACCATGAGACGACGTGGACTCTCTCTCATGGCCTTTGTGGGTTTCGCTGCTGCTCAAGGAAACATCGATTTGAACGTCAACAACACTGTCGTCAGCCTCTCCTCCTGCGAGTCCCTTGCTTGTAACTTCCCGGACAATAGCATCTGTAACGCATCTTCAGAAGACGGCAAACCCGTCGGCGTGGGCATCGCTGCTGGGGCAGTCAATACCTCTTCCGCCAGTTTGTCCTTCTCGCTCATTGTCGGTCTGGACAGTCCTGGCTTCACAGGCATTGGCAGTTCGCAATACGAGCACACAGATGCACAGCTATTCGCTGGTCTCGACTCTTCTTTGGATGAGGATGACTTCCCATCCGGATGTGTCTTCATGATGCAGTACCAGGCGCAGACATTTCCACAGGAAAATTGGTTGGATAATAATGTCAGGCCACAGGCGGACACGAACACCACGTCTTGCACCGGAGTAATCGATCCTTTCTGCCAGGCCTCCCTTACGGAATCAATTTACAGTTTTCACGAGAACAGTTCCAACTCAAACTCTTCTCAAGACAGATGCTCTCGGCTTACCAGCCATATGAATGCACAGCTGCAGAAGAACGACGCGACATGTGGTAGGGAAGGTACATGGATCGCAAACTTCATGAACATTACTGGAGGCTCTCTACCTTCCCCCGGCTCCAGCACCAACGATTTGGACCCCCGGCTAGGCAGCGACGGCTGCTATGCTGTCGAACCAGCGACCTATCAGCTTTACAAGGTTGCGGAGATGAGGCAGCTGTATTTCATGAATCCTCCCAGTTCTGACTCGGACTACTATGGGAAAGTCTTTGCCGGTCTTGCAGGCTACACGCCCATCATCACCGTGTTATATAGAGACGATCAAGATTATGAGATCATGGATGGCGGGGTCCAATTTTCGTGCTTACAGACTTTCCAGCCAGATGGGAAGGAGATGAAGTATCCATCTGAGGGCGCTGGTGTGGCGCTATCGAGGGGGGTGGGCTTTGCTTCTGTCTTAGCAGTGCTTGTTTCTGTAGGACTTGTGCTTTAGCTTCAAACAACTACACATACCTCAATAGGAAACCTAGAAAACGAATCGAAAAGAAGAAATCATTATAAGAGCTATTTAGAAGTGTTATTTCTATGCACCTACTGTGATGATAAAAACTTACTTTCATATGTAGCTACATGCCTTTACCAAGTCTGCCATCTATTTCGAGTGCAACTGTAAAGTGTAAAACATAAGAGATTGTAAGTAAGTAAAATAGCACCAGCAGTTTTTTAGTAATCGCTTGCAACCCACGAGCAAGGCAGCACTAGAGAGTAGGCTTGCTAAGAGAAGAAGTATCACCATCAGTAGATTTAGGCGGATTGACAAGCTTCTGTTCAATGTTTGTTCTTACAATTCATGCTTGGGTATCATTATATCTATGCAGCTATAGCTGTACTGCTCGCAGCGCTACTACTAAAGTACGCACAATGAATAAGATACTTGGAAGTCTCCGCGCTGAACCCTTCCAAAACAACCGCATTAATAGCCTTAAGAGAGAAAGCGCTGTTATTCATCGACGTGTACGCCGACAGTGGGATACGCAGAACGACAGGACCACCGTTCATACTTCCGTAAGTTGTGCTCGCTACACTGGCTCGCTGGATTAGTGGAGAGCTAGCACAGTCATTTCCACCACTCTGCAACTGCACATTGAAACTCGCACCCGCCTTCGCCGTGACGTTGAGATAAAGGAACTCAGACGCGGAGACGTCCGCACAGTTCTGGAGTGAGTACCAGTAAGATCCAGATAGAGTGGGCTGCAGAACCAAAGCACCGTCGGTGATGACCGGCGCAGTCTCCATGGTCCCTTCATCGCTCTGCACATTGCCGTTTGCGTTCCGGTTCGCGGTTCCTGAAGTGCAGTAGTTTAACCATGCGTTATCGGGACAGGTGCACATCTGAGACGAGGGTGTATCATCGATAGATATCAGACTGATGCAGCCAACCTTGACATTCACTTCAGAGGGACTGAAAGCCGACAAGGCGATACTATTGAGCCTGCTCGAGTTCATTCCAGGGAAATCCGAGAAGGGAATCTCCGCAACTTGGTATGAGGTTGCGCCGGTGAATTTCACGTATGAAGTGATGGCCACAGAGGATGGAGGCGACGTCTCAGTACACTCATCGTCCGTCTGCCAGCGCATTGAGACCTGGAATGTAGTATCGACGGGCGCTGCGATGGAGAGTTGAACCCCGGTCGCGTTTACCGAGTTTGCGTTGTAGCATGTGCTGGAACCAAATCGAGAATACCAGTACGCACCGCTGCTGGTACCCATACTGAGTGAACCGTCGCTACTGACTGAGTATGATGCAAGAGATCCCTCATCAGTCATCTGGCCAACGAGTCGATTCGTCCGCGGGATCTCGGGCACAAATGTGCAAGTATTCAGGACGGTGCCTGAGCAGAGCGCGCAACCAGGGCTATCGGCAGGTCCTACGAAGGCCAAGGAGTAAATCCGATAAGTTGAGCCTGGAGAACTGAAGTTGGTCATAACAAATGACTGCAGGTATTTTGGGTTGAAGGTAGCTGGAAAGCGAGACAAAGGAATCGTGATCTGTGTCGACGCGGCATTGAAGGTGACTGGGACGTAAGACGTGACTACGTCAGTGTTGCAGTTCTTACCGCCATATTTGAAGCCAATATCCGCGGTTGCGCCTTGTGGGCCTGAAACAGTGAGGGTGATCGCATCGTAAGAGCTATTCACCGCTGCACAGCTGGATGGCTGTGCAAGCAATGAGTAGAAGTAAGATGTTGCATCACGAGGGACGAGGTCGATTGACCCACTGGCAACCTGCTCGTAGGATTGCATCGTTTTGTCGTCTGAGAAAGGAGCACCCAGGGCATTGGTTTGCGTTTTGAACTCAGTCGGATCGCAGAAGTCAAGCACAACATAGCCAGAGGTAGTCTTGCAACGCGATCCGGCACCACTAAGGGAGGATCCACCCAGAAGAGAAACCCATCGCAGTGTGAAGTTACTGGCAGCAGAACCGCTGTTGGGTGTGAAGTTACGCAGTGTGATGCGGCTGACGGAGTCAGTGTCGAGTCCTGAGAACGCTGATAAGGGGATTGTGATGTTTGCAAAGTTTTCCTGGCTTAAGGTGGCATAAGATTTGGTGTTGACGGTGGAAATGGTATCAGCACCAGAGGTCACGACCACATCGAAAGACCCGCCAGACGGGCCACGCGCATTGAGAGAGACTGCAGTGTACGCGGTGGCGTTCAAGTTGACTCCATTGACAGCAGTGTCGGTATAAAAGTACGAGTCTGCGCTTGAGGGCAACAACTGCATTTTGCCCAGCTCCGAGAGTTTTGCAAAAGCCATCGAGTTGTTGTAGTCAGTCTGGCCAAACATATTGTTGATTCCAGTGATCCACCGATCAACGTTCTGGAATGACTCAATCGCAAGGCCTTGAGTACGATCCTCTCCTGGGGCTGTCACACATCGCTTCTGAATTTTGATGTTGTCAACGTAGATGGGTGTCTGTGCTGGCGAGATATTGCCGATACGTATACCGCGAACATGAAGCATATCCTGCCCCTGGAAATCCTGTAACGGTATGGTTACGGTATGGTTCAAGCCATCGGCAGTGGCGTATTCGGTTACGTCCAAGTACGTGATACTTGGCTCTTCAACATTGCACCCGGAATCGTACGAGACAAGTTGTACGTAAAAGGTGCTTCCTGGAGGAGCGACCATGTCAAAGTATAGATGCGTGTAAAGCGTAGCATCGAAGCAGAAGCGTGAGATTTCCGTATAGTAAGAATTGACGCCGCTGTTCGTAGTTGCGGCGAGCTGCAAAGTGCCGTTCACATTGTTTGACGAGAGTCCAGTTGCAACTGTTTGCAACAGAAGTAGATTGACGTTATTGTTGCCAAAGTAGAGCTCCAGAAAGTCGTCGATCATGACGTCCCACGCTATGCATTCTGAATCTCCGATCGGTTTTGGTGTGAAATCGGGGCATGTAGAAGCGGATGCGTCGCTTGAACCGACGGCGAAAGTAAGTGTGTAGAGCCCCTTTGCCGTGTTTCGCAGTACCACTGCATTCGTCGTCTCATCGTACGAAGGTTGCTGGCAGACGGAGAGAGAGCCTGTGGCAGATTGTATGGCATAGTTTCGAGGTACCTGTAGAGTGAGCCCTTCCACAGTGCCGTCCAAACGGACCGTCATTGTCGCAGATGAGTTATCTGCTGCTGTGATGTCCACAACGGCGCGGTCCCGATTGGTCCACCAGTTGGCAATTCCTGTCTGGTTGAAGAAGACGGCGAAAGGACGGACCGTGTCGTGAAGCGCGCGCTGGATTTGGATCTTGTCAAACACTGCGTCCGAAGGGTGGATCAATATGTTATAGTGACCGCCATACCGTGCCATCTTTTTGATATAAATGATCTGATTCGAGAAGTCCGAACCCGGGAAGTCGGCACTGCTCATGTTTCCGTCGCCGTCAGACCATTGGAGCGGAAATTCGTAGTATGGGAGCTCCTGGAAAGACTCGCGGTTATGCGTGACTTGGAAAGGAAGATGGGTGAGGTGAAAATTTCCCGCACATGAAGAGCCTCCAATGATTCCATTCGCCACACAGTGCGAAGCTTGGTACTTGCTCCACGCAAGATTTCCTGGACGATAGGTAGTCATGTTGTAGTTGGTTTTGAACTCATCCTGGAGTATGTGTCGAATTAGATAGGCGCTCACACGGACTTCTCCCGACGCAGAAGCACCTGAAGTGTAGAATGAGAGTCCACTGCAGAGGTGAGGGTAGGACGTCAGTGTATATCTCACATGTATTCCGTAGATTCAGAACTTACCTGGTACCTCCCTTCGTGCATGCCTCACCACTGGTGGGTGTCCCATCAGAGTTGGGTCCGCATTGGTGAATATACGGTGCATATCCTGCATTGCTCCCTTGAATGTATTGTTCCTGAAGAGTGCCGTAGGTGAAATCTGCTGCGTTCGGTGAGTGACTGACAGTGTGACTGCCAAAGTCTATGTATGGGTACCCGTCGGGAGCCACTCGGAACCCTGAGATCTGATAGATGTATGGAACACCATACTGGAAGTATGCGCTCTCATAAGAATCGGTGATATACTTAGTATGGAGGTTCAAATTACCCGCGGCTCCTCTATCCTGTGCAGCGGCCGCCATACCCTGGCCGTGCGGATAGGAGACGTAGGTGTCGATGTCCCAGGTAGTGGTGAAAGCGAGCCCTTTGTTGTATGGGACCGTCCACAGGGTCACAAAATGAGGACTAGTAGTGACGATGTTTTTGATGACGCGCGTCCCGATATCATACCCGGGGTAGTAATGCCCATCGTACCACAGCGAGTATCCGCCGCCCTCGCTCTGAGCCTGGATAAAAAGATACCCAAGATCTATCCCGAAACTGTACACATACCCGCTCGCGCCCGAAGGCTGGTACTTGACAATTGCTGCGCTTGTAGCGGATGTATCTGCACTGTCCACACCGTCGTTTCGAACCAGATATCTGCCAAGTGTTTGGGAACCGTTTAGGGGGGTGTAGCCAACGTTGACAAGACCACTCTCCGTGTAGTTCTCATAAAACGGCATGTTCGTGTCATAGTACTCTGTGAAGTCGAAACCTTGAAGAGCCTGTACGGGCGTCTCGTTGTCCGTCAGCTGCAAAATGGATCTCGAACCGCTCGTGTCTACAGTAGACGCAGACACTCCTGCAAGAGCTTGAAGAGCGTCGGGAATCTTATTCATTAAGATCAATCTACCACCCCTTGCCACGAAAGAAGTCAGGGCTGTAACGTCCGCAGCGCTTGGGCTGTAGCTCACGCTTGGAGGCGTGTAGACAAGCAAGTTCCAGCATTGTGAAGAAATGTTGAGGGATTGGACGACCTTTATTTGTAGACCGACCGTCTTGAGGGATAGCGTAAGAGGTAGCCTAAGATACTGTTATTTGTTGTACTGGTTGCGAACTACTAGGAGGTCATTTACCAATTGGGGTCTGCTTGATAGTCTGGTAGGAAGATGTTTAGCCCAGAGTTGGCCCCATCTGCGTGTCTGTAGTAGCGCTGTTAGTCAAAAAGAAAAGAGTGTTGCGATATTGAGATTGCTCCTCTAACCTTGATTCGGAAGGTACCGTAGGCGACTGGCTGTCCTCCCCTAGATCTGCACTCGCGCCCGCAGGCTGCGTAAGAGAGTATATATCAGGCGAGGCAAAGGCCCGACATAATTGAATGATGGCAAATACATAAACAAGAACCGAAGAGTGCATACTTGATGTTCTCCTCAAAGGAGAAAATGAACTGCAGAAATTGTGCCGTAACGCAAAATTTCAGTTTTATAGCTGCCGGCTAGTAGGGCACGGGACAACCCGTATAACTTTAGATACGCAATTAAGACGCGCTGCGGAACAATAAGTGCAAGTCAAGTGTTTAATAGGTGGGTCTTAGCCTCTAATTTAAGAATTTAATCTGTCCGAAGCTTTCCCCACAACGGCCCTTAAATCCGCACGGCCATAAAATCAAATTTCAAGCAAATGTTAACGTACACCCTCCTTTATGCGTAGTGAGAGAGTCTGAATCCCCAAGTAATAATGAAGGTATTTGACAGCAGCTGCGACTAAGGAGCGATTGCTTGTTATTCCAAGCAATGCAAGCCCCTGAAGTTGCTTACAGGGAACAACAAACCTGTCGCAGCCAAAATAGAGGCAAAATATGACCACATTTTACCTGCTAATTCCAGCTGGTATATAAGCGTATATTCTGTGACACACCCCCTTACCTCGTGCAAGTACTAAGTAGGAGGTGGAAATTATCACAGATACGTAGCTAACTAAGTGCCTGCAGGGTTGTGAACAATCAAGCCTCTTTCGCGCTAGACCTAACGCTCTGACTAGTCAACTAGCTGCGGCACAACTTAGGCAAGGTTATCGCAACCTTAGCACGCGGCTGTAAAAAAAAGCCGCGCACTTAAAAGTTGCCCTTCTTGCATAATACATTGCTTTACAATAACAGCTTTAATTAAGATTTTAGAAAGACAGAACTATAGATCTACTCCTTCTTAGTAACTTAGTGTTTTTCCTATTATATTCTTCTGTAGTTGTGGCGTTGTAGTATAACAAGGAAGTAGGTAGGTTGTTAGTAATCTCCTAGATTTAGGTGTTTCAGTGTGCGGCTTTTTTTCGCACCCGCGTGCTTAGCTCTTAGCTCTAGGCACCTACTTTGCTGCAAATTCACGTAACCTCTGCTGGCACAGTTTTAGCGTCCTAGGCTCATAACTGTCGCAGCCAAAATAGTGGCAAAATATGACTATATTCTACCTGCTAATTCTAGCTGGTATATAAGCGTATATTCTGTGACAAAACCGTAAATAGTACTAGGTCTTGCAACAAGCACGCGCCTGCGCGTTAGTCGCGAACTCGTAGAGATAGAAGGTTGTAGCGCAGCTAAAAGTAATAACAGAGTAGGATATGCAGTACATCTTAAGCTGTGTACCTAAAATATTGTCTGTCTACGGGACAAATAATAACAAGGATCCTCGTTCACTCAGCCCTATCTACAACAATGAGGTAGGTGACCATGAGGTAATACCCGTTATCGTATTTTTCTTTTGCTCTCTGTTTTTGAGATGTGTCTATGTACTTCTTAGTGCTTTGATTGCTTTCCTAGGGCTGTGTGTTAGTGTTTCCAGACATCTGACCTGACCCATGTAAAACACATGATGACCGTTTGTCGGGCTAGCTCAAAAAGCGCAGCACTCTACTTCACGATCCTTTCAACTATTTCAAGCTCTAGGGAGTGCCAAGGACCAGCTCAGTAGGTCTGCACACCAAATGTGACGTGAAGCAAAGAGCTTTCCATTGCGTCAGCCTTCATAACCCATCTCACATGTCATCTTCGAAGCCTGAGTGTAGCGCGCGTACATCAAGCCAATGTGGGCATCTTCACGGCTACACCAGCTTTCTTGAATCAGCAACCTTCCTTTGGTATTCGTCAAGGTTTTTATGATATTACTGAGCCAGATGGACCGCAACGATCACTTCCCTATATGCCTCAAACTGACAACTCCACGATGTGTAAAGCTATCATGACTTGCCGATTTTTCCCTTGAATCCAATTTCCTAATTGAAATTATCGTTCAAACTTGGACTGAAGACATCAGCCATCACATCAGTTGTTTTTAGTGAAGCGAATGAACCTGAAACCTATGGGGAATCTACATTTTTGACAGTTGCCCTGGCTTCTTTTGGCTTGTGAGGTCGGTTGTCCCTATGAATAGGAAGAAGGGTGGACCGCTGGATTCGTACATTGAGAACATAATGCGTGACAGTAAACGTCCGAGCAACAAGATTGTTCGGCCTCGGTTAGAGACTCATCGCAGTCTACAAAGAGAACACACATGTCAATTGCTGGCCATTTGGTCGGACTGGATCTTCATTCTCGATCTCATCTAAATAATTAGAAGAAAATTGTTGATGAAGTTCCACATACTGAACCTTGGGAATGGTGAGCGCACGTGCGGATACATTGAAGATTTCCGGTAGGCAAAGAAGATTTGAACAGCTCAAAAGTATTTTGGACAGACTCCCAGCAACCTTCGATGCTGATGGGACTGGATTCTTGATGCTGGTCTCACTCGACGAGGATAAAGGAGATCAGATCATGGGTAAATCATGTTCAGTGCCGAGAGTCTACTCGTTATCGGAGAGTCCAGGCTGGGATAACTCTGCCATTGATGAGACTGCTATACCCTAAATATCCCGATCTGAAAGGCATAGAGGGGGTAGCAAACCTCTCGTTCTACCAGAACGTATCATTGCATGCAGCATTGCTTCTTACAACTTCTTCTGTTGAAGAAAAAAAAACAGCACTGGTGGCTGCTTCTAAGTTCATATTGCCATTATCATCAGGGCGTCAGAAGTACCGTATAAATTTGGAGAGCCCAGAGTGGAGGTGCGTGGAGCAAGGCGGCCAAGTTGCCTCGAAGTAGTGTTCGTTTTCCAAGATCTCGAGGATTGGCACTTTCTTCTACCTTTTGCGAAGCAAACAGAAGTCTTCGAGCAATCACGGTCTCCGGACTCGCTGAGTGCGGTATAGTGGCTTCGAAGTGCGCAGAAGTGATGATTCACGAGAAAAAGATTTTAAAATAGGCCGAGGCTGTTCGAAAGCGCGGATCGCATAACATTAGCACAACGACAGTATCACAGTTTGATGTTAACCAACGTTTGTATCACCTTAGAATCATTTCGTTATACCTCCATGCTTCCCAGCAGCCGTTGACAAAAATTGATTTAGCTTAACAGACAGTCGAGTATCCAAAAGGTTCGAGTCTCCATTAGCGCAGACAAAAGTAGAACGCCGCGCTCAGCTCATCCTGCACCCGCTTGGCTGCCAGACATCTCCTCCTCTAGCATCTTGCTTCAACCCAGTTTGACACAGTCATGTTCGACTTTCTTCTCTTAATCTCCTCCATCGAACTGCTTCAACAACGTCTGGATCTCTCGCATGTTCTCGCTAAGATTGTCCAGCATCGCGTGCATACGTCGCGTGCGCTGTATCTCAATGGCGCGCATCAGTTGAACTGAGCTGTTGAACGTCTTGATCATCTCCTAGAGGTGATCCCAGGCAAAGCAGTCGCGGTACATGCAACTCAGTTTAGCAACATGGTTTCTTGTTTCTTCGATCCAGTATTCTAAGCTCTTCAGTCGTTGCAGGAAGAGCGAGTCGTTGTTCATGTCGAGAGTCTTGAGTTGGTTGCTTGCGTCGCTGTAGCTCTGCATAGTGGCCAGGTACTGGGAGTTATTTCGTGTGAGTGTATCAATGAAAATGTGCGGCAGCGGTAAACCGAAAAATGCTTCTCGGAAGCTGTGGAGCGTCAGTCATCTGCGAGCAAGCATGACTTCGAATACCGACAAGAGTTGAAATAATCCGGAGTTGATTTGTGAATGATGGAGGTCGTAACGTGAAGTAGACCGATTCGAAAGTGAGGCTGTTTATGGCTGCCGTGATTGCCTAGATAGCAGGGAAAGGGCAGTCACAGTGACAGGTACACAGAAGCAACGCCTCTACTCTATGAAGAAAGAGCGCAAAAAGAGCCTGACCAGAAACAATAAATACCCAACTCCAACGCTGATGATACCAATAAAAGCACTTCAATTCCACCCAATGATGCCCTCGGCTACCGTCAATGGCCCCTTCGTTGACCCAGTCATAACCGAAACTCTGCGTCCAATAATACCAGCATCACCAACGCCAAGATCCAGCTTTTGAGGCAGATGCATTGTCGATGCATCACTGGACTCCAATGAGAACGAGTAGAATGGCGGTGTCTGAACAGGTGAGTCCGAGCCTGAAAGGTCGCCATCGCGGCTATAAATTGATCAGCAACCATTGTCAGCAAAGAGACGAAGAGCCTACTGTATGACAACCCAGTGTCTGTCTTTTTGTGCATCTTCGTCCCACCCTTGGAATTCGACGCTGGTGCCTGGGGCAGAGAACTGGTCGTGGAAGAATAGCATCATTTCGTCGGTATTTGAACGGCGTAGGTGCTGTGTCGGCCGTAGCACTGCAATCGAGCCACCTTGACTAATACGACTCGAGCTTCCGTTGCACATGGTGACTGGTTTTGCGGTAGCTCCTAGATTGGGTGGTGCCTTATGGTTGAAGTATGAAGGTTGGACGAGGGCGAGGTGATCGATGAGAAGTCTGGGTGGATGAGCTTGTCAAATAAACAATACGGCTTTATTCGCATTCTTGAGCAACTGCTGAAAGTCACGGACGTCTGTTGCATGTTTGAGAGCTGAGGGCGAATGCGTTCCTTTGAGCACGTTTCAAAAGAGCACCCGATTGGTCAGTGCCAGACGCTAAAGACACCACGGTACTCCGAGCGTCAGCAGGTTAGAATGACAGAGAAGCCCGTATGTAGATAAGAGCACAGTTTCAATTCCTCTTTTATGATTTCAATATCTAGATGGACGCTTTGAGAACCTTGAAAGCATCTGCACGCGAGCCCAGGAAGCGGTCTTCAGCCGTCTTCCAGTTAATGACATTCCAGATGTTCTGCACGTACGCAGCTTTGCCGTTCAGGTACTTTTCAAAGTCAGTCTAGTCACGTAGATGAAGACGTATCAAGCTTACCTGGAGGTAGTACGCATGCTCCCACATGTCAACACCAAAGATCGGGACTTCGCCCTTACCAACGACCGGATCCTGGTCCTTCGTTGTGACAATGGCAAGCCTCTGCTCCTTTCCTGTTTCGACCTTGATGAGCCAACCCCAACCGCTGCCCTGAATGCTCAGAAGAGCTGCGTTGAATGCCTCTTTGAACTTGTCCTCATCACCCCATACCGCCTTGATCTGCTTGACTAGCTCGGGAGCAGCGGAACTCTTTGCTTCAGGTGAGCTCGCTGGGGTGAGGTTCTGCCAGAAAAGAGAGTGGTTGATGTGACCTCCGGCGTTGAACTTGATGCCCTGCTGAAGAGAGACCTGAGACGTAATGTCGGACGTGTGCACTGCCTCAGCTTGGGTCTTAAGGGCAGCATTCAGGTTCGTGATGTATGTCTGGTGATGCTTGCCATGGTGCAGCTCCATGATCTGGGCGGAGATGTGGGGTTCCAATGCCTATCATGGTGAGCTTCCGGGTCTTCAGCATTGATTGGTACGTTAGAGACCTACATCGTATGCATACGGCAAAGAAGGCAGCGTGTACTGTGGTGCAGACATCTCTCCGAACTCGAATGGCTGTTGTTCTGAAGCAAAAGTGTTGGGTGTAGAGAAGAGAGAGGCCAGCAAGACCGGCAATACTGATGTGCCCCGCATCTCTGCTACGTGTCTGACGTGCTCGACGGTTTGTCAGATGTCGACTCCAACAAGGTGCTCGGACTCGATGATGTCCCAATTGGGTTTGGTGTGGGGAAACTGCCTCAATTGCACGCGATCCCACGCAACACGTCGCGACAATCAGAAACCGCTATCTAGTCAAGGATGATGATTGAGGCGAAAAGAGAATTCCAAGGACTAAAAGATGATTGAAGCACTTCTTGTTACCTGCTCTCTTGATACGACGAGTTGGCCGCGTTGGGTGCGGCACATTATATGCTGCGAAGTGACAGAAAGCTGCAATGCTGGCTCAGGATCAAGTCCAGATCAGCAGCCGTGAAGTTAAAACTGCGAGATTTTCGTGTCCAAAACTGCCGAAAGATGCTGTGGGCGTGTTGACACTTGGGCGATGACAGGTGGAGGAAGGCATCAGAGCGGCAGCCTCAGCGGCTCGAGAATGGTTCAGCCGCCACTTCCCGCGACCATGCCTTATTGGCGCTAGTGCCTGGACAGCCATCGATCACCTTAAACCACCAAGTCTCTAGTTGACAGCTTTTAAAATTGGAGGAGTGCGCTCATGCTTTGAGCGCATTTCGATGGAACTCGGAATCTCCATCACATTCTCAGTTGTCAGCATCACGACAATACATCGATCGTTCATCCTCCATTCCATCTAGACCCAAATGGTGTTTCAAAATCACACTGCGTATCGCTGCACACCAAGGGTGCTCCTCTACGTAGCTCTCACTCCTCACCTCCTCCCTCATCATCCCCTAACCACTCACTCCCACAACTCTCCACTTCCACACCATCCTCGAATATTAAATCTACACTATACCTCCTCTCAAGTGCCCTCACCCTCTTCACCTCCTTCGTAAACGGACTATCTTCCCTACCCCATTTCGCCCACCGCTCAGCCAGGAAGACAGCAGAATCTAACCTCAGCAGCTTCTTCCCCTTTGCCCTAGCATGATAGGACCGCAGTGTCGAAATACTGAGCCGGCTATGCCGCCGCTTTGCACCTACACCGATTGCGTGGATGAAAGAGGGCGCTGTGGCGGCATGGGCTAGGGAAGTGTAGGAGTGAGAGAGCATGTGTTTTGCTTTCTCCCAATTCCTGAATGTGATCCAGGTTGTATTGCAGAACGGACATGTAGGGCACGTGTCCCCGTTCTCCGATGGGCATGGAGAGGGTGGCGGCTCGGGCTTGGGTTCCGGGTCCTCGATGCTCGGCGAAAGTGGGTCTTCCTTCGGTGGATAGGCGGTGCTGATACGATCTAGCCAGTCGTATATGCGTTTGTCTTGTGGGTGCAGCAAGACTGCCATGCTATCGCGGCGGTATAGAGCATTTGCCTCATATTGAATCGTGTAGCTCTCAGCTGAGTGCCGGGACTCCATTTCTGCGTCGTATGTACTGGTGTCGACGGCCACGACATCCCATATGGTATCATCATCCCGTGTCCAGCTTTCTTTGCCATTGAATGGCGGGACGTCTTGACCCAGTCTGAGGGCAGCAATCTTCTCAGCGACACACATGCCTGGCACTGAGTGGACTGGAGGTGCATCGGGTAACTGGCCACTGGGGTACAGTGCGGGTAGCTTATGTGTGAACAAATTCCAAGCCCGCTCGTTGCCAGCAGAGACGGCAAGAGCTCGGTTTTTAGGGAGAGTCTCGGACAACCCGTGTGTGCAGAGATCAAACTCCACAGACGAAAGTGTCGTGTCGAAATCAGAAAGGCCAGACGAGGTGTTGCTGGGTCGAGGTAATGTGAGGAGTCTTTTAATTCTGTACAGAGCCTGTGGTGGAGGTGGACCGGCATTCGCTACTGCTTGCGTGTCGTCATGTTGCCCAGAAGATAACACAGTCCAAGCTGGGTCTGGTGTCATAGGATTATGCCACTCGCTCTTCCTCGCCCAAAAGTAGTAGTGCGGTAGGTCGCAGCCCGGGAAGCGGATGTAGTACAGGTTGTCAATCGACTTCTCGAAATGCGCAAGAGAAGCATACTTGACCCCTTTCTCCCAGTCGAGGTAACTCGGCATATAACTCACAGCAAGCGGCCGCCACCGACATGCTCCGTACACCTCAGCAACCCGATTCCTTTTGTTCGTATGTCGTTGTGCAAATCTTTCCTTGTGGTCTGCTTTTGGGTCCGTAGCCCCTGGTGTCAGACGCAGTAATTTCGCGTTCTCGAGGCTCCACTTCTGGTACACCGTCATGAGCTGGCGGTCCTTCACATCATCGCGCAGTGGGAGGGAAAAGTACATGCGCCCATTCCAGCCCTGGATGAGAGTTCGCGACGCCCATGTGGATGCAGGCTCAATCGTCGCATGAGCCAGGAGGCCGACCATGTGCCCGTGACGTGCGGCGGAACGCGTAGGCGAATCGAGGACAGGCACATAATCTGGCTCGACGCCTGCTGGGTACTTCAGGCCGGGCAGTGTAATCTTTTCGCGGGTCTGCGTTGTGGTAAGCTTCAATGGTGCGTAGGTGAGCTGTCTCGGGAACTGCTCTTCCTCTGAGCACGGCAGCGGGGACTTTGGTGGCATGGCGATATATGACCATTCGAAGAGCCTTAGCTTGCATTCCGGCTCGATGGGTGGATTTCTAGAGTGAATCGTCGTCTCGGAAGCGGTGTCTTCCCACGTCTCGTCGCTGAGCGCTTCACCACCTGTCACCGTAAGCTTCTGTGCGTCGTGCCTGTCCTGCTCATCAGCATCAACAGTATCCTCAGAGTTGGAGCTGACGTCTTCTCCACATTCACGCCTTCTGCCTCGGTCATCGTTGCGCTTCTCTCTCGCTTTTCTTCGAATTGTCTTTGCCTTAGCTGCATCTCTAAGCTCCTGTTGTTTCATCTCATCTTTTTCTTTCTGCTCCTGTGCGGCTCTTCTGGTGGCAAGTTGCAAATCCTGATCGTGTTTAGCAAGCCTTTGGGCCATGACGCACTTCTTGTCGTCTTTGACGTAACAGCCCGCCTCCTTTACCGCCTCAAGCAGCTCTTCGCGTGTGTAATGATCGTACTTTGTATGGGTCAAATCCTCATCTCTGACGGTATGCTTGCCGCCACGTCGATGAGCTGCAGCCATATTGATTCGCGTGTTATTCAATGTCTTATTGCTGTACTAGCAGAGTAAGCTTGAAACTGGCAGGAGGTTAGTCGGTAACGCTGAAGAGGACACCGGCGCAGCTTCCCACATTGATGAATGTTTATGAAATGTTACCTCTGTATGCAGTCTCAGCTCGGACGGCGATTTGTAAGACCCTTTGTCTCAGCGTCATTGTCGGTGATCTGAATGTCACTCACTCAAAACGAAGCAAGGAACCTTCAAAGTGAGCGTTGTGTTGAGTTCTCTTTGTTGCATTTTACAACTCTTCCTTTGTGTCAGATGCCTTGTTCGTATCGAAACCACACGTGGCATGTGTTTTATAGGCAAAATCATGTGCGTCGTAAGCTAGGGTATCTCACTATGCAGTGTTAATTCGAATCCAGCTCAATTGCTTAACGCTACTTACAATTCCGACTTCTCCACTACCGAATCCCGCCGCCTCTCTGCTTTGAAATCAAAGAAGCCTTCCAACTCCATCCACTCTGCCGCGAATGCTGTAACTATCTTTGTCCAGTCCTCCACCGTGTCCATATCCAAATGCTCTCCATCGTCCTCCATCTCGTGCCACACTCGTGGGAATGGCGTGGGAATGATGTGCAGAATCTCCACTCCCCTCGCCATGAAAGGAACATGGTCGTCCTGCACAAAGCCGCCCATGAAAGACGTCTCGTCTTTGTTCTCTTCGTATAGAAAGTGCGGCTCGGCGCGCGGCTTCCTGTTCTCACGCTTCGCCATGCGCTCCGGGTGGTTCGGCGAGGACCGCATCAGCTTGAGCTTGCGCAGGCGGTCCTCAACACTAGCCATGTGTTTGTAAGCCCAATGCGTCGTCTTGAAGTACGAAGGCACGCGTGGGCCGGCGGAGCCCAGTAGATCGAGCAGAACGAAGAGCTCCATGGAATCGAGGGGCGTGCGGTATGTCGAGGCGGCCGTGTGGAAAGTCGTTTCCCAGTCTTCAGCTAGAGCACTACGCCGCATCAGCAACTCGTGAAAAAGCATCAACCTCATGCAAGTCCTTACCGTGCGCCGTACAGACTGTCTGAGTCGGTCCAACTTCTGAAGGCCTCCTCACCGTCCAGCAATAGTATTTGCACGCCCTTGTGCTCCACATCCAGGTCATCGCCAGCTCCATCCGCCCACTTCTTAGTCAGCGCTGCGTCAAGTGTGCGTGCAGCATGTAGCAGCATGGCACATGGCGCCGCACTGTCTGTTGCGCCGATGAAGCCCTTTGGTGTGAGCTTGCTGTCGTAGTGCGCTACCAATGCTAGCCGTGAGACATCGCCGTCGTTGGTCCCAGGCGGATCGCGTGTCGCAATGAGATTGACGAAAGGCACTTCCTTCCCCTTGCTCACTGGCGTTGTAGAGGTCGAATTATGCAACTCAATGCGCCATTCCGGAAGGTGCGTCTTGAAGAAATCGATGAAGTGCTGTCGCACGGCCACATTACCCTCCGTACCTGACACTCGAGGCCGCAGAATGGGTGCTAATAACGCCCCGGTCTTGATGTTGAAGTCATCACCTGGACCGGGAAGGCCCTTGAGTGTGTCGTCGCTGAGGTCATGGTAGGCAAGACTAGGGGAGATGATCGAAACGAGCGACAGCAGCGCAAAAGCGAAAAGCATCATGGCAATCGCCTCACATCAGTCCCTCTCTCAATCAAAAAGTATCATGTAACGGCGTCCCCCTGGGCAATGAGCATGTTGACGCTGAAGTACGAGCACCACTCGGTCCTGAATCGTGGTCACATCCCACGCCAGATTCAGGGTCCACATTAACCACGTGATAGCGTGCTCAAGGGGCAGGTCTAGCCGAGAGCGACTCTCATCACGCGTCAACATCGTCTTCATTCGTTTTATCATCGATTGAGATGCAATCGAGACTCTTCACCCTGTCGGCTGCCTTCAAAGGCTCGGCGCCATGGGCAAGGAACGTGCAACAGGCGCCGAAGCTGCGTATTGCGCAGTTCATCTGCCGAAGCTGCCAACGTAAATTTTCTACATCGCCAGCTCTACGCGCAGCAGCTAAGAATGTTGAGAAGGATCGTAGTAAGTAGCCACTGGATCAATGGCGCTCAAAACGTGGGGTGTAGGTGGCTAATCTCTCACAGTGTACAAGTCGAGGCTGTTGATCTACGATGCCGGTGACACGCGCACCACCTGGGTGTCGTTCTGGAAGGCCATGGCATTACTGCAGTTCGGAACAACACTCGTCTTCGCAGTGCCGCCGCTGTGGAATAACGAGAACCAGCCTGATCCTAACTTGAGGAAGGTACAGGCAATCTTGGGTACGAGTCTGCTCTTTTTTTTTCTCGTCTTTTTATACGCTTGATTCCCTCCCCCGTTTCTATCGAGTCTTGTCATCGTTGGCTTCTTCTATCTCGTTGCTTTTGTGCTTGAGCTTTCCTCCTTCTCTTGGTTCCACTTGATTGTTTTTCTCTCCTAGTCTAGGTCTGCTAAGAAGTGTCTTGCCTCTGTCGTGTATGCATCCAAGCATCTCGTGCGCCGTTGTCTTCCCATACCAAGCATTACGATTAAGCTGTCTCCTTTCGGCCAGGACCTAACACTTTGCAGTTGGTGTTCTCGGCACAATACCTACCTTGACAATGGCCTACGTGACGGCACCATTCGTGCACCAAGTCTTCCTCCAGATTCCCGAGCACGCTCGCCGCAGCCGCCAAAATCTCATGAACTTTTCACGCTCGCTCAACAATCCTGCCAGCGCCAACACCACCGCCAACACCAAACTTGAATTCGTAACACTCCGCATCTTTCCCTTCCGCAAGAACACCACCGCCTTCCTGCACGAATTGCGCGCCTTACCACCGATGAAGTTCCGCCTCGCCAACCTCGAGATCCCAAAGACTGATGACTGGGCGAAGCGTCAGAGGGAGAAAGGTGTTTGGCGGCGCATGCTTGAGGTCATCGCTGAACCAAGACACAAGTTTTTTGTCAAGGAGGGGAAGATGTTCACAGCGAAGACGGGTGTTCCAGGCGTGTGGGAGGAAGTTGCAATGAGGATCAAGAGCCAGACCAACAAGGAAGTGAAAGAAGAGAAGGCAGAGGCGGCTGCTACTGCACCAAGAGGAGCGATCAGGAGGTCGGTTGTCAAGGGGCCTGTTGTGTTGAGGAGACCCGCGAAGGTGGTTGAGGAGGCGAGAGTTAAGAGGCAAACAGCAAGGTCGCCAAGGTGAGCTGATATCTAGGGGGCGTCAATGTTGATGTGTACGGTTACCGTCCATGCATCTATCAGCAGGTTGTAAGAATAGTTTCAAGCAAAACTGGCTTTGTGATATGTACGTATAACAGCATGCCTGACACACAGCTGTCATGTCAAAGTACATCAGGTTTACCCATCGTTCGCATCGAAAACATACGAGACAGTGCCTCAGCCTAACTATCGCGGTCATCTAGATTGAACGCTCTTCGCCAAATTATGGTAAGACCAAATTTCGTTGCAGATGTCAAATCAACGCCTTGTTCAAGCCTATAGCATCGAGACAGCGTGTAACAGTAATTTCACGAGGCCATCACCTGCCGCCTGCAAAGCACATTACCTTTGCGTGAAAAGCCGAGCTCTATTAGCAAAAGACCATAAACTCGGCCCTTTCGAAGCCGGAGCATCACTCAATTTGCTGACCTCCAATTTCCACACCATCTCCAACATGACCGGAAAAGCGCCCGTAGCCAATTCCGCCAGCTCACCAATTACCCTGCACCGTCGAGACTCGGTCAGCACACCGGCACTTGAACACTGACCTCTGGTACACTTGCGGTACATCCCAACAGCGCACCAGAAGCCGTCGACGTACCATGGCGCCCAGCCGGCGCCAACACAACCACGAGGACAACTCGCCCTCGACGACCCGCGAGCCTTTATATCGGTCCCAGACAATTCCAGCCGTGTGGAAAGTGCCCTGTGGTACCTTCTTCCTCACTGCCGGAGATCACGATGGCGCCAGCCAATGGGAAGGCGTCGCGTTCAGCCTGATCTTGGTACGCTAAGCCTCGAGCCCGTCGACCGGTGCGGGCAGTGACGTGCGGCTCTTCCAAATCACAGAACGGCGCGAGTGCAGAAGATTGGGTAGGTTTCGGGGAGTGGAGTCGAGAATTTTGTATATGGGTTGGAGGCGGGCTAGAAGGAGAACAATGGCTTTGTTTGTGTATTGCTGGTTGCTTGCTTGCGGTGCCGTGATTGAGCGAAAAGAAGCGAATGTTCGTATCGACGTCGCACAGCGAATTTTGCAGTCGTGAACGTGACGGTAGAGAACACGTGCATCCTAGCGGCGGTTGGACGTATTCCAAGGCGAATGAACCCCGTGTTGGACAGTCCCATCCATGTTCGCACGTTGCAGTGTCGCAGTTCAAAGCTCGATCATCGTGGCCCGTCTGCCCCAAGTAGTCAAACCCCCGTGCCCACTGCACGACTCGCAGGCGTTCGTTTCGAGGAAGCGTGCAACCGAGGCCCAGGGCCCGTAGAAGCGAGGGTTCGTGCGAACGCACTGCGCTCGTCAGAAATACCGAATTCAAGGCTCCCCCGCGCCGTGCCTGAAGGTCAGCGCCCAGCGCCGTGATCAACAGGGCCATTGCGCCCACAACAATGATCGCTATGATCCCTCCGCGGGAGCCAAGACGGCGACGTCTTTGAACTGTTTGTTGCTGGGGGGTGCGATTGCGCGTTCTGCTCCTGCGGCCTGGAGGGTTTTGCCTGAAGGGGCGCCGCGGAAGGATGCAGGATGAAGGATGCAGCCGTCTGTACTGTAATGCTCCGAACGTGAACACGCGCATGAAGTTGAAACGTCTATCCTGCTTCTCTGATTCATACGATGACATCGTGGGACACGGCGTGGAGACTGCATGTGGGATGAGTATGCCGGCAGTTGTGTGGGACTCATTTGTGTTCCTTGTGTTTCGCGTCGACATGAATACTCTTGGTTGACTGCAACGATGCAATGGAAGCCTGTGCTGCAGCAAACGATAGAGTTTGAATACTCCGCGCGAACCTCCGCTGAACGTACTCGTATCGCTGACCAGTCGGATTCTGCGCGCCGTCAGGTCGCTTACAGTCGAAGTTCGATTTCTGGCCCTTGCCGGCCGCCTGATATGACATGCGTTAAGAACAGGCTGGTGTGTCAGGCCGCATCAGGTAGGTGGGCTGTCGCACGCAATTTGGCTGCTTTAACGTCTTGTCTGGATCTGGACATCGATCTGTGGCGGTGTGTGTGATATGTACCGGGTCTTCGATGACAATAGACTTCGCTCGCGAATGCGCCGAACTTGTTGTGTACAGAGATGCAGACTGCGAGCTGGAGTGAACGAATGGAATCGATGGATATGAAGTATGGGTATATGTATGCCGTAATCGTTGTACATTATCAAGTTAAGAGAAACCTTGCGCTCGGGAAGCTATCGATGCTCGCTCCTCGTCAACCCAGAAAGTCTTCGAGACCATAATCTGCATATGGTCGTCGCCACTGCTCCTTGAACTCTTGAGTCTCAAACTGCGCTCACTTTCGTTGTCGCTCCTCACCTGACTCTTTGTCATAGTCCGCACGTCGCCGTTGAGCCAATTCTGCGACTTGGGAAAGCTCGGTTCCTTCGCAAGAGAGTCGTCTGATGTTCTCGTTTCCGGAACGTTCGATAGCGCGTACATGTCGGGGCAGTGCTTGCTTCCTTTATGTCGAATGCTGAGCGATTGGCTGGCGGGAGGGGTCTGCAGGCCATAGTTTGAGGGCTTTTGTCGAGTGGGGCGCGTCGTGAGGCCTAACTGATGCATGACCAGAGCAAAGAGAGGGCGGAGAGTTGCGAGACTACCAGCGGTGATGGCAAGGCCTTGTTCGACGGTAGACCAAATAGCGACATCAAGCGTATCCCCTTGTTCAGGTTAGCGAAAGCATTGTGACGTCGATTTGGAGCACCTACAGAGAAAGTCGGGCGAGTGGAGTTTGGGAAGAGACGGTAAGCGAGCAATGACGGCAGCACTGGCAACGCAGCCCATGGTAAGGAGTGGGATTAGAGCAATCTTTGTCCTCCTCTTCAGCTGCAGGTTCCAGACCAAAAAGGCCGGGATAAGGGCGAAAGTGAAGTCAGCGATGATGCTGAAAATACTGTAGACGAAAGCGAGAGCGATAATGACGGTGTTGTTAATGCAGGTCCCGTGCTCGAGGGTCTTTTTCCAGAAGAACCTGACTGGATTGCACTGAAAGAGTGTGACAAAGAAGAATACCGTGCAGACACAAGTCGAGACTAGCATGGCAGTGTAGATGATCCAAGTGTGAATACGCTTGACAGAGATGCGCAAGAGGAAGCAGCCGATGGAGATCTTAGAGAAGGTCATAGAGCAGCAATAGAAGAGGTAGCAGTAGAACCAGCAATTCCTCGCTTTCTCGATTTGCCATTCCTCAAGGTTACGGTGATGGCGGCCGGTTCCGTAGTGTGCTCCTATTGTCGAGGAGCAGATGTAGCCGATGAAGAAAATCTACACTCGATCAGCGTATGTCGAGATACGACACGCTAAGAGCCACTCACTGTGGAGGCAACCATGAGCCAGTCATCGACGCCAAACGCTTTAACCATCTTCACGCGAACGATGCATCGTAACGCGTTTGCAATGATGGCCGTAGCCACAAAAGCTAGGTTGACTCCAACGAGTTCGGGTCCACGGTTAGGGATCGCCATGAAGTTGTTGCCGTTTACATGGACCTTGCGAGAAGAGGAGAACCCCAGAGCCAGACCTGTTCACCAAAGGGGTCGGGTCGATTCTATAATCTGACAGAGAAGGACTCGACCGCGGCAATCGGGGACTCGCCACGTGAAGTGGATCCCTCAATGGTTCCTGAGCATGTAGGACCCGGCCGTTTCAGGGCAAGTATCTGGTCCCTTCCGCACATCCTTACCGAAGGGCCTGGGAGGCAGTCTGGGTGCCTGTCTGCTGCTGGGATCCTAGAAGCCATGGCACTCTTGCACTTGCAAATGCACAACTCGTCCAGGGTCTCCTGTCGCTGACATTCCGGCTCCGTGACAGCCATTCACGACGTCCGGAGTGGCGGGGGTGAAAAGCCTCAGTGGCCGAGGTAGCTTCTGGCTGTGGTTCTAGCGCACGGCAGAGCAAATCCAAGCAAGACGCAGGTCGATTCACAGAGCCAAACTCAAACCCGACCAGCCGCGGGAGGAACGGTCGAGCAACCTCATTCAGCAGTGCGCTAGGGGTTGGTACAGAAGCAGCTGCCAGCGGAGCCCACGGCTGCACGTGCTTAGCTCACACAGGAGCGGCTAAAGTCTGAAGAGCCCCACTAGCGCTCATCATCCGAGCGCTGCACTCTTCCATCCTTCAACCGCGCTGTGATGCATGAATCAAGCAAGCGACTTCGAACTTCAGATTTGCTGGCTGCGCTTCCGACGTCGACCTTGCGTGAGCTTGCGACCATGACGAGCAGCTTCGTGTCACCCAGAGTTTCCGACTTTTAGATCCTTGGGACGATCACCAGCCTCCCGGCTCTACTGCTCTACGAGCACGACTGTATTTCTGCCGTATAATTATGTTCCCAGATTGCACATAAGCAGTCGTCAGCAGCATTATTCTCCGAAGATCTTCCCTCTTCCGCTGCGTTCCTATTGCCAGGATAGCCATAATGTACCTGCATACGGAGCACAGCGAGCACGCCACGCAGGACGACGACAGCTACGTTTTCGAGCCGGCTGCCGTAGCCAAAATCTTCTGATAGCCACGAAGCGAGTGGTGCACCATCTCTGATTGGCCTGACGCTCTGAATTCGATCGCAAAATTAGGCGTGCGATGTTAGTCTAGTACCTGTCTCCACTTTCTGAGGCAGCGATACTACCACCATCACCAGGCCGCTCTTCTTAAGGTTGCCCCCAAACGCGGACCGCCACACCTGGATCCTCAGTATATGTGTGAGCTACCATCGTTTCGTGAATCAGGTTTCGCTCTACGGCAGTTGCTTGGAGCCTGCAGATCGCGAAGGCTGTTTGAGAGACGTCACAGAGCTTCCATCGTCCGCGGAGCCGTGAGTGAGGTCGACCTTGGCCGGCTGGAGCGCACCGTCAGGCAGTGGTTGGGGTGTTGTACTGAGCCGGTGAGTGCCGTCGAAATTTGGTACCAGGATCGTGACGACTACGTGGAAATGAATCGATCAGTGAAGTGCTCTGTATCGAACCTGCGCGACACAAAACATATACGATCTGCGGTGCATTCTAGCTATCAATTTGTTCCGGCCATCACGCATCTGCACAACGCGAATGAATGCTGATGCGCTCATACCTCAATTGACCGAGTGGGGTGCATAAGACACGTGAGGTCGCATGGAAGGCGTCCCTGCGTGCGGTATATGCCGTCGTAGAAGAACCCACGATCGACGCTGTTCGGAGCGTCCTCCGTTCCCTCAGAACGAACCCAGCACTCTGGTCCCTTGCAGCTTCTCCGCACCTTCCGGCGTCAACACTGAAAGCTTCGTCCTTGTTGCATGGATGTGCACATAGATACACGCAAGGATGAGTGCATCTCAACTGTTTCGTCTTGAAGTCTTCAAAGTTCACCTCATGAACATGGCTGGATACCAACTTGATTTCGGCCACACCGACCCCTCACTTCTTACATCAGAGTACACGAGAACAGACGATGAACTGCACGATCCTGTTTCCGACCGTTGTGTTTCATCATACGAGACCAAGCACGCCGATCACTCTGCGCTTCATATTAATTTATTGGCATTATCTGCACACGACCAATGCGATATCACATCTTCCATCTCGATCGGATCGGCACCCAGTACAGGATCTGACTTCGCCGGCATCATGAGCTCCCTTTCTTAATCAAATCTGCTGGTCCAAATACATCCGCGATGATGCATCTTGCAGGATCGTACTTGATTCTGGGTGAAGGTGGTATTTCAACGGAGCAGCTGGACTAGTCGTCATTGCGCGCATCCAGGCCTGCGACGACAGGACTCAATTGTATTTCTAATTCGACAGTATTTGAACAGCTCGGTCTCTTGTCGCGACCTGCCGTTCTCAATGCAGTAGCTTTCTAAGAAGCACAACAACTGCTTTCTTTCTAGGACACGAATAGACCGACCTCGAAACCAGTACTCGGCACAGACTACTGAACAGTACATTGACAAGCACGGCAACAGCAACTACAGCCCATCACTGCAGCATCCCTGCGCGCATCACATGCAACGCTCTCCACGCCTGCCCCTTCCAGCACCTTCACCACATCAGGCTCTCCGTCCAACTGGTATCCAGCCCCACGAACTACACGCCCCGACAGCTTCTGCTTCAGCAACATAGAACCGAACGTCTCCATCGCTACAGCGTCTGCAGACCTCGCCGAGCACTGTAAACGCAGTCACTGAATATCACCCCAACCATGTCTATAGGTAGTCTTCAGAATCAACAAGTCCTGTTGTATGGTGTCTCCCGCCCCTACCGCCTGCAACACCATCACGACCTGAGATTCTGGGTCGGAGGATGATATCCCCTTTCTACCACTATTCCCCATCTTCCCTGATCCCGGCTGCGCCATTGCAACCCCGGCTATCTACACATACACCCGCTTACCTACCTACTCTCTCACCAATCACCCTAGCTTTACCGTGCAGGCACCTTAGCTACCTCTCTGTTCCTGAAGTGGTTGTGTATATAGATACATCTCTGCACTCTGGGATAGATGTCTGCAATAGAGGAGCTGAGATCCTGGTTGCGAGGCGCGGCGTCACGGTCTATTCTTCTTTTGTTGTTCTTGTCTGTAATAAGGGTAGAGGTAGATATAAGAGGGCAGGATAGGGTAAAGTAGTAGTATACTAAGTATTGTGTAGTATAGTCTAGTACAGCAAAATACATTATCTTATAGTAAACATTTCTACTATAACATTATTTTATTCTAAAGTAATATAGTAATATATTATATACGTATATCTCTACACTCTAAAACAAATCTCTATATAATAAGATCTAAGGTGCTTATTATAAGATAGGTAAGTAGAAGGCTATACTATTTTCTTTCTTTTTAGCTCTAATATAATTTTACTATATTTTTACCTATTTTTACTTGTTTTAACTTATTTAGTCTTATATACACTTTATATAACAATATAACGCACTATAATATAATATACTATAATACAACACACTATAACACAATATAACTTAGTAATTAAATAAAACACCCTTAACTAGGAATCTTATATATAGAAATAATATAGTAAAAAAGAAGACAAAGAAAGTATCTCTACTTTATATTATAATTAAGAGTAGATAGCTATGTATATCTACTAGACTATATCTGTATATCTCTTTATACAGAACTATACAGCTTAGTAATAAATACAATAAAAAAGTCTAGTCTAGGCTAGAGAAATATAAAATTCATTCTAGCTGTTAGCTGTTTTGTGTTTTAATTTTGTAATTAGTGTTTAAGAAGGCACTTATCTGCGCTATAAACCAGCACTGTTATAGAGGTATTAATTAGCACTAGTTCTTTAATAAAACATATTATTAATTTTAAGTCTAACTAAAACAGTCTAAAAGAGGTCTGTGTACTAATTTAACAGCCTTCTTACAGTAAAGCGCATCTGTATTAAAGCTAGTTTATCTAAACAATAATATACAACTAAAAAACAATTAACCTCTAAATCTATGCCTAGCTAGCAATTATCTCTATATCTCTAACTTGCTTCTTTTTTGCCTAAAACTCTGTTACAGATTACCTAAGAAGCAGCAACCTAAGCTACTCTATCCCTTCTAAACTCTCTACACTCTCTTAGACAAATAAACAGCTCTTAAAAGTTTCTAGCGCCTATAGTATATATAGGATAGTGCTAATCTATCTTGCTATATCTGCAGCCTGCTATAGTGTTGTTAAAAGAGCTAACAAAACGCTCTAACTAAACATATACACCTTTATTACTTTATTAATATTAAATTTAATATAGAGGATACTATTAATAAAAAAAGATAAGATGTAATTAATGCTATATTACTAAAAAAGCGCCTAGTTGCTAATAGGCGTAAGGGCACCAATTAGATGTACTTAGAGCAGATTTTTGCGCAGTTAAGGTTGTAGTAGTTTAGGTCTTAGTTGCAACCTAGGGGTTAGTGCTTGCAATAAATGTGTAAAGAAAGTAGGGGGGAAATAGGAGGACAGACTACTTTCTTCCCTAATCTAGAAGACCTAGACTAACTAGACTAGGTAATTCCAAAATAGGAAGCGTATAGCCTAAAGAGGCAAGAGGAGTAAATATAGTAACAAGATTAGATAATATAATAGACAAGTTATTATATTAAATGCTAGGTACAGAACTAAGAGAGGGGGAAAGCAAGTAGTATTTATACTCTACTTCTGCTTCTCTCTATTACAAATTAGAAGGATCTAGAATAGTTATTACAAATAGATGCTTAGAAATTAAGAGTAAATTTCTAAGCAGATTGCGTAGGCAATTACGCAACTTACTAGCAGATTGCGTAGACAATTACGCAACCTACTAGCAGATTACGTAGGTGTACACGTAACCTACTAGTAAAGGCAACGTGTTCTTAAGCTATTTATAGTAAGAAAGCTAACTCTAGATCTAGTAAAGCTATAGCTATAATAAGCACAGCTTTCTAACGCTCTCTAGTTAGGCATTCTTCGGATAGTACTTTACTAGATTAGGTAAGAGCTAAACCTAATTAGCAAAGTACCTGTATTTAGGCCTAATATATATATATTTAGGCTAAATAGCTTAAGTTGCCTTTTTAGGTAATAACTATTCCTAAAAAGGAAACTATCTAATTAAGATTATAAGAAGAAAGTCTTATAACTTTACAAAATGCTTATAATAGTAGTAAATATATTATTTTATTATACGTACTATATTTAGAGTAGAAAGTTAAAAGATGTACTTAAGTACAGACACTAGCATAGACAGAATAACTTTATAAAATTATAGACATTAACTGTATAGGTGTATTACAGACTCTTCTTATAATATTAGCTACTTTTTAGTTAAGAAGTTGTTGCCTATAATGCCTTTTATTCTGCTAAGATTGTTTAGTTTACAATAGAATTACAACTATTTAGTAGGCGTTAAGCTTTTTCTACTACAGTTTATTGTTAACTTAGACTTTAGAGTTAGTTAGTGTTTAACTTATTAATTTACTTATTATTTAACTTACTTATTATTAGGTTTACGCAAGACGTGTACACTAAATCTATTAAGACATTTTGTTAATATATATGTTACAATTTTTTGTGCTACAAGTAGAAGGACTAGGCTTGTTTTAGTTACTGCTTTTTATTTTATACCTCTATTTATTATGCTTCTTTATAATAATTAAATTATAAGATTTATAATATAACTAAATAATTAAGTTAAACACTAACTTACCTGCTCTAACTAGAAATCTTATATATAGAAACAATATAGTAAAGAAGAAGACTAAGAAGGTGTCTCTTCTTTGTATTATATTAAAGAGTAGATAGCTGCGTGCATCTCTATCTGCACTAGACTATACAGCTTAGTAATAAATACAATAAAAAAGTCTAGTCTATGCTAAAGAAATGCAAGATTTATAATATAACTTAATAATTAAGTAAGACACTAACTTACCTGCTCTAACTAGAAATCTTATATATAGAAATAATACAGTAAAAGAAAAGATAAAGAAATTATCTCTACTTTATATTGTATTAAAGAGTAAATAGCTTTATATATTTATATCTATATATCTCTTAATATAGAACTATACAGCTTAGTAATAAATACAATAAAAAAGTCTAGTCTATGCTAAAGAAATGCAAGATTTAAAATATAACTTAATAATTAAATAAGATACTAACTTACCTACTCTAATTAAGAACCTTATATATAGAAATAATACAGTAAAAAAAAAGATAAAGAAAGTATCTCTACTTTATGTTGTATTAAAGAGTAAATAGCTGTATATATCTATATCTATATATCTCTTTATATAGAACTATATAGCTTAGTAATAAACCTAGTAAAAAGGTCTAGTCTAAGCTAAAGAAATGTAAGATTTATAATATAACTTAACAATTAAATAAGATACTAACTTACCTACCCTAATTAGAAATCTTATCAACACGGACAATGCAGCAAAGAAGAATGCTAAGGGGGTATCTCTGCTTTGTATTGTATTTGAGAGTAGATAGCTGCGTGCATCTCTATCTGCACAGGACCATGCAGCTTAGTGGTGAATACGATAAGAAGGTCTAGTCCAGGCCAGAGAAATGCAAGATGCCGTGTCCGCGCTGCTGCTTCCCCTTGTTGCGCTTTCGCTTCTTGCGCTTGCTTTGCTGCTCCTCGTCGCTGCTGCTGTCTGCGTCGGCGCTGGGTTGGTCCGAGTCGGAGTCGAGGTCGCGCTTCGTGCTGGCGTCTAGTTCTGCTTCGTCGTCGTCGTCGGTGGTGGTGGTGGCCAGGGCGCCCTTCTCGCCCCATACTTTCACGGTGCGGCCGCCGCCGCTGATCATGCGGCCCGTGACGTCGAAGCCCAGGCCGATGACGCCCTCCTGGGACAGCTCGTCGTGCTTGAGCTCGGCGACGAGCTTGTTCTGGCCGATGCTGACGAAGCGCAGGTCGCCGTTGCCGAGGCCGACGGCGGCGATTTTCCCACCAGGCCCTACGCCGGCAGGCAGCAGGGCCAGGGCGTCGAGGCTCTCGCCGCCGCCCTTGGAGCGGTCGACGGTGATGCGCTCGTCCTGGTCGTCCCAGACGCCGCGCTCCCACAGGGTCAGGACGCCGTTGCCGCCGCCGACGAGGACCTTCTCGCCGACGTTGGAGCCCTTCTTGGACAGGCCGGAGACGATGACGGAGCTCAGCAGCTCTTCCTCCTGGTCCTCGGAGCGGACCATGACGCCGCGGCGCAGGTCGGTGACGGCGAGGGTGCTGCCGCCCGTGGTGACCCACTGCTTGCTGAAGCCGCTGGTGCTGGCCTCGGTGGGCGGCAGCGGGGTGAGCGAGGAGATGTAGTCGTCGTGCGGGCGGTGCGTGGCTTGTGGCTTGGGGGTGTGGCTGGGGCCGAGGGCGCGGATGTCGTAGATGTGGAGGGCGGACGAGTCGGTGGCGAGGATGAGCGACTGTGGGGAGAGGGCGTGGACGAGCGTGGGGGCGTCGATGGCGGTGGTTGCGCTGGAGGCGTCAGCTTGTGTACGTGTTGGTCAGTCTTGTATGTCTTGGTGCAGTGTATCGCCCAGGTGTTGGTCAGTCTTGTATGTCTCCCTGCAGTGCATTACCTACCCATCCAAAGGAACGGCAATCTTGGCGGCGACCTGGCCTGTTGTTGCGTCTGCGACCTTGACAATGCCGTCAGTGCCCGCCGAGTACAGCTGCAGGCCGTCGACGCTGAAGCCGAGAGTGCGACAGCTGCCCTTGTGCCGCCGCGTCTTCCACACCGTGTCGATGTGCCCGAACCCGCTCGCCGACGCCGTTGTTTCGTCGCCGTCGCCGTCGCCGGGCAGCCGGTACGTCTGCACATGGCCCGAGGCCAGTCCTACGGCGACAATGGGCTCCTCCGGGTGGATGGCCTGGGCGAACAGGTCGTAGTCGAGGGGAATGGCGCACACATTCTCGAACATGCTGGCGGTGCTGCTGTGCGTGCAGTGCGTGCTGTACTGTGTAGTGCAACGCAGTGCAGTGTAGTCTAGTGCAGTGCCGTGTTGCGCTGTGCTGTGTAGTGCAATGCAGTGCAATGCAGTGCAATGCAGTGCAATGTCGTGTTGCGTGTGTAGTGCAATGCAGTGTAGTGCAGTGCAGTGCAATGCCGTGTTGCGTGTGTAGTGCAATGCGTCCAGCCAGTGCGTCCAGCCAGTGCGTCCAGCCAGTGCGTCCAGCCAGTGCGGTCAACTACTCAACTTTTCTGCGGGCCGTTGCAGCAGGCAGCTCGAGCCGAGCCCGCTTGGCAGGTACCGACAACCACAAAGACACAACCCTCATCCTCACTGATCACTTTCCTTCCCACCCCACCTCAGCCATGTGGGTTTCCCTCTTTCCCATGGACCACACACTTACACCACCACGTGCTTCCTCCACCGCCACGCCAATCATGTCGTCCTTTCAGACCACGACCACGGCCCACGTCTCTCCACCGACAGCCTGACCAACCACGTTCGCCCAACTCCGCGGCACGTTCTCTACTGATTGGCTGGGAGCCGCGCCGTGCATCGTGAGATGACCCAACGGTGCACGCGAGTAAGCTGTTTATCCCTAATATAAAGCACATGGCTTCAAATCATATCTTCGCTGCACAACAGCACCCTCGTCGACATGATTGCCTCATCGCTGCTGTACGGCCTCCTCGCCGCCGCCTCCATGGTCGACGCCGCCTCGCCCAAGAAGCAAATCCAGTACGAGGTCGTCACCGGCATCTTCCAGCAAGACGACAACACCACCGACCCAAGCACCTTCAACTTCATCAACTCCAACTTTGGCCTCATCAACCGCACCTACCCCACCGACCCCAAGACCCCAGACACCAAGTACGCAACCCAGTGGCAGCGACTCGGTAAATACATCAAGTCGTTGAACAAGGAGAAGAAGACGCGCTACGCCCTGCTATTCCTCGGCCGTCACGGCGAAGGCTTCCACAACGCAGCCGAGACGTACTTCGGCACGCCCGCCTGGAACTGCTACTGGTCCGAGCTAGACGGCAACAGCACCGTGACATGGGCCGACGCAAAGCTGACTCCAGCCGGCATCGCCCAAGCCCAAGCCGCAAACACCTTCTGGCACCACCTGATCGCAGATGAGAAAATCACGCCCCCGCAATCCTACTACACAAGCCCCCTCTACCGCTGCCTCGACACAGCCAAACTGACCTTCTCCAACCTCCCCCTCCCCCACGCCTCCCCCTTCGTTCCTACCATCAAAGAACTCCTCCGCGAGGGCATCAGCGCACACACGTGCGACCGACGCAGCGCAAAGTCCTACATCCACGCCAGTTTCCCCAGCTACAAATTCGAGAAGAACTTCCCCGAGAGCGACCCCTACTGGACGGCACTCATGGCCGAGCCGCAAGCCGACCAAGACATGCGCTCCAAGACCGTGCTAGACGACATCTTCAGCAGCGACGCCAGCACCTACATCTCCGTAACCTCGCATTCAGGCGAGATAGCGAGTTTACTAAGAGGTGAGTTCACTCTCTTTGTCAAAATGACGGGCAAGTAGCATCCGCACTGACAACCCCAGTCCTCGGCCACCGCACCTTCAAACTCGCCACCGGCGCCGCGATCCCCGTTCTCGTCAAGCAAACAACCACGACCGGTGATGCGTCGCCGGGTACCACGACGCTGCCATGGAATGCGCAGCCGACGTGTAGTGCGCCCCCTGCGGTGAGGGACGCGAGTTGTAATGATTGCTCGTGTTGTTTGTAGGTGGTGCTGAGTGTGCGGGTTGTGCGTAGGATGTGTGTAGTGTAGTAATTAGTGTATTTATCTACCACCTAACAAGCGAGGAGCTCTTGCTAGTATACAAGTTAAACCCTTGCAGTCTTAGTATATAAGTAATAAGACATGTAAATTCAAAGTAATGTAATTAATTGCTGTCTTAACAATCTGCTCTATAACATAACCTATACAAGATAGTAAGACTAGTAATTTCTCGCAGTAAAAGCAACATACTGTTTATTAGAATATAGCCTAGCTAAGGTTACGCCCTTTACTATCCTATTTAGACTTAATCTTATAGTCTAACACAGCAGTTTAAAAAGCGTTGTTTTATTCTAAAGGCTTTAAGTTAATATAGTAAAGGATTACTGTTATAAGAAAGTAGAAAGAAGTTAGAAAGTTATAGAGTGTAAGCTTAGGTTTAGCTTAAATCTACCTAGGCTACACTAACTAAAATACTGCAGTATGCTAACAGCTAGAAGCACGCTGTACTAGGATAGAAATAGTATATACCTGTAAAATACAGCGTTTAAATATAGTAATACTGTAAAACCTTGCTATAACGTTACTACAAACCTGTCTCTATATAAGAAGCTAACCTCTAAGGGAATTTGCTAGTAGAATATAAGATAGATTTAATAGAGAACAACTTCTTAAGTAGAGGTTATAGAGTTTTTATAATTTTATTTTAGACATATTAGCTTTATAGCAGGGCTCTAGTCTATACTAAAGAGTATAAGCTAGAGTAGTACTAAAGCAGTGTACACTAAAGAGCTAGTACCTAGGCCTAGCCTATTATAGTACCTTCTTACTTATTCTTTATTTATTAACGTGTGTCTTAGTTAAAACAACTTTATTACTTACTCTCTACGTTTTATATTCTTTATTATACTATATTCTAAGTCTATACGCCTTCTTTTAATAACTCTAATACTATCTATTTATCTAGCTAAACTATCTTGCTCTACTTAACTACAGTGCTTTCTAAGTCTCCTACTACTTTATATTCCTTTACTAAGAAGGTATAAGATAAGTAAGTAAGTTGCTTTATTCTTACCTGTAGTCTGCTTATTCTACTAACTCTTTTACTTTATCTAGGCCTATAGTAGTATTTCTACAGATTCTACCTCTCTTATAACTTGCTTAGTTAAGAAGGCAAAGCTTATAGTAGAAGACGTTGTTTTTAATAATAATAAGATTAATAATACCTTTAATAATCCTCTAACTAATAAGTTAGCTAAGGCTTAAAGTAAGTAGTCTTTGTGTACTTAATACACTAGAAGCTTTAAAAACTCTAAGGTCTTTATTAACTATATACTAGTTAAATAAGTTTAAAACTTTACTGCTAGCAGCTGCTTTATTAGCTGCGCTAACTATATTCTTAGCTACGCCTGCTGCTATAAGGTAAGTTTCTACTTCTTATTTCTTAGTGTTCTCTTCTTTAGCTAAGTATCTACTAGGCTCTGTATAAGACCTAGAAGACTTAAAATAAGTACTACGTGTTCTTATAGTTGAGTTAAAGTAACTCTATAAAGCTTCTAAAGGTTATTAAGCCTATCTAAGTAGACCTTAAGAAGCGTATAAACTTTTTATATTATACTAACCTTATATTCTAGCCTAATACTTACTTAACCTCTGCTAGCTATAAGACTAAGTAGTCTAAGTATAAAGATAAGGTTAATAAGATTAAAGCTTATCTCTTTGCTGCTATAGTCTTTACAAAGTATACTACTATTACTACTAAGAAGATAGTTGTCTAGATTAAGACTCTAGTAAGTTATTTCTCTCTTTTATTACTTGCTTTTAGAGTATTTACTAATTTCTTACTTAATATAGCTTACTATTAACTTAATAGTACTTATATACTTTATCTACTTTAAGACTAACTTCTATATATAGTTTAAGCTTCTCTTTACCTCTAGATATAAAAACTTTGCTTAAATACTTATTAAGAACATTACTAACGCTGCTAGAGGTAATAAGAATAACAGTAGTAGTAAGAGTTCTGCTAAGAGTAGTGCTTAGGTCTTCTCTTATCTATAGCGTTTAGAATTTTCTAGCTAGATAACACCTAGGCTTATAGCTTAATTCTTTTATTATAATGTAGCGCTTATTTAAGGCAGTCTATTGTTTAGAATAAGCTAATGTAATAAATAACCTCTTTAATAAACTAGTGTTCTTCTTTTTTACTTATGTATATCTCCTAGTCTTACTCTTCTCTTTTCTCTCTTACTAAGAGTAAGAGAGCTAATTATACTATTTTAGAGATTCTAACTAGAATTCTAAAAGTAAGTTTCTATTCCTATTCTTCTTATCTCTTATTATAGACAACTATCTATCTAAGGCCTCTAAGTTCTTACAGATGTCTTCTATTTCTTATACTTTGCTAGTATAGCCTTCTTATTATACTAGGTATTTACGTTTCTTACCTCTTCTTTAAGACTATTGTTCTCTATAGATAGAGTTAACTTTTTATTCTTTAGAAGACGTACTATTGTTTTTAGTAATAACTAAGAAGCTAGGCTAGGGGTTGTTGTTTAATTACTTATAAAGGAGGTTTTATAGGCACAACTTAAGCTAGTTAATATAGAAGATAAAGTAGACTTTACTATTAACGTCTAGTTTAATATTATATAGAGAGATAACTGTTACGATCTACAGAACTCGGGAAGGATCCGCCCAATTACAGTGGCTGCGGCACAGTGATTATGACAACAGAACGAACACAAGTAAGCAACAGATACAGTGTTAGCACTCGGCAAGGGACCAAGGGGGCACGTGACTTGATCAGGGCTTGGCGCGATCAGTATGATCAGCGATCAGTATGATCAGTGATCAGTATGATCAGTGATCAGTACGATCAGTGCTCAGTGCGATCAGTGATCAGTACGATCAGTGCTCAGTGCGATCAGAGGATGCACAACACTGATCAGTCTGCATCACCACCACCATCATTAGAGTATATAGTTTGTAGGAACACAACCCTTATGGTTTGTGTTCAACCTCGTCAATCAACTTTGTTATTGGAATCTCTCACCCTGCTTGCGAAACAGATAGTCTACTCTATACTCTTCCTTGCAACCCCAAGTAGCTAAGGTCCTAGACGCATACTACTTACCCCCCCTTAGATCCCTAATACTGTACTTGTCCTCGAGACCTAATCGAACGATTACTTACGGACTTTGTCTAAAGTGTAAAACTCAACAATAACCTCTATAACTATAAACTTCTAGTTCTTCTAATCTAGCTTTCAGCTTACTTAGCTATTTAAAAACTAGTTTTCTAGCTGTAGCTAGACTTTGTCCTTAACCTTTAGCTAAGGAGCTTTTCTTTAGTATATATTAGCTTACTATTCTTGTATCTACTAAGCCTTTACTTTTAGGCTTTAACAAAGTTAACTATTTTAGTAAACTTATATATTATACTTACTATAGCTCTAGTAGGTTTCTTTACGTGTTAGTGTAATAACTGTGCTATTAGGTTTAGGTCTATCTAAACTAGATCTACATTGTAACTATACTAGAGAAAGAAAGGGCTAAAGCTAGTAAATATAGCTACCTATTCTTTAATTACAATCTAGGCTACTAGCACCTAAGCAGACTAATTATTCTAGGCCTACTTAATATAGGCTCCTAAGTAGGCCTCTACTATAGAGTTTATACGTTTAGTACTTCTATTAGTTTAGAGGTAGAAGGCTATAGTGTAAAAAAGTCGAAGTAATAGTTAAACTAATTAATTATTCTTTTGTAGTACAATAGTACAGTATATAACTATAACAAGATTAGACAAACAATCTATCTAATATTTATATAGATTTGTCTCTAAGTTTTAGATATTTAGATAGACTTAACTCTAAATACTAGTAAAACACTTAGTTTAAACCATAGTTACAATAGGAGATTGCAATGTTTTTTATAACGTAGTTTAAAACACTAGTTTTTTATCTTAAACACACTAGTGTTTTAAATTATTTTAAAAACTTAGAAGTATTACAATACTATTTGTGTAAAGATTCTACTGAGTTTAGTAGAGTTATATAGTAGAAACTACTAGTAATTATAGAAAACGCGTTTTAGTATAATTATAAACTTAGTGTTAAAAAGGTAATTTAGATAAATTTATTACGCTAGCTTTGCTAGTACTATGTGCTTACTATGCTTAGATAAGGTCTACTAACTAGTAATAAATCTAGTCTAAAAGGAGCTATTATAATTCATAATTTATTACGCTTAGTACTAATAGGTTTACACAAATTTTATATGTTTATTAATACTTTTTCAACTTCTAATCTTATTTTTAGATAAGTTATTTTACTAGAGCCTAGGTAATATCTTTATCTTGTGTATTAGGTATGTTATACCTTATTCTAGGTTTAAAAGTATTGTATTACTTCTATCTTAGCTTCTTATAGCTTACACTACAAACACTTTAGAAAAGTTCTAAGTTGCAATCTATTTATTGCAACTTTCTTAGAAATGTTTTTTGTAATTTAACTTTTATTTTATTATCTAGCTGTAAGAATAATTATAATACTTAGTTTTACAATTTTTTATTAAATATAGTGTAGTTTACTTCTTATTTAAAGTTCTTAGCTAAGAAGTATACTACTATATAAAGCACCTTGTCTTTCTTATATTAAAAGAGTACTCTTCTTATTGCCTATTGTAACGAGCTAGTAAGAGGTAACTTAGTTAATTAATATATTTAATCAGTGTCTACCTGCTTTGTGTATATAAAGCCTACTTATATATAAAGGAAATTTAGAGATAACATAATCTTACTAAATTAAGTTTATAGGCAGTTATAGAGACGCTTATTTTATAAGTGCTAAACACCTAAGTAACTAGCAGTAAGCCTACATGCTCTATCCTGCGCAACACACCCTCTAGATAGTTTAGTATAGATTATCTGTCTTCTAAGCGCCTAGTATATAACCTAAGTAATTATCCTACAGTTATATCTTGCCTTCCTACTACTTTAAGCTCCTAGTTATTAACTAGTTGCTTATAGATAGGTTTTCTCTCTATTTAGCGTATATAGGTGTTAATTTTTAGAAGGTAAAAGTAAGAGTAAGGTTTATAACTAAATACGTAGCTCTGTTATTATATAACGCTTAATTATTAAGAGAAATTAAGCGTTACCCTTACTTTTACTAGGCTTAGAGTGTCTTATATAAACTGTTAACTCTCCTAATTTCTCTGTTTCTTTAGCTATTTTATTAAATATAACTATACGTATGCTTAAATTTAGCTCTAATTAACTCCTACACTCTCTAGTTGCTTGCTAGTAATCCTTCTCTTATTCTATTACCCCCTAGCTAATTGTTAGCAGCTTTAATTTATTCTTCTCTTAGTTATAGTAGCTCTAGGGCTCTGTTGTAAGCTTTAGTAGTTGTTATAACTAGGTAGTGTCTAAATTAAGCTTTTCTTAGTCTTTCTATTAGCTCTTTTAAACCTTTAGCTAACTATATATAGAGATAATTTAAAGAGAAGCGCTGCGTGTGCACTGCTGCTGCTACTACCTGTAAGCACGCCCTACGTAACCTTACTGCTGCCCCCTACTACTACTACTACTACTACTACTACTACTACTACTACTACTACTACTACTACTACTACTACTACTACTACTACTACTACTACTACTACTACTACTACTACTACTACTACTACTACTACTACTACTACTACTACTACTACTACTACTGCTACTACTGCTGCTTTTACTGCCTTTGCTTTTGCCTCTGCTTATCTGCGTGCCTAGCGCTCTGTGCAGCTACTCTGTCTTACTACTACTACCTCTGCTTTCTTTGCCTGCCCTAGCTTTAGCTAACTAAGCGTTGTTTGTTAGGCCTATAAGCTTGTTTAACGCTGCTGCTAATACAGCTATAGTTGCTGCTACCTATACTGCCTATACCCTTGCTCTTACTCTTGCTCTGCCCCTGCTCCTGCCTCTAACGCTATTGCCTAAGCCCCTTACTACATTATTAGACGCTCTAGAAGAGCTAAAGTGTAGGGTAATTTCTTGTGCGTACTATATAGACGCGCTGCTAGTAAGTAGCACAGCTACGCTGTGTATAGAGAACCTAGGCATAGGTTTATATAGTAATATAATAGGCTAAGCTCTAAGTGTACGAGACTACGCACTAAACTTACGCACGTGATTATAGAGCACAGCTTAGCATCTTGCTATATCTTGTATAAGAAGAGGTAATCTGTCTTTCTTTCTTATCTTTCTGCTTCTGTAGTATAGGACAAATGCATACTTATTAGAAGGCTACTTTAACTCTTAATATAAGCAGAAAGATTAAAACTAACTAAACCCTCTAAGCGTACAACAATAGAAGGAGACAGCCTTTACAACTAACAGCTGCCTAGCAGCTAGCTAATGTACAAACAGTAGATGCAATTGCAGCATCTGTATAAGTAACAGCAAGACCTGTTGCGCAACTTATTAGTAGACGATCTAATAGCAACAATACGATCTCTAAAAGCTAACCTAGATAAACTAGCAAGTAAGCAAGAGAGACAACTGTATAAGCAGCTATAATCCTAAATAAACGAACTTAGAGGGATGCTAAGCAACAACGCTTGTCTAGAAACCTTAGAAAGAAGTAGACAAAATTTTTCCTCTAGTCCTACTCCTTTAAGTAACTACTGAGATTACACTGTCTAATAGGCCGAAAAGCCTAGGCTTCCTAATGTAGAAGTATTTAATAAAGGATTATATAAATAATATCTTTAATAGAAGATAAAGGTACAGGCTAAGCTGTATAGGGACTAGCTAGCGTACCCTACTAAAAAGGACTAAGTTAACTACGTAATTACTCGTACGACTAGTTAAGCGTTTAATACTCTATCTCTAATAATAATAAGCCTTATAAACAGTACTACCCTGCTAACGCTTAAGAAGGCCTAGGCATACCTTAACAGGTTCTTGAAGGACCCTACTGCCTAGGAGAAAGCCCTTAAGTACCTCTGTACGACAAAATAAGGCAAAAACAACTTTAATCTACATATCTAGAAGTTTAACTTAAAGCTGCAAGAGGCAGCCTTAGACAGAGTAAGCTACACTTAGAAGATTAACTATCTTAAGAACAGTTTAAATAGTAAGCTGTTAAGAGCTTAAGCTAGATACTAACTACCTAGACTTAAGACGTACAAACAGTTTGTACAGCATGCTAGGATAACCTAGGAAAACCTTAAGGCTGTAGACAGGATTACAAGTAACAGCTACTCTACCTAGACGTATAACAGCCCTAGTTCCTAGGAAAACCTACATAGGAACAGCAATAAAATAGACTAGCAGCCTACAGTAGGTGCTTACTAGCCCTGTATAAGAAAAAGAGAATACTAGGGAACAGATAAAGAAATCTATAAAAGAAGGACTACAGAAGCCTGTCTTGAATGTAGCAACAAAGGCTATATAGTACGTAATTACAAGAAGAACATTCTATCTAAATTACCTGCTTGTATAAATAAACAAAAGTTAACCTTAAGAATCTCTAAGGTAGCAGCTATACAACTAGCTAAAGAGACCTCTTTATTAGAAGACGAGGGAAAAGAACAGCCCTAGCTAAAAGTCGTATGCTAGAGCTTCTTTAACAAGTTCCTAAGCCTGTATAGTTAACACGTTTACTACTCTATTAACTAGCTGCAACTAAACTAATATTAATTTATACAGTTATTAACTCTACTACGCTAGCTACTGCTATAGTTAATAATAGTTGTTATACCTATTGCCTAGTAAACAAACAGTCTGTACAGAAGATAAACTTACTACGTATCCTAATTACACCTATAACTATAGAAGGAGTTAACAGTTAAAGAAGCACTATTACTGCTATTATAGAATTTACCCTTAATGTTAGAGGCGTACAGTAATACTGTGTTGCAGCGTACATTACCCCTTTAATATATAACTACAACATAATTCTTAGAAAGACATAGTTAGAAGATGTTAGTAGTGTAATTAGTACTAAGAACAAGCTTCTATCTATAGAACAGTATAACGTTACCGTATAAAGCACTAAAGTGCTTACCCTACTAGACTGTTGCCTAGTATTAGCAGTAGCCTTCTAGTACTACGTATAAAAGAGCTGCAAGAAAAACTTAGGAATCTAAGTCTTTGCTACTAGTATAAAGGATATTTAGAAGGCCTTAAAACTAAAGACCTAGATAACTGTATAGAAGGTTAAAGCAGCGCTACCTGCGTACCTTTAGTTGTATGTTAAGTTGTTTGTCCTAAAAGAAGGTAATAAACTGCCTCTCTACTATAGCCTAACAGTAGACTATATAATTAAGCTAAATAAAGTAGACAGCAAGACCCTAGAGGTTCTGTACAGTCCCCTCTACGCTATGTCTTAGGATAAGCTCTTAGTCCTATACTGTACGTTACTAGATTTGTTAGAAAAAGGGTTTATTAGGGCTAGCAACTCCTTAGCTGCATTACTAGTACTGTTTGTACAGAAGCTAGAAGGCAGGTTACGGTTCTGTATAGACTACAGAGCACTAAATACCCTAACTAAGAAGAACTAGTATCCTCTTCCCCTAATTAAGGAGACCCTAAACATAATTAGATAAGCTACCTAGTATACTAAACTAGACGTTACAGCTGCCTTCTATAAGATTAGAATAGCAGAAGAACAGAAATAGATAACTACCTTCTATACGCGATTTAGTTTATATAAGTAGCTAGTAATACCTTTTAGATTAGCTAACGCTCCTAGTACCTTCTAGAGGTATATTAACTAGGCCCTTAGAGAGTTTCTAGACAACTTTACCTTAGCGTACTTAGACAATGTATTAATTTTTACTAAGAGTTTTCTATACAAACACTACAAGCACGTACAACAGGTAATTAAACGCCTATAAGAAGCTAGGTTGAACTTAGAACTTAGCAAATGCAAATTTAACATACAGTATACAAAGTACCTAGGATTTATCCTAGAAGCAGAGAAGGGTATATTAATAGACCCTAAAAAAGTACAAGCTATTTAGGAATAGTAAGCACCTACTACAGTTAAAGGCGTATAAGAGTTCCTTAGGTTTACGAACTTCTATTAGAAGTTTATTAAAGACTTTGCTACACTGTTAGAACTGCTTATACAACTTACTAAGAAGGATCTCCCTTTTAAATAGACAGAGGAATAAGATTAAGCTTTCTAGGCCCTAAAAGAAGCCTTCCTGTTAGATAAGGTCCTTACTACTCTTAACCCTAAGCAGAGAGCTGTAGTAGAATATAATTCTTCTAGCTTTGCTATAGGAGCTACCCTTTTATAAGAAGACGCATCTAGCAATCTTTATACAGTAGTATACCTCTCTTAGAAATTCCTGCCTTATAAAGCAAACTACCCTATCTACAATAAAGAACTTCTTGCAGTAATATTCTGCTTACAGGAATAGGACGCTAAATTACAAAGCGTATAGGAGTTTAAAGTTGTTACTAACTATAAAAACCTAGAGTACTTTATAAAGAAACAGAAGCTTACTAAAAGACACGTACGATAGGCTTAGATTATGTTACAGTTTAGCAATATAAAGATATAATACTAACCTAGCAAGAACAACGTACGAGTAGATACCCTCTTAAGAAGAGATTAAGACATACCTAAAGGAGAGGACAATAAAAGACTTACTAGTAGAGAGTTTATAATACTTGTCCTATCTAATTAACAAGACCTAATATACGCTGCACCTGTACAGGCGCTAACACTTACGCTAGAAGGCTCTATCCTACTAAATTATCTACCTTAACTACTATCCTTAGACGACCTAATAACCTAGCACTAGGACTAAGTAGTAGAATAAGATAAAACTTACTAAGCTGTATAACAGGCTGTATAAAGTAGCGTAAGGTCTCTTAACACTATTACAAAGAAGCTTGCAGTCTCTCTAAGCAACTATATAGTAACAGGCAATAATAAGCTTTAATAGAGAAACTAGACATAGGTACCTAATAGCAAGCTAATCTGTATAGGGATTATACAGTAAGCACACCTTGCTGTCTAGACAGGACACCCTAGAAGAGAAGAGACATACTGCACAATTGCGAGAATGTAGTACTAGCTAGGGATAAGCGAAGATAACTGCTGTTTCGTACGGAATTATAACATCTGCTAACAAAGTACCCCTTAGAGAGATAGGAAACATAGCTACCTACAACTATTACTAGTGCTAAGCTGTAAGTAGTAAGACCTTACTATTAACTTTATTACAGGTCTTCTACTCTCCTTAGGCTGTGTAAACCTTATAGTTACAAAAGACTAACTAAGTAAGGGTACAATCTTAGTCCCCCTAGAGAAGATTAAGGCAGATAATGTTGCCTAGGTATTTGTACGAGAAGTATACTAGCTACATAGACTCCTAAGATTAATTACATTAGACAGAGGTACTTAGTTTGTTAGTAAACTCTAGGGAAGAGTGTGCAAACTTCTAGGCGTATAACAGAACCTTTCTACTGTATTCTACCTACAAACAGATAGACTTACTAAGAGAGCTAATAGCGACATTAAAGTAGTAGCACGTACGTACGCAAACTAAGCGCAAGACAACTAGGCTACACTTACTCTAATACTAGAACTAATGCTTAACACCTATACAAGCTTAACAACTAGAGTCTTACTCTTCTTCCTTTAACACAGGTTTAAGAACACTCTGTTCCCTCTAGACCTGCTAAATAACCTAGCTAAAGGCGACCTAATAGATTGTACGACAGATCTAAAAAAGCAGGCTGAAACAATTAGACAGATCTTACGCTAAGCAGCAGACTAGGCAATCTTAGTAATAATATACGCCTAACAATAACAGGAAGCTTAGGCTAACTGTATAAGACAACTAGCGCCTAAATACTAAGTTAGAGACTAGGTCTAGCTAAACCTAAAGAATGTTTAGACTAACAGACCTAGTAAAAAGCTAGATTAGAAAAATAGGAAGTTCTAAGTAGCCTGTGTATAAGACCCCTACTAGGTTAAACTTAATGTCCTATAGCAGACTAAGTCCTACTATATTAACTTACTACAACCTGCTGCAACTAATCTGCTGCCCTTACAACACAATAATTAAGTACTAGAAGCAGTTATTGTATAAGATAAAGACTAAGAGGAACACCTAGAATACCTTGTTAAAGGCATTGTTAACAAACGCGTACGGAATAATTAACTACAATATTAAGTTAAGTAGGCAGGCTATAAAGCTCTAACTTAGGAGCTAAGAGCTAATATTATTAACACTAAAGCCTATAGAAGTTAGATAGCTTATATAAGAGATATACAGCTACCTACAGGAAGACTAGCTAGAAACTAGAAGAAGAACCTTACCTATATTGTGAACAGTAACTGTATAGAAGAACCTTACACACTACTAAGAGCCTACTTAGCATTGCTAAAGTGTCCCTTCTCTACTAGAGCAGCAACAGCCTGTCTGCTAGAACAACTAAAGGCACTAGAAGTACTATTAGTAGACTTAGAAGAACTACCTGTATAAGGGTTAGCAAAGCAGTATTAAGCACTACTATTACTCTACACACAGTTAGAGCAAGCCCTATTCTACTCTCTACTAATAGACACGTAGCTAAGGAAAGCTGTAAATATCTTCTTACCTTAAACAGCAGCAGCGCAGTTATTAGTATAACTAGTAAGGTTAATAGCACTACAGGAGTAAATAACAAAAGCCTTAAGGTAGGAGGGGCGCTAGGTAAGCAGCTAGCGAGCGTAAACAGTCGTACGAGCAATAACAGAGGAGTAATCGCAGACACTAGTACTAAAAACAGCGTTGTACAGGGACTAGTTGTGAGGACAGAGGAAGTAGTTAGCGACACGACAGATATTAATCTGCACAGAGTGTTAGCAAAGGAAAAGACTGTAAAAAGAAGAGTACTGTATAGGAGCAAACGCGAGAATCTAGCAGATCTTGTTAGCAACAGCCTTGTCTATAATATACTATACAGTATAGTGCTAGTTAAAGTTGGCAGGACCTTAAGGAATGTTAATATTAGCTAGGATAACGCTTCTAGCAGTTGTATAAGTAACAAGCTGGTAAGTAACGTTAATAAGGTAGTTAAAGGCAGCAGAGTAAGTGCTGTTTACAGAGCTACTAGTAGAACCTTAAAGATAGTTAAGGCTACTACCTAGCTAGCTACTAGGACCCTACATACCGCGAGCAGGAGCAGACATAACAACGTACAGGAGTAGAAGATTGCTAAAGAGAAAGACTGCTAGAAAAGTGTATAAAACCTGTAGAATAATTAATAAGTTAAGTATAAGGTATAGAAAGAGAAGAGCCTCTAGAGAGGGGTCTGTACAGTTTATATAGGAGACTTAGACCTATATACCTCTGCTAAGGCTACAAAGGTCTTAAGGTAAAGTTAATAGACTAACAGTTACTGTATAGGAGAGCAATTGCAAGTTAAGTTATAAGATAAGGCAACATAACTATTTAGAACTACTGTTAGTGCTAAAGCTGTACGTAAACAGACTGTAATTAGCTAGTGCTGTACAAGTGCAAGTAAAGAAGCACGCACACAACAAGATCACGGCCCTACAGCAAAATCTAGATTACCTAATTTAGACGCTGTGCCTTGTTTTAAGAACAGTAGGCTCTAGGCAACTGTTTTGCTGTTACATTACTGCTCTGAGTTTTACGTATAAGCAAACGCGTTAAAGTAAAGGAGAGGGGTATTGTAATAGGCTAAGCCCTAAGTGTACAAGACTACGCACTAAACTTACGCACGTAATTATAGAGCATAGCTTAGCATCTTGCTATATCTTGTACAAGAAGAGGTAATCTGTCTTTCTTTCTTATCTTTCTGCTTCTATAGTATAGGACAAATGCATACTCGTTAGAAGGCCACTTTAACCCTTAACAAGTAAGCGCTGTAAGCGCTATGCCTTTAAGCACTTCTACTACTCTCTATATATTATTTAAATAGAGCTATTAGATAGTAGACTAACAGCTTTATAGGCACCTAGCGTTAGAGCTACTAGAAATAGAGCTAGTAGATATGCTAGTTGTGTCTAATAGTATAACAACTCTAGTAAGTTACCCTATTCTAATAATTAATTATAGCTAATTTAGTGTATAGCAGGTTAATAAGCTACGTATTACTATCTGCGTAATAAAGAAGATAGTTAATAATAGCTACTATGCCTAGACCTCTCTAGAGCGTAGATAGGTAGCTGTTTATTAGGTTTTTAAGCCTTATAGCTGCTAGACATGCGCTTAAAAGAGCTGCTACTAGTAGCTATAGTAGCGTTCTGCACCTTAGAGAAGAAGTTATTCTCCTTATTAGTTTTAATAAAAAAGATCTTCCCTTTCTCTATTAATTAGCTCTTTCTAGTAACTACTTCTTTATACTGTATGCTATATAGGTTAAGGTATATTAAAAAGCACTTATAAGCTTACCTAAGCAGCGCTTTTATAAGTCTGTTAGCTAGCATAATAATTATTTTTAGATATTTAACCTTAATTATTTCTCTAGTGTACTCTTGTTTTAACTATATGTTTTAAATATCTATATAGCGCAGCTAAGTAGTAAGCTGCTTACTCTCTTTAATAACTAATTAGATAGTTTATTAGTTATTAAAGAAGATCTCCTATAGCACCCCTAAATCTAAACAGAGTTTTGTTAGAAATTGCTTTAAAGTAATTAACTCCTTAGCTACGTGCTCTAACGCAAGCAATTTAGCTTCTATTATAGAAGTAGTTACAGTTAATTAGCGTGCTGCTTTTTAGATAATTAGACCTCTAAACAACTAGACTATATACTCTTAAGAGGATCTACAACTCTTCTAATTATTAGTAAATAATGCGTTGCTACAGATAAGCAATTAACTGCTATTATAAGCTCTGTACCTTATACCTAGGTGCTTAGTTCTATAGAGGTACGCTAGTACTTAAGCAGCTGCTTTAAAGTAGGCTGCTCCTAGATTAGTTAAATAGTAGAAGAGTTAAGAGGCGGTATGTGCTATATCTAGTTAGATTATAATTACTGTGTAGAGTATAGACTCTACCTGCTCCTAGTAAGCTTTAACCTCTTGTTTTAAAGCTTCTCTAGTGTGCTTAAGCAGCTCTTCTGCTAGCAACAGTACTAATAGGAAGGATCTATTACCTACAACGTTAAACTTAGTAGCTATTTTCTTAATATAGGCGTTATAGGCAAGTGTTATAGTTCTAGCAGATCTATTCTATATAATCTAAATCTCTAAGAACTATTTAGCAGCTCTATAATCCTTAATCTAGTACTTGCTTATTAATAAGGTTATTAGCTTCTTAGCAGACGCTTAATCGTTGTTGTAGAAGGCAAGGAGGATATTATCTACATAGAATAGTAGCACGAGTTTCTACTCTGCGTTAAAGAAAAGGCAAGGCTCCTCTTTTAACGCTGTAAGTCTAAGCTCCTAGAAGGTGCTAGAGAGCTTCTTATACTACAGTAATAGAGAATCTTAAAGGCTATAAAGAGCTTACAGTAGTAGTACTACCTTTTCTAGATTCTAGAAACTATTAGGCAGCTTACAAAGCACCTAGCGTTAGTCCTAGTAGCTTGCATTAAGAAAAGCTCCTACTACGTTATATTGCTAGAGTTCTAGGTTGAATTAAGCTACTATAGCTATTATAGTGTAGAAAGATTAAGAAGTAAGTATTGTAGCGTAAGTAGAGACAATTAAATCCTTAGCTTAGAAGTCTCCTCTAACGTATACTTAGGCTTTGCACTTAATAAAGTAGCTATCTTAGTTAAACTTGTAAGCAAACAACTATTTAAGCAGCAGGGGCCTTACTGTAGTGCTTAATCTGTTAATTTCTACCTATATTTTCTTCTTAATTAGAGTTATAATCTCTTTTTTGCACGCCTAGCAGAAAAGAGCTCCTAGTAGGTAGTAGGAAAGATCTTTCTATATTTTTAGAAGAGGTAGAAGATTGTCGCAGTGTATCTAGCAATTTAGTTAGATAACTCTCTTATTTTGTAAAGTAGCAGCAATAATTACTAAGTATAATATAAGGTGCTCCTTTCTATTACTATACTTATCTAATTAATCTTTTAGTAGAGACAGAAGCTATAAGTACTAGTTATAAGGCTAAATAGAGCTTATTACTGCGTACTAGCTTAATCTATTGTTAGCTAGTTTATTACGTTCTTTGTTAGCAATCTAGTAGCTTTGTTTTGTTAGTAGGCCCTAGACTCTACGCTAATAAGAGCGCCTGCTACTAGCTTTATCTGCTCTTTCTATTGTTCTCTAAGATAGAGGGGTAACAATCTGTAATACAAAAGATAGATTATTAAGATCGTAGTTGCCTGCTAGGTTGCTTTTTTCTCTTATAGTTAAGTGCACTTTCTGTAAACACCTAGTTAGGTCCTTCTTTTATTAAGGAGCTTCCTTACTACGTACTAGTTGCTCTAGTTCTAGTGTTTAGTTAGGAGAAAGTAGGCCTGTCTCTTAATTTTGCAATAAACAGATTTCTAGTAGCTTGCTAGCTAAGCTAACTGCGCGTTTAGTTTCTTCTACAGGAGCTCTCTCTGTACTAGACTAGCTATCTAGTGCTAGAGTTTCTTTCTAAGCGTTACCCCTAAGCTGTTAGTTAGTAGGCAAATTAATTAATAGGTTCTGCTTAGTAATAGGGAGTTTAATTGCCTTTTCTGCAACCCTAATCTCTCTAGGTTTATATAAGAGGTCTACAAATACAGCTGCCTCTACTACAAGAATAGCAGAAGAGTTATTAGCTTTGTTATAAAAGAGCTCTTTATTAAACGTTACGTTACGCGTTGTAATAACCTAGTTAAGTGCAAGGACCTATATCTAGTATATGTTAAATGCTTAGTAACTAACTAAGTAACTAATATAGACTCTAAGAGCGACTTTAAAGCATTTCCTATAACGCCTAGCTGCTCTTTTCCTGTTTAAAGGATAAGCACGGCATCTATAGGCGTATATCCTGCCTTAATTAGGTTTTAGATTAGCTGTAAGTGCTCTTACCTGCTCTAGTTTATACTAGCGGAAATAGTAAGTAAACTAGTAATTAAGCTCTTTATTAGGACTCTGCAGCTTATTTAAGTGTATTAGACTTATATTGTAGAGCTATACTACTGCTGTAACAGCCTCTAGCTAAAGCTTCTTAGGTAGGTTAGCACTACTCCTTATCTTAATAGATTTAGTAATTATTTCCTGCCCTACTTACTTAGCTGCTCTATTTAGTTCGTGTGTGTATAGAAGCACTTGCTTAATATTAATCTCTTGTTTAAGCGCCTAGCGTTTGTACGCAGAGCTCCCTCTCTATAAGAGAGTAGCAGTGTTATTATCTTAGCTAATTTTACAGATTTAGAGCTTGTACTAGGTAGCAACCTAGCTTAAAATGTTTGTAAGCACCTGTAAAATCTTAACTTAAGTTTTACCTTATAAGGTATAAACAAAGAGCCTCCTACTATACTACTCCTTAATTAAAAGCACCTATAGCTCTCCTCCTCTTCTAAGTAGCATATTAAACAAATCTTACCTAATTTTCTAAAATAGCTTAGCAGGCTTTTTACACTTTTACTAGGAAATTACTTACTTAGTATAAGTTGTAGCATAGATCTTACAATCCTTTTAGAGTGTCTTATTAATAAGCACGCTGTGCACTCCTTTTACTAGAGCTTATAGTACTTTAAGTCTTAGGTAGCCTACACGTGCGTGCTATAGGTGCTCTAGAAAGCTCCTAGAGTATAACTTGTAAGATTGTTTTATTACTACGTTTAGAATAGGAGAGTTAAAATAGTAGAAAAGTAGCTTATATTTAAAGAAAGTAAGGTTATAAGCACGCTTAAGCATAGCACACACAATGCTCCTATTTAAATTATTAATATAACTAACGCGTAAAGAGCTATCTAGCTCTAGGTACTAAACTTCTTTCTCCTAAAGGCGTGCTTTAGAAATCATGTTAACATAGAACCTCTCTACTACTACAACGTTCTAAAGGATTAGGTTCTTAGTATATAAGCTGCGCTTTCTATAAAGAGCGTTTTTAAACAAATAAGCACCTTGTCTACTAACAAGAAAAGCTTAGGTGCTAGCCTCTACTGTATTAGTATAGTTAGAGGGTCTAAAGGATCTAGGGATAAGTTAATTAGAGCTGTTAACAAGATAGGTAGCAGCTCTATTATCTAATATAGTACTGTCTAACAGTAGATAAGCGTTAAAATCTATAATGTTATAGACTCTAGGTAATAGTAAGTTAGTAACCGTTATTATCTTAGGGTTAATTAGAGCAGCCTGTACATTGCCTAGAAACTCTGCTTTAACTAGCTAGGTTAATCCTATAATAGCTAAAGGAGCAGCTGCCGTCTACTTAGCTTACTTAATTGCCTTCTAGGATTTAGAGTACTTATTACTGTTAAGCTAGTTAATTACCTCTTATTAATAGGTTTAGCTTATCCTAACAGGTAGTAAGGAGCTCTCTTTAACAGCAGTTTGTAGGAAATAGCATTTAGTTACCTTCTACTTATATATAATGTTAACCTTTCTGCATAAACAGAGATAGCTATTAGAGCTTCTAGTGTTGCTAGAGAGAAAGCTATTGTTGTTTAAATCTAATTAATTTCTAAAAGTAGTAAATACTCTAGAATTGTCTTTGCTTAACCTAACAGTGTGCTTATGCATTAAACTACTAAACACTCTGCTTACTTGCTCTAAAGTAAGCAGTTTAAGCTCTAGGATACTATCCTAGATAATCCTTTAGTGCATTAATTAAGCTTACTCTAAGGCAATTCTATAACTTAAGGCATCTAAGAAATCCTATACTGTAAGCGCCTCTTTAACCTCTATAAGCTTATATAACTTAGCTTATATATAGAGGTATAACTACTTATAGTACTAGTCTTAAGGAGCTACTTATCTCTGCCTAGCAGCTCTAAGGTGTTGCCTGTACTTAGCACAGACCTAGTTCTAAGTGCTAACATCTATAGAAGTAAGCTCCTTCTTTAGTAATTAAATAAGCAATTAAAGACTAGTAGAGTTGTTGTTAACAAGCTTAACTATTACTAGTAAGAGGATTGCTAGCAACACTGTAGTGTTAACCTAGTTCTAGAGCTTCTAGAGTTGTTCTGCCTATGCTGTCTACTTGCTTGCCTCTACTTTATACCTTGCAAGCTCCTAGTTATAGATCTTAATACTTAATAGCTTAATATAGACTGTAGGTGTTATATAAGGTGTCTCTGCTGTAGGCTGCGCGTTTACAGTTTAACTGCAGGTAAATTAAGCAGGTAGTAGCTACTTAGAAGTCTTAGTTTTAGACAACTTAGATTTAAACAACTTATCTTCTTATTAGGCTAATAGTGCTAGTGCTAGTAAAGGAGTTAGAGTAGGCGTGTTTAAGCCTATTATAGGCAGCCTAGGTACTCTATAGTGTAATCTGCTAGCGTTAGCAGCGTCTAGGTTAATAATTTCCTACATATTACGCAGCTTAGCGTGCTAAGTAAACTACATGTACTAATTAGGCTAGTTAGCACGTAACTTAAGCTAGTAGGGTCTACTTAAGATACTTAAGAGAGCTTGCGCATTATAGCTAACTAGCTTAGCTATTGTAGGTAGGTCTTAGAGTTTAAGAGAAAAAAAAATAGGTTAATAATTAGAGCAGATAAGCTTAGTCTTACTAGCTCTTCTAAGTGCGCAGGGAGATCTACTACTTTAAGAAGCTAGGCTTATAGCTATAACAAGCTAGTAAGAGGTAACTTAGTTAATTAATGTATTTAATTAGTGTCTATCTACTTCGTGTATGTAAAGCCTACTTATATACAAAGGAAATTTAGAGATAACGTAATCTTACTAAATTAAGTTTGTAGGCAGTTGTAGAGACGCTTATTTTATAAGTGCTAAACACCTAAGCAACTAGCAGTAAGCCTACATGCTCTATCCTGCGTAATACCTATTCTAATATATTATACTCTACTTCTGTTTCTAAATGTAAGTTAAAGTTTATAAGTGCTAGTTATCTAGTAAATATAGCTTTTATAGTATTAAAGGCTTCCTACTAGAGCTCTCTCTATTTAAAGATTATCTTTTTTTCTGTTAGGCGTGTAAAGGGCTCTACTATACTAGAAAACTGGTTAATAAACTATTAGTAGAAGCTTATAAACTCTAAGAAGCTCTAGACTCTCTTTACTATTTTTAGAGGTTTCTATAACTTTATAGCAGTAACCTTTATAGAATCTATCTAGATACTGTTACTAGCTTTAATAATAAATAGTAAACTCTAAGTACCTAGTACTCTTAATAGAGAACTTGCTCTTTTTTATATTAAGGTGCAACTCTATAGCTCCTAGCTTCTAGATAATTTTCTTGATTTTAGCCTTATACTTATCTTAGGTGCTATTAAAGTAGATTAACACATTATCTATATAAGTAGAGTACTATTTATCTAGGTACCTCTTTAGAACCTAGTTAATATACTATTAGAATAAGGTTAGAGTATTAGCTAGTCTAAATAGTATTACTAGCTGCTTATAAAGTCTAAATCTTGTCTAAAAAGCTATCTTCTATTTTTCTCTCTTAGCAATCCTGATCTTGTAGAAGGCTTAGATAACATCTACTTTAGTAAACTATATTGCTATTAATATCTATACCCTAGTAAATAGGTACAGTGTACTACAGAGTATAGTAAGAGTAGGGGAGAGGCTGCATAGACTAGTAGTAGGTGTAGAGGAGGAGCTGCACAGACTAGTAGTAGGTGTAGAAGAAGGGCTGTATTAACTAGGAGTAGAGGCAGGATAGGGGCTGTATTAACTAGTAGTAGGTGTTAGGTAGGATAGAGGGTACCTTAGGGGCACCTAACTATAATAATTATACGTAATATTACTTAAATATCTTAGATCTCCTAGATAAGTTAAGAATTAATCTAATCTAACTAGCTAGATCTTTCTTAGATCTCTTAGATCTCCTAGATAAGTTAAGAATTAATCTAATCTAACTAGCAGTCCTCTTAGATAAGTTAGATCCTCTATTACCTAATATACCCAACACTTACTACTAGTCTGTGCAGCCTCTATCCTGCTTCTACTTTTGCTATATATAGACTCTGCTCTACACCTACTCCTACTATATATAGACTCTACCTAGCCCTAACCTACTTAGCAGGAGGTTAGCGTAGGTAGAGGCTAGGTAGAGGCTAGGTTTGTTACGTAAAGTACTCTACTTCTACTTAGACCCTACTTATTTGCTAGCGTAAATGTCTGTAAGAAAGTCTTATAGATTATAAGTAGTAAGTACTAGTTCTTCTTAGTAATTCTGTTCAGTGCTTAATAATTGATATAAAATTATATATATCTACTAGGTATCTTAAGAAACACTACTAGAGTAGAAGCACTAGATTTACTAACTTAAATAAAGCTCTTATCTAAGTAGCTAGTAAGTTGTTGTTAGAGCACTAAGAGCTTCTTACAGAATATATTATATAGTAGTCTCTATAGTACTATTACAGGTTAACTATCTTGTTTAATTAGCTTAATTATATAATTTATATTAGAACTATAGTAAGGTATAAGCTTATCTACTTCCTTCTTTATTAATATTCTAAACTTTATCTTTAGGTACTCTAGGAGAAGAGCTTAGAGATATATTAGCTCCTTCTTCTTTAGAGATTTCTAAATGTCTACTATTAATATAGTAAACAGTTCTATATTTTAGTCTATTTAAGGACCCTTTCTTAGCGCCTAGTATAACTCTAGGCTAATAGGCTTAGGTAGTTAGTTAAAATAAGTGCCTTCTCTACTTTTTACTTAAGTCTAAAAGGAGTAGATAAATAACAACTTCTTAGCTAGTGCTATAGTAACTTTATTCTTGTCTTTCTATAGTCTCTTTAGAATAAGGTTAAACTTCTTATCTCTATCTAGTATATATGCCTAGAGGATCTATCTACAGCTATTTATATTAATTTTTATTTTTATAACATTAGTTACCTAGGTTACTTTTCTAGCTATACTTAATACTTTTTATTTCTACATAAGAGTGTGTTATAGGTTATTTTATAATATAAACTTAGAAGAGACTATACTATATATTAAACACCTAGTGTTAATTAATATATATGCTATAGTATTGTCTTATACTATTATATGCAGTAATATAGGCTCACTATCTAGCGGCTATTAGTAGAACTTTTAGAATAGTTCTTTTTACTTTATAACTTCTCTTCCTAACCTCTGTTTATGCCTTTAAACAGAAGTTTCTAGTTTTCTAAACCTTTTTTATTTAAGTTGTTAATTTTAGAAATCTTAGCAATTATACTCTTAACCTAGACATTCTCTAAACTTCTAGCTAGAGTTAACTTATATCTATTTAAGTAATAGCTCTTCTTTCTATATCTTAAATAGGTATTAGCTGCTTTCTGCTAGTCTATAACTTCTTAAGTCTACTACTCTGCTTATTATTAGTTATCTAACTTAATCTTTCTAGAGTAGACCTAAGTAAGATCTTAGTCTATACTATCTATTACAATCTACAGAAAACAGAAGAATTTGTCTAATTATAAGTAGCTGCAGTATAGTAATTATACTAACAGAATAAACATAAGTAAGTAACAGTTATAATGTTAGCACTTAGCAAGGGACTAAGAGGACACGTAGCTTTATTAGGGCTTAGCGCAATTGTTATAATTAGCAATTAGTATAATTAGTGCTTAGTATAATTAGAGGATGCATAATACTAATTAGTCTATATTACTACTACTATTATTAGAGTATATAGTTTGTAGGAACATAACTTTTATAGTTTGTGTTTAACCTTGTTAATTAACTTTGTTATTAGAATATCTTAACTCTGCTAATAAAACAGATAGTCTACTCTATACTCTTCCTTACAACCTAAGTAGCTAAGGTCCTAGACACATACTACTTACCACCTCTCTTAGTTCTCTGCTCTTATATTTACTCTTAAGACCTTGTTAAAAAATTACTTATAGACTTTATATAAAGTGCAAAACTTAATATTTTAAACACTTCTAAGATAATTACTTTAGAAACCTGTGCTACTTCTAGCAGCTCTTACTTAAGCAATGTTAATATAGATACTCTTATTACAAATAGCACTATAAATGTCGCTAAACCTAACACCTATGATAGTAAACAAAGTAAGCTTAACAACTAGCTCCTCTAGTTTAACTTATTATTTAAGTTTTAAGAAAGTAAAATCCTAAAAAAAAACGTGTTATGCTAGCTGTAAGCTACATACGTAGCAACTCTTTAAAATAGATTAAGCCTTTTCTTTAAAAGGCTATATTAAATAAGTATCCTAACAAAATCTTAGTCTAGTTTAATAACTTTAAGAAGTTTAAAAAGATAGTAAAACTAATCTTTAGAGTCTTAAATAAACTAGCTATTATATATTATAATATCTAATATATTCAATAAAACTAGTCTGCAGCTTACTACGCTGCAGAGTTCTAACAACTTACTGCTAACATAGAGTAAGACAATACTACGGTAATAACTATGTTTAAGTAAGGTCTTAAGCCTAAAGTTAAAGAGGAACTAATACACACTAGCGCTAGTACTAACACCTTAAACAAACTTGTTAATAAAGTAATTAGCATTAATATTAAGCTATATAAGCTTTAGATAGAATTAAAAGATAGCCCTAGAGCACGTGTTCTTACTAAGGTTAATAATTACCTACCTGTATATAACTAGTAGTACAATAACCTAAACTAAAGAAATTAAGGTAACTATAATAACTATTAGTTTAATAGTAGTTAATACATCTACAGTAACACGTATAGTAGATACTATAGACCTAAAGCGAAAAACCTCTTAAACTTTAACAAAGGACTAGGCATACTAGAACACTAGAATAAAAAGAGTAAGAGAAGTAATAATTTAGGCAACAAGAATAATAAGACCTGCTATAACTATAGCAAGATAGGCTACTTTGCTAGGAACTGCTGTATAAAGAACAAGGTTCTCTAGCAGGTTAATATACTATCTTGTAGTTATAAAGACACAGATACTAGTAATAAATAGAAAGTAATTACTAAGAGAGTAGGACAACTTGTAGAAGACCTAGAGTCTAGTTCTAAGGATAATATATAGTATCTTAAACCTCTTAAGCGTGCAGTAACATCTTATAAAGAAATATAAGAATATTAGGATAAGATAGACAACCCCTTAGATATAGAAGAAAGGACTCTAGCTTAAATTAAATATAGATTAGCACACTGCTATTACTACAAGGAACACTACTATACTTAACAATAATAGAAGCGTACGGAAAACAACTAAGTATATTAAGACATGTGTTAATCTCTTATACGCTAGCTAATACTACTACTTTAGCACTTAAGGCTAATATATAGCCTTAATATAATTATTAAAGAACTTAAGAAGGACCTTACAAACTGCTAACACCTTATTGATAAGATTAACAATAAACTAAAGGAAGAAAACAAGTGTTATTAAGAATTACAACGCATGCAGAACTATATAACAAGCTAGCTACTATTAGCTGCTATTAACTCTTATATATAGTATATTCTAGATTCCTTAAACCTAAAATATATAAACCTTTTGTAGACTATATATAGAGATAATAGGTGTATAACATACTATAAAGAGAAGTTAAGCGTATACTATTTTCTATTACCTTATAACTACTATTGTGTATAATAGTATAATTACACTAATAACTTTTATAATATTTATTTAATTAACAAATGCAACTATATTATATTCTCTAGAAATAACAACCTAGCTGTAGTAATATGTATACAGCTGTTAGTTAATAGTAACTACTTTAATAACTACTAGCAGTTATACTGTTAGGACTTCTGCTATAGTTAGATAGCACAACCTACTAGTAGGTGCTTATCTAACTTAGCAGAATCTATTCTGCTAACTTTTACTTTACTTTTATAGTATAGGCCTCCTTCTACTTCTAGCCTAGGAGCCTAGGACTACCTACTATAAGTAGGTAGCTATCTCTGCTCTCTTGTAGCTCTTTGTCCGCTATTTTGTTTACTCCTTCTTAAATATATTAGCTTTCTAGATTACTTCCTTTTGTTCTTGTAAAGTCTGTATTATATATTAGCAGACCTAGTAGCTTAAAACTAAGCTTTTCTCTTAGGCTTCTGCCTTTGTTTAGTATAGTAGTTAGCTACTGTTACTAAAGGTTGTATAATCTTTTGCCTAGTTTAGTAAGCTACCTCTTAACTAAGTAATAGCTCTAGCTGTTAGAGCTTCTTTTCTTAGTCTCTATCTTCTTCTTACGTAGGTAGCGAGTGCCTATTTCTAAGTACAGATTAGCCTTACCTACGCGCTCTTTTAAGTACAAACTAGCTGCTAAACCTTAGTGCGCTAAGTAGTCTACCTTCTTTTAGGCTCTAGAGTACTAGCCTATCCTTCTCTTAGCGTCTTTTAAGTAGTCTAGCACCCTTCTTTAACCTGGTTTTAGCGCCTTTTTAAGCAGTCTAGCGCCTACTACTCTAGCGCCTTTTAAGTAGTCTAGCGCTTCTCTCTTTTCTCTTACTATTTTAGCGCCTTTTAGGTAGTCTAGTGCCTCTCTTTATACTATTTCTAGCACCTTATAAGTAGTCTAGCGCCTCTATTTTACTATTTCTAGCGCCTTCTAAGTAGTCTAGCACCTTTCCTCTACTATTCCTAGCGCCTTTTAAGTAGTTTAGCGCTGCTTCTTCTAAACTCCTCTAAGTATATTCTAACTTAGTTCCTTTTGCACAACCTTAAGTATTAGTCACTACTACTTCTTTTACTTTAACTCTTTCACTAACTCTTTTTGTTTTTACTAACCTTTTACTGTATATCTACTATTCTTTTACTTAGCTTTACTTTAGGTCCTTACTACTACTTTAGGCACTAGGTGCTCTACTTTCTCCTCTTACTACCTAACTTACTTCCTAACTAACTTTTAACTAACTTCTTCTAAAATATTACTACATCTTTAAAACTACAGCTATAGCGCTAGCTAATTCTAACAATACTAGCTAAGATAAGATACCTCTTCTTAAACACAACTATAATCTCTTACACTCTTAGAACAAGTCTAGAGAGTATATTTCTTCTACTAACTCTTTAATCTAGCTAACTGCTACTATCTTTAAATAAGTTGCTAATCTATCCTATAAAGCTAGCTGCTGCTCTACTAGAACAACTACTAAGCGCCCTATCTGTTGCTTTAAGGGCCTTTTCTCTGCTAGCTTTAATTAACCTTCTTCTAAGTTTCTAGGCAATAAAGAGATATTAGTTTATTTACCTACCTCCTGCTCTCTAAATAACTCTTCTTCTATTTAACGTTTAGAGGCATAAGGCGCTAAGTCTACTAAATTTAATCCTACTATTCTAGAATACTAGAGTACTTCTGCTACAGAACTGCTAGATCTCTGCTATAAGGACTCTATGCATACACTAGCTTCTAAGGTTCCTATCTGCAACGTATCTTTGCCTAATACTTAGAGCTTACTAGCTAAGCTTACTAAGAACTTCCCTTGCTTGTACGCTTAAGCTAATATAGTGTCTTCCTAATTCTTTTAGCAAGTCCTAGAGGATTATAACCTTACTTCGCACTTTAAGTTTATCTTATCTCTAGGCCTCTATTAGCTCTTAAATAATTTCCTAAATTAGTACTTCTTCTGCCCTTCTTATAGTTAATTAGCAATCTTTGCCTTTTTTCTTATAGGCTTTCTCTATAATGTCTTAGACAGAATTTTATACATTACTTCTAAACTTTAAATAACTAAAACAGATCTTACTTAGTGTTAGAACACCTGCTCTATACTTAAGAATAAATATAACTATGTTGTTACTTAGTATAACTCTCTTAAGACTGTTTTTAACACACACTAGTCTTAGACTAACTAGCTTAAACTAGATTACTAAAAGCTCTGCTTAGCCTATAATTACATTGTAACTAAAGGCGTTATTCTAGCTGCTAAAGACTTAGCCCTTACTTAACCTGCCTCTTAATTTAGGCACTTACGCTGCTCTATTCCTCTTTATTTAGAGTTTACTAAGCTAGAACAGAATCTATTTACTAGCTCTACTAACAACTTAGAGTAGCTATATACTATTCTTTTACAATCTTAACAACGCAAAAATGCACTAGCTACTATAGACTAATTTTAGGCTATTCTAGCTACTTAGACTACTTTCTTAACTTTTATACTATTTAGAAGCTAGTCTACTCTGTTTTTAACCCCTATATTAGCTAGTGCTTTTTAATTCCTGCAGTTACTAGACTAATATAACAACTAGCTAGACAAGGCTATAAAGAAACTCTAATATTTTTCTAGCCCTAAAGACAACTTTGTTAAATAACTCTTTAACTGCCTTTATTATATGTAAGTAAACAGACGTAACTACTAGTACTCTAGTACTTACATAGACTTTCTTATAGTTTATACTTAAGACCCTGCTTATACCTTACTTTAAGATCTGTCTAGGTTTAGTTACTTTTATTCTAAACCTATAGACTGCATATACTGCTTATAGAATGTCTATAGAGACAAAGACACTTTTAGGTCTATTAAACACTCTTTTAACGCCTTTATCTTTCCTTACTTCCTCTTAACAGACATTACTAATGCCCTAATTACTTTCTCTATCTTTTTTACTAAGATAGAACACTTTATTTAGCAGCTTAACTAGTCCCCTAAAGCCTACTACTACTGCCTACAGGCTAAGCTACTAGATTTTTGCTACTATCCTAGAGCTAGTGTCCCCTGTAAGAAATCTCTCTCTAGCTTATAAGAATATTATAAACAGCTTAGCACCTTCTTTCCTAACTATGCTCTTATCTCTAACAAGCTAACAACTTAAGATTTTATAGGTAATTAGCCTAGTTACTCTGCCCTACGCAGTTAGTTAACTACTTACAACACTCTGCTAGTACTACTTACTACTGCTATTCTAGCTTAACCTACATCTGCTCTTAAGGCTAAGGATACTTTCTCTTGCTACTCTAAGAACTACTCTTCTACCTCCTCTAATAAGTTTACTTGTTTAAACTATAGACTTAAGGGCTAGAAGTTTAACTAATGTCTAGAACTACTAAAGCCTAAAGCACTATCTTTAGCTGTTTCTTAGGATAAACTAATAAACTAATACATAGCTACTTTAGACAACCTAAGAGATAATACTAGGAATGAATTTTTTAAATCCTCTAATAATAACTCTGCCTCTAAGTCAGAAAACTAGAGCCCTTAAGTTTAAGTTACTACTTAAGGTTAGTTTACTAACAAGTATGCTCTAAGAACCTATTTTCTTCTTAGTTAGGTTTAGCAGAAGCTAATACTGTGCTTTAAAAAGCTAGTAGTAAATAGAACTAAACTAAAGACAGCCTATAATATTATAATTAACTTACCTTTCTAGCTTTCTTAGGATGTAATAATAATACTCTACATAGGATCTGTGCTTTAGCTAACAATAGAGCTAATTCTAGCTTTATATTACGTAAATTTCTAAAACACACTAAGGCCCTTTACCTTATCCCTTTAGCTACTCTAATTATCTACTAAGAATATAATAGTTAACTATCTAAGACTATTACCTACTGTGCTAAGTTTTACCTCTGCTTAGGCTCTTACTTTAAACGCACTAGAGCCCATATTATAAACAATAGCAGATTCTTTCAACGTATCTTAGAATTCTGCTACTAGGCTATTTATAATCTCCTAGTTTTATAGCGCAACTACTCTATCTATTTTAATAACAAATGTTACTCTAGACATTATAACACTATATTTTAAACTCCTCTATTGCTATATAAGAGCTCTAAGTTAAATACTAAGCTTCTATAATTATTATAGTCTAGGTTAGGCAAACTCTAAAATAGAGGATCTACCTAACCTAAACTTAGCTCTACTAGCGCAGTAATATACACTAATAAATTAGTTAACCTGCGCTTAGTTTTAGCTAAGGCTATTTATCTTTATAGCAAAAAACCTAGGTATCTAGTCTTTGTTATTTAACAATTAGACACTACTACTACTAGGAGGGCTTTAGCTAATACTAACTTCAATAAAAATTTTAAGCCTCTAAAAGACTCCTTAATCTCTAGGTTACTTACTGTAGAAGAATTAGAGGAATATGCTAACTTTATTCCTACTCTTAACTAAGCTGTAGCTAAAACTCTGCCTAATTATAGCAATTTTAACTACAAAATTAAACTTAAACTAGGCACTAAGCTACCTAATTACTGCTTTTAACCTTTTTTAGGACAATAAATAAAGGCTATTAAACATTACATTAAGGAAAACAGGTCTAGAGGATTTATTAAGCGCTGCAACTCCCTAGCTTAAAATAATCTTCTTATTATAGCTAAGCTAGGCAGTAGCCTATGTGTATGCGTAGATTATAAAGAAATAAACAAAGCTACAGTTAAAGACTACTACTCTATTCCTTGTTTTTAAGAGACTATAGCACACCTTAATAAAGCTAAATCTTCTTAAAGTTTAATATTATTTACGCCTTCTATTAAATTTACATAAAACCTAGCTTAGAATAGCTTACTACATTCTCTACTTAAAAGGGAACTTATTAGTATAAGGTTATGCCTTTTAGTTTATACAACGCTCCTACAACATTTTAATAAGCTATTAATAAATTACTTTTTAAATACTTAGACTAATTTTATACTACTTATTTAGATAATGTATTAGTATATTCTAACACCTTCTAGGAACACAAAGCGCACGTTAAATAAGTGCTTAGCTGCCTTAAGGAATATAGATTCTATATTAACTCTAAGAAATTTAAATTCTATGCGAACTTAGTTAAGTTTCTTAGTATAATTATTACAGATTAAGGCGTATAAATAGACCCTAACAAGATTTAGGCTATTTAAGAATAGGAAATGCTCTAAACAGTGCCTAATATTCTTTTATTTCTTAGATTTACTAGATTTTATAAACAATTTATTTAGAGCTACTCTTCTATTACCCTTCTACTTATATAAGCTGTTAAGTCTACTGTTATTGCTAAATTATTATAAAAAGACCCTAATAAGCTCTATTATACAGTGCAGTATAAGAAATTTAAACCTACACAGGCCTATATTAATACTTTTGCCTAGCTAAAGAAAGCTTTTACAGAAAACTTAGTCTTACAGCATTTTAACCCTAGTTAGCTAATCTTTATTTCTACTAACTCTTCTAGGTAGGCTTCTAGCAGAGTTAAAAAATAACGCAACGCTAAAAGTGCTTTATAACCTATAGCATTCTTCTTAAAAAAACACTCTTCTGCTAAATGTTATTACTACATCTATAACATAGAACTAATAGCTATTATTTAAGCATTTAAAGAATAGGAGCCTAAACTTATAGGCTCTCTACACCTAATCTAGGTTATAACTAGTTATTAGAACCTAGAAATGTTTATAACTACTAAGAAACTTAATTAAAATTAAGCCTACTAGTTACTATTCCTCTCTTAATTTAACTTTAAGATTATTTACACACTAGGAGAGACAAATAGCAAAGCAGACGCCCTTAGCTAGTAGGCCTAGAACATTTCTAAAGACAAAAACAATATAAGACTTATTAATACTTACTAGATTGTTATACAATTAAAACACCTGTCTCCTAGTATAGCACCTGCAATTCAGGCTACTCTGCAGGCTTATTACTCTCCCCTAAACAGAATCCCTTATTTATTACTCTAGATACTTAACTAGTAGCTTAACTCTGTACTACCTAAAGCCTAGCGCCTAACTCTAATATAGACAACAAAGAGCCTATTGACAATATCTACAGAACAGTAATATTAGAACTGCCTTCTTATTTAGAAGACCTGCGCTTAATAGAAGAAATACTTAATAAAGCCTATGCTACTAACTCCGCTGCTTAAAAGATATTTACTGCCTTATATTAAGGTAATTACAAGCTTCGCTTATAGTTTAAGAAGAATAGTTACTATATTTTACTCTTAGACTGTTATACTACTAGAGAGAGGGATTACTAACAATTGTTCTTTAACAAAATGCGCCTATACATACTACTAGACGCCTGCCTCTGTTGCTAGATTTTTAACCTCTGCTATAATTATAAGATTATAGGCTATAAGAGAATAAAGTTACGCTTTACTTAATAACTTATTAGTACTACTAGCCTAGTCTTGCACAATTAATTAAAAAGTAATACTAGTCCTACGTAGTGTGTAAACGCGCCTAACCTTCTAGAAAAGTATATAATAGCTACCTTTAATCTATACCTATACCTAACATAGAATAAGCTAATATTTCTATATATTATATTTAAGACCTGCTACCTTATACACTTAACAGATAAATTTACACTAATCTTCTAGTAGTAGTTAATTAACTTACTAAATAACAGTACTTCTTTCTCTTAGTTAGTTGCTTATGACAGGAGTTTGCCTACTACTTTATACAAATCTTTTATCTACACAGGTTGCCTTACACTATTATATCTAATTATAGTACCTTATTTATTAACAAATTCTAGAGACGCGTTTGTAAGCGCCTTAATATTTAAGCTAAACTGTCTACTACCTATTACTCTTAGACAGATAGCTAAATAGAGCGCGCTAACTAGAGTATTAAAATTTGTCTTTACAGATATATTAATTACATATAAGACAACTAGGTAGCATAGCTACACTTAGCAGAGTTCTAGGTTAATAACACGATTAACTTATCTACTAGTTTTACTCCCTTCTTTGCAGATCCAAGCTATTACCTACGCAGCAGGATTCACTTTAGTAAAGACTATTTAAATACTAAGTTGCTTTCTAGAGATGCTAAAGATTAAATCCTAAGAGTAGATAAGATTCTTTAAACCTATGCTAATCTTTTAGAATATCTAAAGATTTAGGTAACCTAGGCATAAGAAGAGCAACAAACACAGGCTAACGTCTACTAATAGCAAATACTCAAATATAATATTAGAGACTTAGTTTAGGTATTAACCTAGAACTAGAGCACTACTTAACTCTTAAAAAAGCTTAATTATAAATACACTAGGCTATATCTAGTTACTTAGGTTATTTAGAACAGAGCTGCTTACAAACTCTAGCTGCCTTAGGAAATGATTTTAAAAGGCATGTTTCTAGTATTATATCCTAATTAACTCTAAGAAGCGCCTAGAGATAGGCTACTAGGTTAAATAACCTCTAAACTAGAACCTATAGATATTGTTAATAATTAGGGTAATATTACACAAGAGTAGTTTGTTAACAAGTTTATTAACTACTATAGGCGCTATAGCACCTAGAAGTATCTGATTAGGTAGTCTAATATGTAAAGAAAGTAGGGGGGAAATAGGAGGACAGACTACTTTCTTCCCTAATCTAGAAGACCTAAACTAACTAGACTAGGTAATTCTAAAATAGGAAGCGTATAGCCTAAAGAGGCAAGAGGAGTAAATATAGTAATAAGATAATATAATAGACAAGTTATTATATTGAATGCTAGGTACAGAACTAAGAGAGGGGGAAAGCAAGTAGTATTTATACTCTACTTCCGCTTCTCTCTATTACAAATCAGAAGAATCTAGAATAGTTATTATAAATAGATGCTTAGAAATCAAGAGTAGATTTCTAAGCAGATTGCGTAGGCAATTACGCAACCTACTAGCAGATTACGTAGGCAATTACGCAACCTATTAGCAGATTACGTAGGTGTACACGTAACCTACTAGTAAAGGCAACGTGTTCTTAAGCTATTTATAGTAAGAAAGCTAACTCTAGATCTAGTAAAGCTATAGATATAATAAGCACAGCTTTCTAACGCTCTCCAGTTAGGCATTCTTCAGATAGTAATTTACTAGATCAGGTAAGAGCTAAACCTAATTAGGAAAGTACCTGTATTTAGGCCTAATATATATTCATTTAGGCTAAATAGCTTAAGTTGCCCTTTTAGGTAATAACTATTCCTAAAAAGGAAACTATCTAATAAAGATTATAGGAAGAAAGTCATATAACTTTACATAATAACCTATTACTAATATAGGAACTAGCTAAACAATCTCTTAAATACTATAACGCGTTCTTATATTACTATAAGAATCTAGACAAGCTAAAGCCCTCTAGTCTTAAGATGCCTGCAAACTAGGCTCTATAAACTAAGGACACTTTTATTAGTAACCATTTTAGAAACCTTAGTAACTATAAATAGCAAGTTATTATACCCTACCTAGGATTGTTTAGGTTTAGTATAATATTAGGCTACTTTTAGCAAGGACTATACGCTACCTTAATACCTACACATTGCCCTTAAGATACTACAACGAAACTAATCCTACTATTAAAGCACATCTTACCTAGCTGTTACTAGCTTAGATTAGTTAAACCTCTATTAAGCTAGGTAAGATTGCTGTTAAGCTTACTTACTCTTCTTATATAAGTTCTAAATAGCTATAGGTATAACTTTTGCATTATAGGGTTTATACAGTAGAAAAAATCTTAGAGGTTATTTTTTTAATAGAAATCTAGGGAGATATATATAGCACTATATAAACTATAAGCCTTAAATTCTATGTTAACTGCAGCTAGGTTTTCTCTACAGTTTCTTAAATACTGTACTATTTGCTTTTATCTTTCCTTCTCTTTCTTCTTCTCTCTTCTAGTTACTAGCAGCTATACAGCACCTGTAGATTAGATTAGCCTAGAGGACTTTTGCTTATTTGTAAGAGAGGGACATATGTTAAGACTTCTACTATAGTTAGATAGCACAACCTACTAGTAGATACTTATCTAACTTAGCAGAATCTATTCTGCTAACTTTTACTTTACTTTTAGAGCATAGGCCTTCTTCTACTTCTAGCCTAAGAGCCTAGGACTACCTACTATAAGTATGTAGCTATCTCTGCCCTCTTGTAGGTCTCTGTCTACTATTTTGTTTACTCCTTCTTAAATATATTAGCTTTCTAGATTGCTTCCTTTTATGCTTATAAAGTCTGCCTTATATATACCTTAACTCTAAATACAGAAAATACTAAGGTCTAAAAGAATTTTAAGGGTTTAGAACAGATAACAAGTCTTTTTTAGAAGAATAGATAAGAGTACCTAGAGTCTTACTATTAACTCTATTAGGACTTATAACCTTATTAAGCTCTCTATTATATTAAATAGGAAGAAGCTATTAGTATTCTTAGACTTAGGACCATAAAGGAACTATATTTCCTTACGCAGATTATAGCTAGCTAGACTACACCTTTTATATAAAGAACACTTATATTAGCTCTAAGTAGCTAATAAAGATCTAGTACTAGAAGAAGTAGTTATAATACACGAAGTTAAGTGCGAAATTCTCTAGATATAAGAACACTATAAGTTAATATTACTAGACGTCTTAAGTACAGCTACTTTTAAGTTTGTATCAGGATTACTATAGTTATAAAAGTATAATCTATAGATTAATTAGGAAGATTAACAGCTTTTGTTTAAAGGGTGTAAATGCAGTATAACTATATGCCAGCCTACGCAACCTATGCTAGAGTTAGTAGATAAGAAGAAGATTAATAATATCTCTTTTAACTATTAGACGCGCTAAGATAGAGCAGTTAATTATGTAGACCTAGAAAGCTCTTCTATAAACATTAAGGAGAAAAATAGTGTAACTTCTACTATACTAGATATATACTGTTAGTACGCTAAGATGTTTAAAGAAGAGCTATCTGCAAAAGCGCTACCTAAGCATTAATCTTAGAATTGTGAGATTAAGCTCTAGGAATGGAAAGAACTACCCTTTAGGCCTATATACTAGTTATCTAAGAAAGAACTAAAGATACTAAGAGATAATATTAAGGAAAACCTTGTCAAATAATTTATTAGAAAATCTAAATCCCTAGCAGGATTTCCTATTCTATTTATACTAAAGAAAGACAGTAAACTACAACTTTGCGTTAACTACTAAAAGCTTAATAATATTACTATTCAGAATTAGTGCCTACTACTAAATATAACAGGACTATAAGACTAGTATTAGTAGTAAAGTTCTTTACTGCACTTAACTTACACATAGTATATAACCTAATACACATAAAGAAAGGTAAAGAAAAAAAAAAGTGTTTAGAACCTATTATAGATATTATAAGTACATAGTTATGCTATTTAGGCTAACTAATACACTAGCTGTTTGCTAGGCTCTTATAAACAATGTACTATAAAAACACCTAGATATTACTATAGTAGCTTACCTTAATAATATTCTAGTGTATAGTAAGATACTAGAAGAATATAAGGTCTATATATAATAAGTGTCAGAATACTTAGTAAAAGCAGACTTAAGGCTAATGCTAGAGAAGTGCAAATAGCATAAGAACAAGATAAAGTTTTTTAGCTATATTGTAAGAAGGTATAGAGTTAAGATAAGCAAAACTAAGATATAGGTAGTAAAAGACTAGCTAACACCTAAAACTGTTAAGATTACTTCAGAGTTTCTTAGGTTTATTAACTTTAACTGCTGCTTTATTAAGAATTACTCCCTTATAGCCTTACTACTTACTAAGCTTATATAGAAGGACGTACTGTTTAAGTAAGAATAAGCGCAAAAAGATACCTTTTAATTGCTTAAGCAAGTATACGTAGAACTACCTACTATAATAATATTTGAGAGCAGAAAACTACTTTAATTTAAAACTAATGCCTTAGATTTAGTATTAGAAGCATGCGTAACTTAAAAATAAGATAAACTATAGCACTTTATTACCTGCTACTTACGCAAGTTTATAGGCAAGTTTATAGGACCTAAAGAACACTATAATATATATAATAAAGAAGTCTTAGCAATTGTATTAGCTCTAGAACATTAGTAAGTTTACGCAGAAAGTTACTTAGACCTTACTATCTGTACAGACTTTGAGAACCTAGTATAGTTTACTATAACTAAGGTACTTAATTAGAGACAGGTTAATTAGGCTAAATTTCTAAGATAGTACAAATTTAAGATCCTATACACGCTAGGACAAGATAATAGTAGAGCTAATGCACTTAGTTAACAACACAACCTTGCAGAAGCTAAGATAATTAACAAACACGCTATACTTAGAGTTAATAAGAATAGATTATTAGGACTATTACAGCAGATTAATAACATAATACAGGTTTAAGCAGAACAACATATCCTGTTAGAAGTACTAAAAGAATTATAAAAAGAAATTATAGGTAGTTACTATTATAACCTACTTTACAGGCACCCTAGTATTATAAAAATAATAGAACTTATTAAGATACACTAAAAGTTCCTAAATATAAAAAACAAGGTTACTACGTACATTAAAGATTGTGTAGATTGCTAGAAAAACAAACATAGCATATATAGTAAATACAAAGAAGCATAGGTAATCGAGCTGCTTACAGCCCTTTAGATAAATATTATAATAGACTTTGTTACGCAGTTACCTATCTCTAAGAACCCTGTTACTAGATACAGCTACAACTTAATCTTTGTTATAGTAGATAGGTTCATAAAAGCTGCAGAGATAATACTCTTCTCATACAGCTATACTGCAGAGCAACTTACTTAGGTATTCTTAGACTAAGTTGTTAGGCATTACAGCATTTCTAAATTAATTATTAGCAATAGAGATAAGCTCTTTACGTTAAACTATTAGACTACGCTCTTAGCAGCTATAAGTACTAAGAAGAAGCTATCTACAGCCTATTATCTGTAGACAGATAAATAGACTAAACGTACAAATTAGACTATAGAAACATTTCTACAAATATACAGCAACTTGTAAAAAAGTAGAAGTAATAGTTAAACTAATTAATTATTTTTGCAGCACGAAAGTACAGTATATAACTACAATAAGATTAGACAAATAATCTATCTGATATTCAGATAGATTTGTCTCTAAGTTTTAGATAGACTTAACTCTGAATACTAGTAAAACACTTAGCTCAAACAATAGTTAGAGACAGTAGATTGCAACGTTTGTTGTAACGTAGTTTAATACACTAGTTCCATATCTAAAACACACTAATTTTTTAAATTATTCCAAAAACTTAGAAGTATTACATTACTATTTGCGTAAAAATTCTACTTAGTTTAGTAGAGTAATATAGTAGAAACTACTAGTAATTATAGAAAACGCGTTTTGGCACAATTGTAAACCAAGTGCTAAAAAGTTGATTGAGATAAATTTATTACGCTAGCTTCGCTAGTACTATATGCTTACTAAGCTTAGATAAGGTGCACTAACTAATAATGAATCTAGTCTAAAAGGAGCTAGTGTAATTTATAATATATTACTCTTAGTACTAATAGGTTTACACGAATTTAGTGTGTTTGTAAGTACTTTTTCAACTTCTAATATAGATATGAGATTAGTTATTTATAGTAGAGCTTAGGTAATATTTTATTTTGTTTATTAGATATGTTATCCCTTATTCTAGGTTTAGAAGTATTATATTACTTCTATCTTAGCTTCTTATAGCTTATACGAGAAACACTTAGAAATATTCTAGGTTACAATCTATTCGTTGCAACTTTCTTAAAAGTGTTTTTTATAATTTAACTCTTATTAAATTATTTAGCTGTAAGAATAGTTATATTGCGTAGTTTTAAAATTTTATATCAAACATTTTTTCTTTCTTAGTTGATAAGCTTAGTTAACTATAGACTTAATCTGCTTAAAGATATAAAGATTTATCTAGTGTTCTATATCTTTTTATTACAGCTAGCTTACTCTTAAACACCTATCTAGAAGAACTTCTATTATTAAGCTAATAGTAAGGATAGATAAGAAGTTAAAGAAATAGTAATATATTAAGGGAATAGCAACTAACAAAAGTAACTAGTTAAAAAGTTAGGTTACCTAGACTTAGAACATATATAGAAGCTAGTTACATACTTTAGAAGTTGCTACTAACTAGTATATAAGTACTATAGTTTGCTATGATTTAATTATTATAAAGAAGCACAACAAATAGGGGTATAAAACAAAAAGCAGTAACTAAAACAAGCCTAGTCCCTCTACTTGTAGCACCAAAAATTGTAACATACATGTTAACAAAATATCTTAATAGATTTAGTGTACGCGTCTTGCGTAAACCTAATAACAAGTAAGTTAAATAATAAGTAACTTAATAAGTTAAACACTAACTAACTCTAAAGTCTAAGTTAACAACAAACTGTAGTAGAAAAAGCTTAATGCCTACTAAATAGTTGTAATTCTATTGTAAACTAAACAATCTTAGCAGAATAAGGGGCATTGTAGGCAACAACCTCTTAACTAGAAAGTAGCTAATATTGCAAGAAGAGTCTGCAACACGCCGATATAGTTAATGTTTATAATTCTATAAAGTCCTTCTGTCTATGCTAGTGTCTGTACTTAATTACATTCTTTAACTTTCTACTCTAAACGCAGTACGCATAATAAATCTACAATTCTACTACTGTTATAAGCTTTTATTATAAGCACTAACCTCTAGGTTATAACTAAGACCTAAACTACTGCAACCTTAACTGCGCGAAAATCTGCTCTAAGTACATCAATTAGTGCCCTTGCGCCTATTAGCAACTAGGCGCTTTGTTAGCAATGTAGCATTAATTACATCTAACCCTTTCTTATTAACAGCATCTCTTATATTAAATTTAACATTAATAAAGTAATAAGAGTGTATGTATTTAGTTAGAGCGTTTTGTTAGCCCTTCTAACAACACTACAGCAGGCTGCAGATATAGCAAGACAGATTAGCACTATCCTATATATACTGCAGGCGCTAGGGACTTTTAAGAGCTATTTGTTTGTCTAAGAGGGTGTAGAGAGTCTAGAAGGGATAGAGTAGCTTAAGTTGCTGCTTCTTAGGTAATCTGTAATAGAGTTTTAAGCAAAAAAGGAGCAAGTTAGGGACGTAGGGATAATCGCTAGCTAGGTATAGATTTACAGGTTAATTGTTTTTTAGTTATATGTTGTTGTTTAGATAAACTAGCTTTAATACAGATGCGCTTTACTATAAAGAGGTAGATATAAATAACTATCTTTGTGTTTTAGTCACACTTAAAATTAATAATATGTTTTATTAAAGAACTAGTGCTGATTAATACCCTTGTAACGGTGCTGGTTCGTAGCGTATACTAGATAAGTGTCTTCTTAAACACTAATTAGAAAATCGAAACACAAAACGGCTAACGGCCAGAATAGTTTGCTATAGATTCTTTACTTAAGCTAAGAGTAAACTAGGTAGTAAGTAGGACATATATACTAATTAATACTACAGCATAATTACCTTTCTTAGCTAAATTAAGTTTCTCTAACTAAGCTATTTTATTTGCTAAATACAGTGCCTTTTACTGCCTACGTTTATTTACTTATTTTAAGATTTTCATGTTCTATAGTAACTATACTACTACAGTTACTAAAAAAGTTTTATTAGTTTCTACCTTCTTCTTATACTTCTTACAAGTTTTATTCAATAATATCTCAACTATATTTATATATAGCTTACTAGCCTTAGAACACTTAGTACACTTTAAACAGCTTAAACTATCTAGTATAATATAGTACTTGTATTCTTTAAAGAAATAATTATTGTAGAGAACTTTAGAGATCGTGTTAGCTAAATAGATTTTAGATATAAGACAGAGGTTATAAGTATATAAAAACACTTTAACTTATAGGTTACTAGATGCAGGAATTACAGATTATATAAATCTCTAAAATACAATTACATAGTTTAAGAACAAACTAAAAAAGACTAGATAATAGTGTTATGATTTTGTATAGAATAAGCAGCATAGTAATAAGAATTATCTAACTAGACTCTTAACTTCTCCTTAAAAGAATAATAAGTAGAGAAAGATAGAATACCTAGATTTATTATATAACTACTTATTAACAAGTATAATATTTATAACTGCTTGTCAAAGTATAGTGTAATATGCTAATTTATAAGCACTCTTATATATTTAATAAAACTAACTTTAGTTGCTTATTAACAACTAGTTAATCTCCTTAGTATATAGATTATAAGAACAAAACTCATACAGTTTATATTTAACCTTATTAATTAAGTTTGTCTTTAGAATCTTAACCTGCTTTAAAACTAGAAAGTACTTACTGTGCTACTTATTATACTCTAGTATTACAAGTTTAGCTTAGTTAATACTCTTTTAATCTTCTGTATCTTGTTTATACCTAAGAACTAATAGAATTAGTACTTGTAGTCTTTAACTAGAGTATAACTCTAACACTATAACCTTAATTAAAGTTACTTCTAAAGTTCTAATAGGTAGGTAGTTAAGTGTTCTAGTATATTTCTCTTACTACTCTTCTAGTACTACGCTAGCAAATAGGTACAGTCTAGGTAAGGGTTTAGTACATTACGTAAGGTACCCTAGCTTAACCTAGCCTCTACCTATGCTAACCTCCTACTAAGAGGGTTAGAGCTAGGTAGGGTCTATTTATAGTAGGGGTAGGTAAAGAGCAGAGTCTATATATAGTAGGGGTAGGTATAGGGTAGAGTCTATATATACTAGAGGTAGGTATAGAGTAGAAGCTGCATAGACTAGTAGTAAGAGTTAGGTACATTACGTAATAGTATGTATATACTTAAGAAGCTGCTTCTTTACTTTTAATTTATAGTGTAGGGTTTAAAAATCTATTATATATATTTATTATAGAAGTAATAATAGATAACATGCAAGTATATTTATTAAATAATCTAATTGTATAAGAACCTAGAATACCTGCACATAAGCATAAACTAACTTAGCACATCTAAATAATTAGATAGTCCTAGCAAGAAGCTTTTTATAGTATTACCTAGCTAAAGTTATATCCTTGCTTATTATAGTTACCTACTTAGTATAAATAGCATTAAAGTTAACATCTATTTATATTAGCTATATTTTCCTAATATAGAGCTTTTATATACCTTTAAAGATACTAATAAGAAAAGATTCTACAGCTTCTTTAAGAGCCTTTAGAGCTACAGCTCTAAAGTATAAACTACTCTTAAAGTCTTACGCAATTTTACAAACTAGGTATAAGAATACTCCCTTAGGAATAATTATATTAGTAGACATCTAGTATTAACAAATTTTCTTAAAGCGTAACAGCTATGGTAGAATTAGTAACTAAATATAAAAAAACACTGTAATAACTTACTACTACACTTTTTACAGCGCTTAGCCCTAACTATTATAGGTGTTATAGTAGGCACCTTGCAGGCAGCCTTAGCAGAAAGAGCTTTTCTAGGTGCTTTACTACTAGTTCTAGGATTACCTCTACTTCAAGTTAGCCTTGCTGTATTCTTACAGCCCGTAGCTATAGTACTAATTATAATAGAAGGCTGTAATAATAAAGAGCCAGTGTAGAAGAGTTGTTGTAGTGTAGTTGTCTGCAGTAGTATAGTTATAGAAAGAGAGTATAGTTATAAGTAGATAAAGGTAAAAGTAAGATTTATTAATAGTTAAATTAGTTAATATACGCGCAGAGGTCTGTACGCTACTAGAGATTATTATATTATAAGTACTTAAATTTAGTATATCTATTAGCAGCGTGCTTAAACTCTAAGCTTATAATAGAAATCTTTAATAACTTGTTAGCCTATAGAGCTAAACGCAAGAAGTTATCCTATTCTATTCTTAACCTAATATAACAAATATTTGCTAATCTGTAGTAGTTTACAGCACTAAGCAAATTTTAATATTTGCGTTTAGGTTTGCACCTAGTAGGGCTGCTGCCTAGCGTAAGAATACTAAAATCTAGTATATATAAGAAGGACTCACAACGCCTATATATAAAGAAGACTATAATAATAATCTATAAAAACTTACAGGTAGTATAAAAACGCTATACGTATTCTTTTAATACTAAGTATATTAAGATTAGAGCTATATACATAATATTATAACTAATATAAAAAAATACTATTGTATTAGCGCTAGTAGAATAAATAGGGCTTAACTACATGCTATCTAGTAAAATACACTTACCTAGAGCTTACTAGCACTATAATACAACTACTAACATTACTATACTTCTACACTACTACACTACTCTACTCTTTCTATATAAGCACTATCTTATTATAGGCCTCTATTATAGTTAGCACTATAGATCTTAAGCTTAAGGATATTGAGAAAGGGGAGGAAGAAGAGATAACAACTTTAGCAATTACTATAGGCACTTATATACTACCTAGCTTTACTACTAAAGAGTAGAATAAGCTTCTCTAGGTACTTATTACAGCCTATTATAATAGTTAGCGCTAATAATACTAGAGTTTCTACTCTTAGGATAATAAGATTAATTATATTCTCAACTCCTAAGGCTAAGCTAAATCTGCTAGCTAAAAGATTAGCACTATAATTCTGTTTAAAGGTAAACTTAGTAACAGTACCTACGCAATTTAGCAGAGAGACAGAGCTGCAAGCATTACTAGAGAGGAGTTAGCTGTTAAGAAGGCAGAGAATACTAACTAGTTAGCAAAATTTTAAGCTAGAACAAAGCTAGAACAACTACCAGCTTATTAGTTAGCAGCTTTTAAAACATAAGCTGTAATAGTAGCTAAGGCTAAGGGAGATTTTGCTTAGTAGTAATTTAAGTTATCTACTAGTAGTAAGTTATTACAGCTTCTTATTATAAACGTGTACTAACTCTCAACAGCTAAGTAGCTATAAAACAAGCTAAAGGCTGTCTATAAGAAGTATAATAGTTTAGAGCATAAAATTAATCTTTGTATATACTAGATTACTCTTAGTAACTGTATAAATGTTGCTATAGATAAGCTAGCAACTAGTAATACTCCCTAAACCTAAGGCTAAGATAAAAAACAGCTCTTTTGCAAAGTCAGCGTGCTTAGGAAGCTACTTTAGCAAGGGTATAAGCAACGTCTTTAGGAGCTTACAAGTAATACTTTTGAGAGTAAAGAAGAGAAAGAAAAGTAGATTACCTTCTAAGATTAGATATTGCCTAAGAGTATAGCAATTAGGACTAATAACAACTAGAAGTAAGTTATTATATCTTATTATTATATCTACTTACTAATTATATTAGGGAAACTAATCCTCTACATCTCTTAGATAGAATAGATAGTAATATTTAGCTTTTAGGCTACTGCCTATATATTACAGCTATTAATAAAGATAAGTATAAAAAGAAGATTAAAGAATCTAATACTAAGCTTAAAAAGTACTTTTAGTCTATACTAAATAAGTATAAGACTAATAAGCAGTACTACTAGGCAATAGATAAGGCAGATAAGGCAGATAAGGCAGATAAGGCAGATAAGGCAGATAAGGCAGATAATAATAATAACAAGATAGAGATAGAGAGTAACTAAGATTAGATATATCTCTAGCGTTATAGCCTAGTATTACAGCTAATTAACACATCTAATACCTATTGCACAGACTTCTAAGACATCTAAATCTTTAAACTTCCTTATCTCTACCTAACTAACAGCTTAATATAGTAAATTAAATCTATAGTTAGCTCTTATTCTACAGATAATTACTAGCGCTTTCTCTAGACATTATATTTCTAGAGTTGTAGCTTCCCTTTCTACAATGTAATTTATACATCTCTCTTACCTCTAAGCTTATTACACAAACTTCTTACAGCTTCTTATTATATATATAGCATTACTATCTCTAAACCTAGAGTTCTCTTACTTTAGATTACCTAGAATCCTTTTATCTTATATAATTTTGTCTTATTAACTTGTTAAAGGTGCCTTTTTAAGTCTAGTATCTCTTCTTAAGCAGTAATATTCTATAGACCTAGATTACTAAGAGTAACTTACAGCCTAGAATAAGTAGTAGGAAAGCACAATATAGGGAAGTAATTCTACAGGTAGAAAACTAAATTAGAATGCTCTATCTTGCTTTAGTAAAGTCTAGAAGAACTATAGAAAAGCTGCTAAGATAGAAGATAGTTACCTACACGTTTACTATTATAACTGTAGCCTAGTACTCTAGCACCTAGCTATAAAAGCTGTAAGGACAAAGTACCTACTTTAGCACCTTAAAACTTAAGCCTGCAGAGGAACTAAAAGTTCTACTTATACTTTACTAGACTCCTAAACACGTCTACACACTACACGCTAAAGAAACTAGAATTAATATTCTACTATTTTAGGATACTCTTATTTAGCCTTTAAAGAAGAGCTTGTTTGCTTTATTATTAACAATAACATTGCTTTCTAAGCAGTTAAACATCTAACTTTCTAATCCTTTATCTGCTTTCTCAGTCTAGAAGCTGTAATAATATCCTATTATAAATTTAGCTAGATGTTCTAAGCTTAGTTTAAGGCTGCTACAGACAGACTTCTCTAAGATCTTAGATTAAGTACTAAACTGTCTATTGCATTAGACGTCTAGACAGTAAGCAATTACCTAAGTTTCCTAGCTATTAAGGGCTACTATATTAATAATAGCTAGAAACTATAAGAAGTTCTTTTAGACTTTATTCTAATATATAGAAAACATATAGGCTCTTCTATAGTATAGCAGGGTCTCTAATTTCTACAGAGAACTAGAATATTAAGATATCTGTTAGGTGTTAGTTATAATAACATAAGTAATAACAGTACTTTAACATAGTTCTTACAGGGCTTGCTAAAAGAGCATAACATTACTTAGAATAAAGAAGAGAAAACTATCCCTTGTTATGCATATATTATTAACCTTTCTATGTAAGACATTATACTACATCTTAAGCTTAATATACTAGAAGAGATAGAGAATGTAGAAAGACTATAAAGACGTTATATTTAAGGCATTGCTAAGAATATATCTTTTCTAAACTCTCTTTATAAGGTATTTATTCTTTATTATATACATTTATTATATTGTAAGTACTATACAGATCTAAGCTATCTGTAAGGCAGACTTTACAAGCACAAAAGAAAGCAATCTAGAAAGCTAATTAATTTAAAAAGAAGTAAACAAAATAGCAGACAGAGAGCTATAAGAGGGCAGAGATAGCTACCTACTTATAGTAGGTAGGCCTAAGCTCCTAGGTAGCCAGTAAAAGAAGGCCTAAGGCTCTTAGTGCTAAGTAAAAGGAGAATAGAAGGAAGCTGCTAAGGTAAAAGGCACCTACTAGTAGGTTGTGCTATTTTATCTTAGCAGAATCCCTAACACGTGCCCCCCCCTACTAATAGCAAAGTCTCTTAAGCTAGACACTAGTACTAAAGAAAAGAGAGAGTTAAAACAAGCTAAACTAAGGTAGGAGTACAGGAAAAGGTTAGTTAAAAGGAATAGAAAGTAGGTAAACAGTTAGTAGGAGCCCCTAGTTAAAATAGCAGTTAGCGTAGAATAGAGGTTTATAGTTTATATAGCGCTGCGCAGGTCTCTCTACATTCCTATATAAAAAACTAACTTCTAAGATTTTTTCTGCTGTATAAACCTTGCAACGCGAAAATTGTCTCTAAAGCTAGTTAGAGTATTAATAAGGGAGAGTAGTGCTAGCCTATAGTAGTTTATAGGTAATAGATTATTAATTGTTCTAATAGGGAGTTAAGCTATTAATTAAGCGCTAGTAGCTCACTTTTTTAATTATTCTATCAGTGTTTAAGCTAGCAATTAGCAGTGTTAGCTTACTCTATTAGGGGTTAAGCTAGTAATTCAGTAGAAGTAGATTACTTTTAATTATTGTACTAGTAGTTTAATTACTAAGATTGTAAAGTAACGCTAACTAATAATATTTAAGTAATACTAGATACGCTATTTCCCTAAAATCTGCTAAAAGATTAGAGTCTAGGAGGTCTTTTAAGCGTAGAAATTGTTGTAATATACTTATTAAACTAAAGTTGCTTCTAGCTCTAAATTAGCTAATTTGCATCTGCATCTGCATTAGAACTAGGTTCTTAGCTGCCTTTTTTAGAATATTAGCTATTATAGTTGTATACGTAAGATTCTAGATTACAATTAGCTTCTTCTAGATTCTAGCTATTATAGTTGTATGCTTTAGAATCTAGATAATAATTAGCTTCTAGACTATAGCTATTAGAGCTGTATGCGTTAGCCCCTGCATAGTTATATGCCTTAGAATCTAGATTACAACTGTCTTCTTCTAGATTAGGGCCCTTATAGTTATATCCGTTAGAATCTAGATTATAACTGCCTTTCTCTAAATTGTAGCTATTAGAATTGTACTTATTAGTATAGTTAGTTTAATTTAGGTTTAATTAGTAGCTGGCTTAAGAGTTAAAAGAGGCGTTATAGCTAGAGAATCCCTAGCTATTATCTAATTAGTATCTATAATTGTTATCTATAGAAGTATAGCCTAAGGAGTAATTTTCTATAGTTAGTAGTTAGCTGTTAGTTAACGTAAAGTCTTCTTCTAAGCTAGTACTATAAGAGTCTAAATTAGTAATATAGGCTCTTAGAGGTAGAGGCGTCTATAGGCAGTAGTATAGAAAATAGTATAAGACTATACTAGTTAAAATAGTAGCTATTGGTGTTAAAAGTAGAATAGCATCTGTTATTATTAACAGTGCCTCTTAGAGTGTAAATATAAGAAAGGTAGAGAGTTAAGCAAGCTTCTCTAAGTTAAAGGCGCTTAAATAGTTAGCAGTAGTGCTCTATAGTATCCTAGTAACACCTAGCAAGAGCCTTTTATAATCTAAGCAGTTTTCTAGATTATACTGCTGCTAGAATGCTTACAGAATTATAATAGAATGTTCTTATATTACTAGAGTCTATTAGTACTAGGCAGCCTTAGCAATATTATTATGTAAGTTTGCTTCTAGGCAGCTTATACTAAAGGTGTAGTTAAGTGTTAATTCTAGTTAAGTAAGAAGTAAGTTAGGTAGTTAGTAGGAAAAGCAGAGCACCTAGTGCTTAAAGTAGTAGAAAGGGCTAAGACTAAGAGCTAAGTAAAAGAAGAAGTGTGTAGTAAAAGGATACTAAACTAGGAAAAGGTATAGAGTAAAAGAAGCTAATCTAAAGCTAAGTTACTTTGTAAAGAGATGCTAAAAGGTTAGCACTAGACTACTTAAAAGGCGCTAGAATAGTAAAGAGGGGTGCTAGACTACTTAAAAAGCGCTGAAATAGTAAGAAGAAGAGGCGCTAGACTACTTAAAAGGCGCGAGAATAGTAAAGAAGAGGCGCTAGACTACTTAAAAGGCGCTAAAATAGTAAAGAAGAGGTGCTAGACTACTTAAAAGGCGCTAGAAATAGTAAAAGAGAGGTGCTAGACTACTTAAAAGGCGCTAAAATAGTAAGAGAAAAGTAGAAAGCGCTGGACTACTTAAAAAGGCGCTAAAACTAGGTAGGAGAAGGGCGCTAGACTACTTAAAAGGCGCTAAAAGAAAGACAGGCTAGTACTCTAAAGCCTAAAAGGAGGTAGAACACTTAGCGTACTAAGGTTTAGCAGCTAGTTTATACTTAAAGAAGCGCGCAGGTAAGGCTAATCTGTACTTAGAAACAGGTACTTACTACCTATACAAGAAGAGGATAGAAATTAAGAAAAGAAGCTCTAACAGCTAGAGCTACCGCTTAGTTAAGAGATAGCTTACTAAACTAGGCAAAAAATTGTGCAACCTTTAGTAATAGTAGCTAACTACTTTGCTAAATAAAGACAGAAGCCTAAGAGAAAAGCTTAGTTTTAAGCTGTTAGGTCTGCTATTATATAAGGTAGACTTTATAAGTATAAAAGAAAGCAATCTAGAAAGCTAATTAATTTAAAAAGAAGTAAACAAAATAGCAGACAGAGAGCTATAAGAGGGTAAGGATAGCTACCTACTTATAGTAGGTAGGTCTAAGCTCCTAGGTAGCTAGTAAAAGAAGGCCTAAGGCTCTTAGTAATAAGTAAAAGGAGGATAGAAAAAAGCTGCTAAGGAAAAAGGCACCTACTAGTAGGTTATGCTATCTTATCTTAGCAGAATCTCTAACACTATCTACATTATAATAGACATTTTACTATAATAATTTTAGAGATTTCTTACACTAGAAAGCAATTTACTAGTAAATTAACAACTTATAGTTATCTAAGATACTAAGACTAGGTAGAACTCTATATACAATATATATAAGCGCGTACTAAAGCTCTAGCCTTATATTAATAAATAGCTAGAGCAAAAAATTACACTTAAGGCTACTAGTTACAAAGAACGTGCTTCTACTTATATTAAGGGAGTAGAAGCTAATTTTAAAGACCTTAAGAAACATTAACTTATAGTAACTAAGTAGCAGTACCTACAGGCTGTTATAAAAATGCTATAAGAATTTAAAAAAAAGCAACTAATACTCTAATAAGACTTAAAGACGGTAAATTCCATATATCTAGAAAATATACAACTAACTATTTAATTACCTAGAATAGATAATCTATAAGGTTAGAAATAACTTTAGTTAATCTAATAACTTAGAATAGCTTAGAGTTATAAAGGTAGCTGCAGAAATAGGTACTATAAAACTATCTAAGTACAATTTAACAATAGGTAAGAGTTAAGGTTTCTTATTTAACTGTATAACTATCTTAGATCTAATATAGAAGCTTACTGCGTATAAGGTAAAGTTATTATAGTTATTTATTACATTTCTCTACTAACTGTCTACTTAGGACAAATCCTAGGCCTTCTAAGACATATATGTATACTAAGACTAATTCTTTAACTATATAGCGCGTTATAATAGTATTAGTCCTAGTAGCTCTATAGTAGCACAAAACACTCTTTTTTAGGAATTTAGAGAAGATAATTAGTTCTAAAGGTTAGTAATAACTACCTAGTAAGCTAGCAGGAACTTCTTAAGTTTAGGTTTATCTAACAAGGATAGGTGTTAAACTTAGTAAGAAGGTAAGGCCTATCTTAGCACTCCTCCTATTTAACTAGTAGACAACTTTAATCTGCTAGAATAGTAGAAGCTAAATACTATAAATTACCTATAACTTACTTATATAGCAAAAGATGTACTTATAGTAATACTTATAGAAGTAGGAGTTAAGCAAGTGTTGAATACTATAAGAGATATAATTAGAGATTAACAGCACAGGCTAAAGGCTATAAAGATATACTAGATTATAATTCTTAAGGATTATTTCTCTCTAGTGCAGTAGTAAGAGGGGGAGAAGAAGAAAGTAGGCTCTAAAATAGATAAGGTATAGAATCTTTATAAGCTACCTGCTTGTTCTAGTATAGATATAGAGGATTACTGTAGTATAGATACAGAGGTATATTTAAGTAAAGATACAGACAATTATACTAGTAAAGATAGAGAGGTTATAGAAGTAGAATATAACAGCAGTAGTGCTAAGAAAGAGCCTCTAGTAACACTATCTTAGCAAGAAGCAAGACCTTAGAAAAGAGCTAAGCTAATACAGTACTAGTAAATCCTAGATTTATAGTTGTAATAAATAGCTGTTATAACTATCTCTTACTATAACTGTAATAAATAGCTGTAATAACTATCTCTTACTATAACTAAAATAGATAGCTATAATAACTATCTCTTACCTTATACTAGTTCTCTAGTACCTTTACTACTTATATTAGTTGTATATATTTAACGCTAGAACTAAAATAAGTGTACTACCTACTCTTACTATACTCTACTCTACTCTACCTTTACTACTAGTCTATGCAGCTTCTACTCTGCTTCTACTACTAGTCTATACAGCCTCTACTCTGCTTCTACTACTAGCCTATGCAGCTCTTACTCTACACCTACTACTAGCCTGTGTAGCCTCTACTCTACCTCTACTACTAGCTTATACAGCTTCTACTCTACCTTTGCTACTAGTCTATATAGCCTCTACTCTATACCTACTATAACTTGTTACTCTATAGTACACTGTACCTATTTAGTAGCGTATCTAGTACTAATAAAGTAGTAAGGTTCTAGAGTTTAGTCCTAATATTTAATTAGTTGTTGTTACTAGTATATAGCTTAATACTGTATTTACCTAGATACCTAGCAGCGTTATTAAACATCTTACTTATTAATCCTTGTTTTAGTAATTAAATCTAATTACAAGAAGCTAACCTCTAAGGAAATTTGCTAGTAAAATATAAGATAGATTTAATAGAGAACAACCTCTAGGGCAGAGGTTGTAGAGTTTTTATAACCTTATTTTAGACATGTTAGCTCTGTAGCAGGGCTCTAGTCTATGCTAGAGAGCGTGGGCTAGAGTAGTGCTAAGGCGGTGTACGCCGAGGAGCCAGCACCTGGGCCTAGCCCGTTACACCCTACGTTAACCTACAATCGTCTTACTGCATTCGCTCTAAACCAGCTCTTTTATTACTACACTATAATACAACTTCGGTATGTAGAGACATGCTGCAAGTGCCTATGGTTTCCCCATCGAGAGCTAGCACTGCCACCTCGGCAATCGAGCGTGCAAGTTCCCCAGCTTCCCCACACTTTCGGCGCTTTTACACATAATCCCCGCAAATCAGCGACAAAGAGAGCTGCCGTCATCTTGGATGTTGCTTAGGTTCTGCTTAGGTTCTGCTTAGGATCTTCTTGTTGCAGTAATTTATCCACCATGATGGCGATCGACTTGGGAGTAAAAATTGGCTGTCACTGAGGACTACTATATAAGAGGGAGGTTGCAATATAACAACCAGGATTGTACTGCGTTGCCCTGTGGCCAAAATGTTTCTGCTTCAACTGTTGGCGAGCGGCCTGCTGGCCTCTGCCTTGCCTCATGTTCTCAGCCATGCTATCAACAAACCCGCAAAGCTACGCACAGTCGTTACCACCGACATGGAGTCTGACGACTTGGCCTCGCTGGTTCGATACATCTTGTATACCAACGACCTCGAAAACCAGGGTCTCGTCTACACATCCAGCAAATACCACTGGGAAGGCGACGGCAAAGGCACCGAGTTTTTCCTGCCCAACCGCGAATACAACACCTCGCAGACATCATGGCGCCCGACCGGTACAACGACCATCGAGGACCACCTCCTCAAGGCGTATGCAGAAGTGTACCCCAACCTCCGCCAGCACGACCCTACATACCCAACGCCCGAACACCTCCTCTCCATAACCAAGATCGGCAACGTCGAGTTCGACGGCGAGATGGCCAAAGACACCGAAGGCTCAAACCTCATCAAATCCCTCCTCCTCGACAACGATCCCCGCATCCTCTACCTCCAAGCCTGGGGCGGCACCAACACGATCGCGCGCGCTCTAAAGTCCATCTCCGACACGCACTCGTCCTCGCCGCACTGGAACGCAACCAAAGCGTCCATCTCGCGCAAAGCCGTCATCCTCGCCAGCGGCTTCCAAGACAACACATACGCAGAGTACATTGCGCCCAACTGGCCCTTACTGCGCGTCGAAGAGCTATCCAAAGCCTACGACACATGGGGATTCAACTGCAACAGCGGCGCCGGCAACGTGCGCGGCCTCCCAGCCAACAACGCGTACTTCCAGGGCGCGTGGACCAAAGCGCACATCCAGACCGGTCCGTTGGGGAGCTTGTACCGCTCATGGCTGGACGGACAGACGACGTTCGGGGGCGGCGATCAACTAGATGTATTCGGCGACGCGGAGCAAGCGGGCTCGGGATGGTGCCAGCCGCTTTCAAGATACTCGTTCCTATCCGAGGGGGACAACGTCGCTTTCAACCCGCTCCTCACCACCGGGCTGCAAGACCCCTCGAGCGCGCAGCTGGGCAGCTGGGGTGGACGGCGGGTGCAGAACAGCTCGAGTCCCGATCTGTGGGTGTTGGTCGAGCGCGAAAAAGCAGTGGATGGTGCTGAGGTGCGTGGCTGGACGACGGACCGCTGGGTTGCGCACGCCCAGAACGAGTTCGCGGCCAGGATGCAGTGGACGCTTACTGGTGACTACGGCGCTGCGAACCATGCGCCTAGTGTGAAGATCAGTGGCAGCAAGACGGTAAAAGCGTGTGCTGGGTCCAGTGTTGATGTCGCGGCTCGAGTCGGCGATCCGGATGCTGATCGAGTTACTGTGACGTGGTGGCAGTATCGCGAGGAAGGGTCGTATCCGGGTGTTGTAGATGTTGTGCAGGGAGAGGGGAACAGCGCGACTGTGAAGATGCCTGATGATGCGGAGAAGGGGCAGACGGTGTCGATTATTGTGCAGGGTATGGATGATGGAGTGTTTCCGTTGACGCGGTATGATCGTGTCATTATTGAGGTAGCGTGAAAAAGAATACTTGTAGTGTAGACGCCAAAGTCGATGTTGGTTATTGGTGCACGGCGATATGTACGCACCCACCCCAGATTCGTACCAGCTTTGCAATACTACAATCTAAGTACGTTACTCACAAGCAAGAGATTCTAATTAGCAGCTATAGCTAGTTAACAGTAAATAACAGGTTAGGTAACAGTACGCAGGGCAAAACATAATAACTATTAAAAAGTAGCTGATCATTTGCCTGCCTGTATTTGTAGTCTTTGTTAATAAATTAACGTCCTAAATTTGAGTAGGTGTGTACATATCGCCGTGCATTATAAATGCCTACTGGAAGACTTGATCTGAAAAAAATAGCCCTGGTTCGTCGACGTGCAACGATGTTTGGTGCGACTTACGTCTGATTGGAATGTAGAGAAGCGTGAGAGTAGTCTTTTTCTGAGGAATCCAACATCGTTGATAGGGAGATGATTCAATTCTCTAGTGCTCAGGAATAGACATGCTGACAATTGAATTTATAATGTAACTTCAAATCTACTAAACGCTCGCGAGAACCTTTGAGATCGAATGGAGTTTTCCCAGGCAGAAAATTCTTCCATTCCAACACATTCGTACTCCACAGAAGAGCCCCCTTTTGCAAGTAACCGACCACCAAGAGATCTTCGGGTGAAAAAATTGTAGTTAATAATAAAAATTGAATCGTTTTTTTCGTTATCATAAAATCTCCTCAAACCATCCAGGCTTCCTAAATGCGCTAAAAACTCACGACAGCCTGCCCAAGCACAACCTCCCTCATTCCGTCTTACAGCTGGCACTGCACCCATCTCCATCCTCGTTATTCCCATCATCGCAATCCTCCCCATTCCCCTTATCAACCACGCCATCTCCACACACACCTGTACAGTCATCCCCATAAATAGTACACACCCTCTTCGCATCCTGGACAGTCGGAAAAGTATGATGTCTAGGCGGCGGAGTAACGCCATCCTTCGCCACAATAGCCGGGCCATTACCGCCTGCGAATTCATAGGGCCCGTAGTGCATGATGGAAAGCGAGTCATACGGTCCCGACCACTTTGCTTTGTCGTCGGCTAGTCTGGCAAAGTTGCATCCGTTGCCGCTGCAGTTCTCGCTGCAGTCGTTTGGCCCGTCCGAGGATTGCATCACGTTGTCGCAGTTGATGATGACGTAGTCGTCGCGGTCTGGGCGCGTGTGCTCGTGGTATAGACCGAGGGCTGGAGTTGGGTAAGCACGGCAGGTGGGTGGGGGTCGGGGGTTACTTACTGTGGCCCAGTTCGTGGGTGTAGGTTCCGGCGCCGCCGCAGTCGTTGTCGAGCATGATTTGGTTATGTCTGCTGTTCTGCGATCTGCCGATCGGACTGTAGCATGAGCCCTGTCCCTCGGTCGGGACTAATGTTACGATGTCGTCCTCCATTGATTCGCCTGGTTCGTTTTCGTTGAACTTCAGGAAGGGTAGCATGTCTGTCCACCTCTTCGTCGCCTCTGTCCAGGCCTCCAACCTGCCCATCCCCTTCGCATCTTCGGACTCCCACTTGTATTCGATGCGGCCGGCGGGCCAGAGGGATTGGTTGTCTGATTTGAAGACGGAGAGGGAGCGTCTCTGTGCGTTCGAGTCGTGAATAAGGTCTTCTTCGGTGGCGAAGATAACGTCGCCGTGTGTGATGGCGAGCCCCCTCTCTACAAAGTAAGACATGCGCTTCGTGGCTGGTGGGGATCCAACAGAGTCTGTCTTGAACCTATGGGAACCGCTTGGGACTGGCATATCGATGGTGATGAGTTTTCTGATCGGACCGGGCTTGACACCAGGGTAGGCTGCGGCTGAGCTGACCATAGCGAACAGCACCGCGAGCGCCACAGATGATGTGTACATGACTGAAGTATGAGTTTGGTAACGATTGAAGTGAATGCAGCGAGTTCACACAGTGAAGTGGTGTTCTCATGGTCTTGCTGTTCACGCTGTACTTATATTGCCTAACGGCCAGCAACTCAAACTCATGCGCAAGATTCGAGAGACAAACCATTGCCTTCGCAATCTAGATGGTTCGACGGTCGTTTTCGCAGATGAAGTGTGTTTCAATCAATCGGGCACTAGCGAAGGCACTAACTTTAGTTGACGCGACGGGTATCTGAAACTCGTGACAAGCAGGGACCGGACCTTGTTCGAACGATGCATTTCCCCATGTTTGTTTCGCTTCAGTAATGCAGTGCATATACTAGGAACACACGTGTCTTCCAGAATGAATTTTCGTATCAGAACAGAACGGCTCGTAATGCCACCACAACCGATGGAAATGCAATTGAGTCCAGCAACAGACTGCTTGGAGACCACCCTCGTGCATTCTTCCCACGGGCAGGGTGATCGTGAAAAGCACCAGCACATATGATGTGTCTGTCACTAAGCACGAACCAACATGTCAAGTTGTCCGATGACAGAATCAAGTTTCGAAACATGCGCTGCTGAAACATCCGCTACTGGTCATCCACCTGTCATTATCAACCTGCCGCCATCAACTACACAGTCGGTGTTGTTGGCAGGATTGTTGAGCACACACTAGAAGACTTAGTCAATTTCAATCCACTACTGGTCCCGCTTTTATTTTGACACCAGAGACGCTCAACTGCTCATCATAGCTGCAAGATAGATCGAGAACAATTCAGAAACAACCGGCAGCCTTGTTGAGATGATGTGTGGAAAGCAAACAGCTTCACGGTCAGACTTTAACAATAGTAAAGCCCTCATACTGTAGCATCGAGTCAGAGAAAGCGTCCCGAGGAGCTGCACAAGCAGATCACGTACTGCAGAGTAACAGTGATGATCTAAAAACCTTTCTGCGGACTGTCAATCTGTTAACAAGCAGAGTGGCGAGCTAATAGAATAGGCTTTGCAGGGGTAAGTTGCGGGAGACTTTCTTCGCTTAAGGCGCGGAGGGTGAGATGAGGTGCAGTAAAACACGGGGTGTGAACCGAGAAGCATGTCATCACCAGAGCACAGAGCCTCCATGACGCTCGAGTCTAACAAAGGTACATTGGCAACGTGAGCTCGAAACAGCCGAGGTTGGTTCAACACAGCAGTACCAGTGGCTGAAGACCGAGGAGGCACCGACTACAGTATGGGGTATCGCTGCTGAATGAAATTGCCAAGAGTTATGTAGGTCTCAACACCCAACATACAGCGATAGAAGAGCCGAACACTTACTTAGTGCAATGTAGCTTATACCTCGAGACGGGTAGAAACCCAAAAGTCTTTAGAAGTGTGTCCTTTGAATGGATCGCTAGCTTGCGGTTCTGAGACAGAGACCGCGCTAGGGGTTTGAGCCTAGTCATGAGCTGCTGCTGTACCCGGTTCTGCGCAGGTCAGATGGGAGATCGCGAACGTCATATGAAGGAGTTTTTACTGTAGAGTATACTCCAAAAAATTATCTCAGCGTTACAGCGGGATTTTGAGACTAGGCCTCGAGTACAGCGGCAAGAGACGAAACAACAGATCAAGACAATCTTGTTAATATCAGTACCTGTATATACTTTCTTAATTGTCTTGTTGTGTACATAAAGAGCAGCGTTTTTCAACGTCGTTGGAATGAGGAAGGTGAATGAAAACGCCAGTGTCTAAGATTTCAAGTGCAACGTCAGCAATACTTACGTGCAGTGGCTGCTGGGGGAAACTGCTCACAAATGCGGACATAGCCAAGTTTGAGAGGGAGATCACAGCATCTATGCTAATATCAGTCGTTGGAGCTAACATGATCAGCTTTATTTGATCCGAAAATTCTGTGCTGGTCAAGGCCTTTGCTCTGTTTTCTCGCAATCCACTTGTTAGAAAAGAAAAATGATCATAACGGATCTCGTGCTACGAGTGAGCGGTTTGTGTGTCTGTTAGTGTGCTTGAACTTGATATGAGCAACCCGCTGGCATCTCGCTAAGCCATTTCTTTCGGTTTCAGCTATTCAGGCCGAGATCCTAAACAGTGTGGGCTCATGAGTCTTGCAACTTAATGCAAGACAGCACTTGAGTAATGATCGTCCTTCGGCTTGGCCAATGATCATTCCATTGCCTTGTGAATACATGTCTACGCGCAAACCCCGTTTGATGGCAAAAGGTCTGCTGATACAGTCTTTGCAGTTAGTCACGAGAGCGGCGTCAATAGTTCAGGGTCTCTTAACATCCCATTACTGTATATCCTTCTGACAGTCAACTCTTCTTCAGTTGTTTCTGCTGTTGACAACGGGCCAGACATGATCCACTTTAATATATCGTCGCATCGGTCAGTCGATTTTTTTTTAGATTGGGGACTGAAAGTTGACGAGTGGCTTCTACGATCGAGATTGGAGAGGAGAGCGGGGACCACGTTGGGCATGGCCCATCCTTGCCTTTTGTTGCACCATGAGATTCGAACGATATTGGCTTGCACGATGATCCTTCCTCTACTGACTCGACCAAGACGATTACATCCACAGTGGCATCCAGAATGCGAATGGGCGCTGGATTATCATTGCCGGGTGATAGACCACGTCAAATCCCTCTCTATGCTTACCCAACTCCAACCTGGAGCCCTGTACTTTGCTGCACGTTCAATATCATAATTATATCTGTTTTGAGTGAGAATCGATAGTTCAAAACAACGATCAATGCAGTTTCCTGCTCCAGTAGCTGGCTAGATATTCGTCTTTAGTTATGGCACGAACTCGAGATGCAACGTCAGCGAGTGCAGGCAGCTTGTCATCAGCAATCATCAACTTGCGATGAGCATGATGGGCAAAAGTATTGTACCAGAGCACGATTGAACTCTGGCGTAGTGGACGATCTAAGGAAGTGTAGAAGATATAGTCGTTAACTCGATTCACCGTTATACGGGTCATTCTGAGAGACTGGCCGTAGAGGCGTCTGAAGGCGTTGGAATCCCGTGTTCCCGATCTCGGTCTACCGTTGGTGAGACGTTCTCTGGCCCAAAAGTGATAGTTATACAGTTTTCATGGAGTCAGTCGAGACTGAAGCCATGTCGTCGTAGAAAAAGACCACGTTCGAGTTTCGTCATCCGCACTGAATTTCTGATCTGGTGGGGTGTTTGTGTTGAAAGAAGACAGCAGATCAAAGGAGCATAATGAAGTGATCGATCGTCCAGTGTTTTAGATCCTGTAGGATCTGAAAGTCTATACAGCCTTTCTGATGCCCTTACAAGAAGCTCGATTTATGTTCCCAGGGAATGTTCGCAATTCGTAGGTCTAGCTGCGCCATGATTCCGGGGTTTACAGAGGTTGCAGAACGACAAGACATTTGCACGCAAGGAGTGGAAGAGTGACAGAAGTGATCAATCTGAGAAATGCCTTTCGAGGGGCATGTTGTCTCACTGTGCGTGATCAGGCTGCTCCACGTGGATTCTGGACAACAAGAACACAGGGACATGTTGCTGGTAGACTCAAAGAAACCAGCGAACACCATGCATCAAGAGTCCCTTCGTGATTGCTTTTACCCATTCTCTTCGTCGAAGAACGTGCAAAGGGCGCTGAATTGCGGCACAGTCTCGATCAGCACCTGGCGATGGCTCGAAGCGCCCGGCTAGCATCCAATTAGGAAAGCGCCCGAGCGCCAAAATGAGGCTGATATACATAGAACGCAAGACCCACTTGCACGCGCTGGCTTGCTGTGCCTCATGTTGGAGTTGCGGCGCAGGTCAAAGAGCGAGTACTAATAGATGCAAATACCCTCGATTGATTGCTACATGCACCAAGGTCCATTAAGCCACAAACTCAATCGTTTTAGCATTCCATACTATCAGCACAATCTTCCTTTCAACGCACCAATTGCCGTTACTTCACTATGATGCTCTCAAACTACTTTGCGGCCCTCACAACCCTCTTCGTCCTCACTGCATCGGCGCCCACACCCACACCGGCATCTTCATCGAGCCTTGCGACCGTCGATCTGCGCATCATTGGCCCACAAAACACACATTACACCACCGCCAATCAGTCGCCGACCAGCGACCAGAGTCAACACCTCACTGTCATCGTTGGCCAGACACTGTCGCTCGACCACGATCCTTTACACATTCAAGGACTGCAGGTCGCAGCAGTCAAGGCGGGCGAGTCGTTGTCGTTGTTGCCTACAAGCGTTGTCGATGATGACTGGCGAGTCGTATGCACGGCGCGCATTGTGGGGAGGGACGATCTTTTGAAGTTCGATATGCACGATAAAGGCGTGCTCTTGGCTGGGGGTAGGCTGGCAAAGGTCACTCGTCTGAGTTGTGCCGTGGACGAGGAGGCATAGTATCGAGCTTAAACATGTACTGTAAATATGGCGCACAACTGTTTGCTGCATAGCGCTGGCGTTAGGGTATCTTTTGCTAGTCATGTCCATTCGTATCTCAGCCTTTCAGGCCCTTCATTAGTCGTTCGATGATGTCTATGCCCATCTGTTCTTCGGCAGACGGCGATTTGCGCTCTTCCTCCTCTTTCTCGCTGCTAAAACCACTGCTTGACATGATCTGCTCCATCATGCGTATCCCCTTCAGCTCTTGCAGCGGTGGAATATTATTCAGCGCCTCTGGATCGACCCTCTTGAAGTCGACGCCACCTGTGGGCTTGACGGCGCCCTCGATCTTCAGAAGACGCTCGGGTGTGACGATGAAGTCGCACTGCACTTCGCCATTCTTGTCTGGCTTGATTGTATCGGTGCCATATTGCACCTCGTCGACGACTTGACAGTCGTGTGCAACAGCAATGACTGGTGTTGTGATGTAGAGCACTTTCAGGTCTTGCAGCAACGCCCACTGGACCTCGAACAGCGCCGAACCCTCCCAAATGATGACGCCCTGTTCGTTGAATACAAGTCCACCCAGCGCGCACATGTCGATTTTATACCCATCATCGCGCAACTGTCCCAGGGAGACTGCTCTTCCTATCCCCGGCTTTTCCATGCCATCGAGACATGCTGCTAGCTCCAGCTTGCTCTCCCCTATGCTCTTAGGGTCCAGCACCATAAAGCCTCTCCTCAGTCTATACGTGCCCACCAGCACTCTCTTCCCATCCTTCAGCGCCCTGTACCGTAGGCCCTCGAGGCTGTTGTCGCCTGTGACTAGTATCGTCTTCGACTCCTTATAACACGGCAATTCGGCAATGCGCTCGACCGTGTCCGAGGAGCCGCGAAAGTCTGGCGTGAACTTGAGGAAATCGTAGTTGAAGCGCGAATCAGGGATCGCGTGACGCAGGAGCTGCTGGTAGACGCCTGCCCAAAGCAGCTTGCGGGCCGGCTCGGAGCATGTAGGAATAGCCATAACGGCTATAAAGACCTCAAGGTGTTGAAGCAGGACGCCTGGAAGTGAGGTCGGAGAAAGCTGAGCCAGTAAGCCGGGTGCGTTGTGGAGGTGCTCATGGCGGCATCGTGGTGAGAGGGCACGGGGCGGCCCCGCTGCGGAGAAACACGAATTGTGTTGATCTTATGAATATGACACCTTGCAGAGCTTTTAATCACGCTAACCACCTGGCGCTGTTTTAGTTCGAGGCAGGACGAAGCTCTGCTAAGCGTCGAAGGGAAAATAGTAGGCCTGTTAGTGGTACTTAGATTCCCTTTAGTAAGGAAAATCTCTTTCTTTCTTATGCAGTACTTCGGTAAGGTTACTGTAGGCAGGCAATCGGTAGGATGGAAAAATAGCAGTTGATAGATAAGATAAGACGAATAATTGATAGAAAAGTCTCGAGGTTCTAGAATGTTATACCTATACGTGGCGTGTTTGTCGGCCTTTAGGCTCGGTCCCAGGGTTATCTACGGGTCTTCTTATTCAGGAGCAGAACACTTGCAACAACTTCTCTTAGGAACAAAGATTTGCTAGTCCCAAAAAACAAAGAAATATAGTCTTAAATGTATTAAGCTACTAGGTGTAGGTTATACTTTAATAAGAAATGAAATAGCTTAATAAAACTACAAAGGTAAGTTAGATTAAAGGAAAAAAAGAACTATTAGATTTAGACTCTTATATAAGTTATTTAAATACTTTAATTAAAGCAAAGTAGTAAGGTATAGATCTAATTAATTATATATATAAAGGATGTGCTATTAGTGTAAAAAAACTAGCGCTAAACAGGTAATAGAAACTAGTAGAAACTACCTTCTAATAGCTTTTACTATGTACTTTAGACTTTTAATAGTAAAAAAAGAAAAGTAAAATATAGTAGAAGTAGTACACTTTTACTACTTTTAATTATTACAACTTTCTAATTTTTTTTTAACTTCTATAGACTATAGTAAAAGAGCAGTCTTTGTAAAAGTAGTAAGGAAACTTAAAGTAATATTGGATCAAAAATTTTTATTCTTTAGTACTTTAATAATATACTATGTAGCATATAACTAATTATTTTAGTAGTTTATAATTAGTCCTATTTAAGATTAATTATAATCTATTATTACTAGAATTTATTAGGTGTATAATGTAAAATACCTAATAATCGCTTATGATTTAATTATTGTAAAGAAGCACAACAGATAGAGGTATAAAATAAAAAGCCGTAACTAAAACAAGCCTAGTCCTTCTACTTGTAGCATAAAAAATTGTAACATACATGTTAATAAAATATCTTAATAGATTTAGTGTACGCGTCTTGCGTAAACCTAATAACAAGTAAGTTAAACAATAAGTAACTTAATAAGTTAAACACTAACTAACTCTAAAGTCTAAGTTAATAACAAACTGTAGTAGAAAAAGCTTAACGCCTACTAAATAGTTGTAATTCTATTGCAAACTAAACAATCTTAGCAGAATAAGGGGCATTGTAAGTAACAACTTCTTAACTAAAAAGTAGCTAATATTGCAAGAAGAGTCTGCAACACGCCTATACAGTTAATGTCTATAATTCTATAAAGTCTGTCTATGCTAGTGTCTGTACTTAATTGCATTCTTTAACCTTCTGCTCTAAACGTAGTACGCATAATAAACTTACAACTCTACTACTATTATAAGCTTTTATTGCAAGCACTAACCTCTAGGTTGTAACTTAGACTTAAACTACTATAACCTTAACTGTGTAAAAATCTGCCTTAAGTACATCTAATTAGTGCCCTTGCGCCTATTAGCAACTAGGCGCTTTGTTAGCAATATAGTATTACTTACATCTAACCTTTTCTTATTAACAGTATCCCTTATGTTAAATTAATATTAATAAAGCAATAAGAGTGCATGTGTTTAGTTAGAGTGTTTTGTTAGCCCTTCTAATAACACTACAGTAGGCTACAGATATAGCAAGACAGATTAGCATTATCCTACACATACTGCAGGCGCTAGGAACTTTTAAGAGCTATTTGTTTGTCTAAGAGGATGTAGAAAGTCTAGAAGAGATAGAGTAGCTTAGGTTGCTGCTTCTAAGGTAGTCTATAACAAAGTTTAGGCAAAAAAGGAGCTTTGCACAGATTGCCTTACACCTACTGTGTTTGCGTTACAAACATAGAAGGCACAATTACAAGTTAAGGACGTAGAGATAATTGCTAGCTAGGCGTAGATTTAGAGGTTAATTGTTTTTTAGTTATATGTTGTTGTTTAGATTAACTAGCTTTAATACAGATGCGCTTTGCTATAAAGAGGTAGATATAAATAAATGTCTTTGTATTTTAGTTAGACTTAAAATTAATAATATGTTTTATTAAAGAACTAGTGCTAATTAATACCCCTATAACAGTGCTGGTTTGTAGCGCAGATAAGTGCCTTCTTAAACACTAATTACAAAATTAAAACACAAAACAGCTAATAGCTAGAATAATCGCTTATAAATAGCAATAATAAGAGAATGTAAGTAATTAAACTCTTTAATTGTTAAATTCTTAGGCCCTAGTATAAACAAGTATAATCTACTAGCTGTTTATTTCTTTTACCCGTCTATTACTTATATTAACAGTTAGTATTTTAACAATTTAACAATTTAATAATTAAAAGATTAAGAAAAATAAGATAAAAGAATAATAGAATAATTAAGAAGTTAAAAGACTTTCTTCTTATAATCTTTATTAGAGAGTTACTCTACAAGAAATAGTTATTAACTTAAAAAGCAACTTAAGCTATTAAGTTTAATTATGTATATATATAAGACTTTAGCCCTATCTAGCTTAGAAAGAAGCTAAAGTGCCTTAGGCTAGCCTCTTATGTAGCTTAGTCTTCTAAGCTAGTATATTAATTATCTATCTAACTCTAACTAGTTACCCTAGTTGTCTTTGTAAAGAGAGTAGGGTAGAAATAAGAGGACAGACTACTTTCTTCCCTAATCTAGAAGACCTAGACTAACTAGACTAGGTAATTCCGAAATAGGAAGCGTATAGCCTAAAGAGGCAAGAGGAGTAAATATAGTAACAAGATTAGATAATATAATAGACAAGTTATTATATTAAATGCTAGGTACAGAACTAAGAGAGAGGGGAAAGCAAGTAGTATTTATACTTTACTTCCGCTTCTCTCTATTACAAATCAGAAGGATCTAGAATAGTTATTACAAATAGATGCTTAGAAATCAAGAGTAGATTTCTAAGCAGATTGCGTAGGCAATTACGCAACCTACTAGCAGATTACGTAGGCAATTACGCAACCTATTAGCAGATTACGTAGGTGTACACGTAACCTACTAGTAAAGGCAACGTGTCCTTAAGCTATTTATAGTAAGAAAGCTAACTCTAGATCTAGTAAAGCTATAGATATAATAAGCACAGCTTTCTAACGCTCTCTAGTTATGCATTCTTCAGATAGTAATTTACTAGATTAGGTAAGAGCTAAACCTAATTAGCAAAGTACCTGTATTTAGGCCTAATATATATATATTTAGGCTAAATAGCTTAAGTTGCCTTTTTAGGTGATAACTATTTCTAAAAAGGAAACTATCTAATAAAGATTATAAGAAGAAAGTCTTATAACTTTATATCTTATATCTGCTTTTTAGCAAAACGGTTAAAGAAATCTAAATCTTTTACTAGGCCTTGTCTAGACTGTTATATTATAAGTAGAGTACTAAGAGTCTAGGATTTAAATCTTCTTAGTGTAAAGAAAGTAGAGGGGAAATAAGAGGACAGACTACTTTCTTCCCTAATCTAGAAGACCTAGACTAACTAGACTAGGTAATTCTAAAATAAGAAGCGTATAGCCTAAAGAGGCAAGAGGAGTAAATATAGTAACAAGTTAAGATAATATAATAGACAAGTTATTATATTAAATGCTAGGTACAGAACTAAGAGAGGGGGAAAGTAAGTAGTATTTATACTCTACTTCTGCTTCTCTCTGTTACAAATAGATGCTTAGAAATTAAGAGTAGATTTCTAAGCAGATTGCGTAGGCAATTACGCAACCAACTAGCAGATTGCGTAGACAATTACGCAACCTACTAGCAGATTACGTAGGTGTACACGTAACCTACTAGTAAAGGCAACGTGTTCTTAAGCTATTTATAGTAAGAAAGCTAACTCTAGATCTAGTAAAGCTATAGATATAATAAGCACAGCTTTCTAACGCTCTCTAGTTATGCATTCTTCAGATAGTAATTTACTAGATTAGGTAAGAGCTAAACCTAATTAGCAAAGTACCTGTATTTAGGCCTAATATATATATATTTATGCTAAATAGCTTAAGTTGCCTTTTTAGGTAATAACTATTCCTTAAAAGGAAACTATTAAATAAAGATTATAAGAAGAAAGTCTTATAACTTTACACTTAGAAGCACTTCTAAACTCTAGCTCTAAAAAATAGCCTTCTAAGCCTTTTTTTTAGGCAGACGTGTTAATATATTTACCTATTAATCTCTCTATTCTGTAAGCTAAAAGAAGAGAGTAAGAAAGAAAAGAAGAGAGGTAATATAAGAGTCTAGCTCTATCTAGCTTAGAGAGAAGCTAAAGGGCCTTAGGCTAGCTTCTTATATACCTTAGTCTTCTAAGCTAGTATATTAATTATCTATCTAGATAACTAGTTACTCTAGTTGTCTTATATCTGCTTTTTAGCAAAACAGTTAAAGATATAGATATCTTTTACTAGGCCTTGTCTAGACCGTTATAATATATTATACCTAAATATAAGTATTTTCGTAATTAGGTTTAGCGCTTATTAAATCTAGTAAAGTACTATCTAAGAAATACATAACTAAAGAGTGTTAGAAATCTATGCTTATTATAGCAATAGCTCTACTATATCTAGAGTTAGCTTTCTTACTATAAATAGCTTAAAAATATATTGCCTTTCCTAGTAGGTTAGGTATACACCTACGTAACCTGCTAGTAGGTTGTGTAATTGCCTACGCAATCTGCTTAGAAATCTACTCTTAACTTCTAAGCATCTATTAGTAATGCTATTCTCGATTCTTCTAATTTGTAATAAAGAGAAGCAAGAGTAAAGTGTAAATACTACTTACTTTTCTCTTCTCTTAGCTCTGTACCTAGCCTTTAATATAATAACTTGTTTATTATATTATCTTCTTATTACTATATTTACTCCTCTTATAACTCTTATCTTTTTAAGCTATACACTTTCTATATTAGAATTACCTAGTCTAGTTAGTCTAGGTCTTCTAAATTAGAGATAGAAGTAGTCTATTCTTTTACCTCCTCTACTTTCTTTACAGTATAGAGTTATGCTAAAATAAAATGTAAATTTAGTAATATATAGTGTTGTAGATAGTTTTCTTTATAATTACTTAGTATATATACTATATACTATCGATTTTCTATCTTAATCTATATAATGTTTAAGATTAGCACGCCTTATATATATAGCTTGCTTAATAATTATATAATAAGAACACTATATATTAAAGCTACTTATAAGAAGCTAAGATTACCTAATTCTACTCTAGCTAAAGTTTAGCTAGGCTAGTAGTTAGGCATAGTCTAGATAAGAGTTAAGTATATTACGTAGAGTACTCTAGCTTTACCTAGGTTCTACTAACACTAACCTCGTGCTAAAAGAGTAGATATCAAGTAGAGTCTACATAGAGTAGTAGTAGAAGTAGAGTAAGGTCTATATAGTATAGAGGTAGAGGTTTAGTACATTTCTTTATATATATAAACAGTTTAATACCACTTATATAGTAGTTAGATACATTATATAATAGAAGAATCTAATTTATTTAAAAAACCTAAGAGATCTAAGTAGTTACTAGCTAGTTGCTGCTAGCTATATTAAATAGATCCTATTAAAGTACACTACTATCTACGTTCTTATAAGCGTTATTATACATTATTATTATATTTAAATACCTTTAAGTACCTTCTACCTTACCTAATCTCTACTACTAGTTTATATAGCTTATATTTTAACTATGCTTTTAATCTGTATAGTCTCTATTCTACTTCTACTACTAGTCTATGTAGCTTCTAATCTACTAAGTCTACTCTAACTATACTCTATAGTACACCGTACCTATTTACTAGTAACTAGCCTAGAATCAGCTAACATACTAATAGATTTAAATCTCCTTTTAATTACGCTATGTATATAATAAGCTTATTTTCTATTTTAGAAGATGGAGTAATTAACAAATAGAAGCACAGAACGCTTATAAGGCATATAAATAGGAACTTAAGCATGTATCTAAGTCAAATCAATAATTTGTCTCCTAAGTAATTTCTGAGTTTGTTATCTAACAACACGTTACCTGTACAACTGTGTCTTTATCTCGTTGACTTCGCTATTGGTTAGGCAATACACTTCAAAACACAAAAACTCGATACAGTGGACTGCTTTGTGTCAATCGCCTCGTGATGATTGCTTTTCTGGTCTTCCTACGGGAACACCCGGCGTCAACAATTTCCTTTCCGGTATTGCCGGTGAGAGGCGCCTCGTGATAGGCTAGACTAACACATCTTCTGCATTGTGACTTTTCGTCATACCCGCTATATAACTGTGCTCTAATTCATCTGCCCTTCCATTACCTCATTATGCAAGCTTCGGCGTGCACTAGCAAAGCGTCCAGTGCTCCAAAGAACATATTTAGCAGTAATGGCAGCCGCGTCAGAGGACTCCTCGCAGGATGGCATCCAGCATCTTGAGCCTAAAGATGAGATCGCCGACACAACTGGCAAAGACACGATGAATCTGAAAGAGCTGGAGCAAGGGCTAGAGAAAACACCCTCACTATCGCGCCTCGAAGAAACCAACGAATCCAGCCCCAAGTCCAAACCACCCAAACGCACTAGAATCGCACAATGGCTGTTGTGGTTTCTGAAAGACCAATGGTTTCTCCTTGCCATGGGCATCATAATCCTCATTTCTTCCCAAGTCCAGGTCCCCGCCTCGCAGCAACGTATCAAGCGGACCGCCATAACCTACCTCTCTGTCAGCGTCATCTTCTTCCTCAATGGCTGCACACTACCCACGCGCTTGCTCACCGAGAACTACATGCGCTGGAAATTGCATGCCTTTGTGCAGTTGCAATGCTACCTCGTTTGCAGCGCAGTAACCTTCGCAATAGTATCTTTGTGCGCTACAAATCCTAACTTCATGGACCCGTGGCTGCTCATTGGTTTCCTCTTCGTTGGATCTGCGCCGACGACCACGAGCAGCAACGCCGTCATGACACGGCAAGCGCATGGAAACACCGCCCTCACGGTCGTGCAGAGCGTCATCGGCCAGTTTCTCTGCCCGTTCCTCAGTCCCATCATCGTGCACATGTATCTCTCTAGCGGCGCATGGTACACCCAAGTCCTCGAGAAAGGATCCGGGTACGGCGAGATCTACCGGCGCGTGTTTATGCAGCTAGGACTGTCACTCTTCCTGCCCATGGCTGTGGGACAAGTAGTTCAGTACTTCCTCCCCAAGCAATGCAAAAAGGTCTTCGTCGAGTGGGAACTGACGAAGTTGAGCAGCGTCGCGTTGCTGACGCTGGTATGGCAAACCTTTGACCAAGCTTTCCAGTCCCACGCGTTTGAAAGTGTGAAGAAAAGCAACATCATCTTCATCATCTTTATCTGCATGGCGCTGTACTCTATATGGACCGCGATCTGCTTCACAGCTGCCATCATCTGGCTCCCTAAGAAAGATGTCATTGCGTGTTGCTACTGCTGTCCCGCCAAGGCTCTGACTATGGTCGTGCCCTTGACGAGCATTATGTACATCAACATCAGTCCGATTGACCAGTCGAAGTTGCAGATTCCTGCTATCATTTTTCAAGTATTTCAGGTCGGGATTGGTGGCTTGATGACCATTGGGTTTCGCCGGTGGATAAGGAGTGAGGAAGAGAGGGAGGAAGTAGAGAAGGCAGCTGGAAACCGATAAGTCGAACACACTGGCCTAGGGGATCGATGCTTCTCCTGCCAAATTCAACGACTGTATGTTACATGCTTTCCACCCTGGCCACTGTCCCTTTACCCTTCGTTTGGTTTCAGACAATCGAAGTCTAACGTAGAACTGTACATTAAGGACTTGAAATCAGGAAACCCCCCATGTGCGGGGCAACAAATCTTGGCTTTCATAGTTTACGCGGTCCGAATCTGTTATTTTCAAAGCTGCAGAAGCGAGCAAATTCTTTAACAGCCGATTCGACATCAGACTCATGTCGTAAGCCTAGAGACTGAAGATCCGAACTCTTCAAGACTGCTCTCAGTTATTGGCAGTTACCCCAGAGTTTTTCAGGTGGTTCGTGCATCTATACCCCAGATGCGTATCTCGGCGATTTGGCCGACCCACCGGCACAACAACCAATGGTCAGCCTCCAACACCGGACTCGCCTCCCGTCCTGCGCTCCTGCAATCACGCGACCGTTGCACTAACCTTTCCCCGCATCACAATTCCAGGTTAGAAGAGACCAACTTGAGCCACCATAGTTCAGCTCCTATCAAGCGTTCAAGAATCCGGGGTGGCGTTGTCTTTCGCTGCATTGGGCTTCATCCCGTGCACTCACAGTCAGCCTTCGTGTCCGCTCCAGCGAGCCGCTCGGAGCCAAGGACGACAAGACTCCGCCAATGGCAGCCTGAGAGCAAGGTATAAATGAACGACAGCCCCTGCTTGAATGGACATGATCTTGTCACTCAAGATAACGCTGGTTCTCAATCTCGCCGCTAGCTTGACGACCTGAACATCCACTCTGCTCAGGATGGCCATCTCACCGAAGCTGTACCAAGTGAGTAGACATGCCCAGTCGTTTCCGCTCGGCCACGCTAACAGTACCACCAGTTTTTGGTCGGTGTCTTTGCTTCGCTTGGATCGTTCAACTATGGGTACGTACATGCAAGAGTATTTACAAAACAGCAGGCTGACGAGCAACAGTTATGATCTCGGAGTCATCGGTGGTAGTGTAGCGTCAGAATCCTTCGGGGCCTACTTCAACCATCCGCCAGATGATCAAGTGTAGGTGCGCCATACCTGTATCCATGCAGAAAACTAATCTTTGCAGTGGTGCGGTCGTGTCTCTGTTCACTGGTGGTGGCTTCTTCGGCGCTATGGCTGCGGGTCCCGCTGCCGATCGTGTTGGCCGCAGATTCGCAATCATCATTGGCGCCGTCACCTTCATTCTTGGCGGAATCCTCCAGGCCGTGGCACAAAACATCTCGTTCCTGTACGCGGGCCGAGCTATCGGAGGCTTTGGTGTTGGTTTCCTCGTCATGATCGTCCCTCTCTACCAGGCTGAAATATCGCATCCATCGATTCGAGGTCGCGTCACTGGGCTACAGCAGTTGATGCTCGGTATCGGCGCAGTCACAGCGAGTAAGTGTTTTCTAGGGACGAGTTTGAGCCCAATCTAACATGGTCCTAGCATGGCTTACACATGGCACGAACACCAGCATCTCCAACACCGACAACAACCAATGGCGTATCCCCCTTGGTATACAGGTAATACCCGCAGGTGTCCTGGGAGCGCTGATTCTTCTCTTCCCTGAGTCGCCCAGATGGCTTATCGACCACGGCCGCCGTGAAGAAGGTCTCAAAACCCTTGCACGCCTACACTCGAACGGCAACCTAGACGACCCTTGGGTACAGGAGGAATTCCACCAAATTGAGCAAGCTATCGAGCATGAGCACTCAGTCGCCGCCAAGGGTTACAAAGACCTCTTCACCGACCGCAGCAGCTTCCGCCGCCTCTTCCTCGTCTGCGCCATCCAAGCTTCCGTGCAAATGACCGGCGTGTCAGCGATTCAATACTACACGCCTCAGATCTACAAAGGGCTTGACATCGGCACGGGAGACGCTTTGAAGTACCAGGGCATCAGCAACGTGCTTTCCGTGGTAGCACAAGCCTGTACCGTCCTATTCATCGACCGTATCGGACGTCGCTGGCCGCTCATTATCGGCAACGTAGTCAACGGCATCTGCTGGATCATTGTCACGGCAGCGATTGCAAATTTCCCCAACGCTAGTCCAAGCTTGCAGCATTCGCTCGGATGGGTCTTCATCACAATCAACTGGCTATACCAGATCTCATTCAGCTTCACCTGCGGTCCGCTATCATGGATCATCCCCGCCGAAGTCTTCGACACGAAAACGCGCTCCAAGGGCGTTTCCATTGGTGTCATGGTATCGTTCGCCTTCAACACGCTTATTGGGCAGATCACACCCATCGCCATGGAAAGTGTGGGGTGGCGTTATTTCTTGACCTTCATCATTTGCAACTTCACCAATGCAGTCTTCTTCTGGGCTACACTGCCAGAGACTGCGAAGAGGCCGCTTGAGGAGATGAACGCGCTGTTCAGTGGAAACAAGTGGTTCGTTGGTTTTGGTAGGGGAAGAGTGCCACTGTCTCATACTGGTGCCGCCCTGGTTGGTAAGAATGCCGATGATGAGGAGAAGGAACCGTACACTAGGACAGAGGCTGTTCGATAATCACTGAAGAAGAACCTCTCACAAGTCATTCAAGTGAGTAACAAACAGAACAATTACGCTGAATAGGTTGTGTTCAGGATGATTATATACATTCAAATAATTGTCCTATCGTCGCTTTACATACAATGCTCCATCGTCCACCGCTAAACTTCTGATCCAATCGTACTGTCTAGCACTTGAAGACCGCTGGCCCAGGTGCGGTGTAAGTCTTTTGCCCAGAGTACAGGTTGTACGTGATTCCCGGGTCTGATCCCTTGTACGCGCCAGGAAGGCTGACGGTAGCAGGTGTCTTGCTCGCGCTGCCGGCGATGACATTGATTTGTGCGCATTCCCTATTGGAAATCAGCATCCGAACTTTGAACTCGTGTACAATCCCGAGACGTGATCGAAAGGCGAGAGAAAGAGAGTGGAGATCTTCTTACATGTAGAATTGCGCACCGGGGTAACTCCCTGCGGAGTGCAGCGCGATCAGCTCGCCGCGCAGCAGGTACTGTCCTGGTGCGATGCAGGCTGGGATTGTGATGGTTTGCTTGCCCTGGTTCGCGATCAAGCGGTCGACACCCCACTTTGTGCCGTCGAAAGCGTCTTGTGCGATCTGGCATCTTGTTAGTATTGCACTCTTGCCTTCAAAAGGAGTACGGGATGGGATGGTTTGAGATGTGCTCCGACGTACCTTAAACCATCCGTTTCCAACACCGGTGTCTGTCTTCGCGTCCGTGACCTTCTTCATGTATGCCATGACAGGGCCTTTGTGGCTGGAGTCAATGACATCGCTCGGTCCAGAGGTCAGGGTGTGGCGCCAAGTGAGGGTCGCGGAGGAGCCGGCCTGCACGGTGATGACAGTGTTGGTCTTGGTTGTGGGGTTGGGTCCGCCGTTACAGACAATATCGTTCGAAGTCACGTCTTGGATGGGCTAAAGACTGGGTTAGTATCATATGATTATGGACAAGGTGAAGAAGAAGGAAACATACACCATCGTAAGACGGGACACGGACGCCGTCGCCCACAGCGCCGTTGTTCAAGGAAAGGAAGATAGTATGAGCAGTTGCCGAGGATGCTGCTGCGGCCAGAACGAGGGGTGTGGAGAGCTTCATGGTTGCTTTGGCCCGATTTGGTAGCTTTTCGGATGCGTGTCTGGAGGTGCTGATGAGCAGATATGAGCAGATTGACTTGTGTTATATACTCTCAACCCGCCGGCTGTAGTCAGTTCCAGAACTCAGAATCAAGGCCGTTACGATCGTCAAGCACCCGATTGCAATAAAGAAACATCACCCGTGGAGCTTCGGCAAGCTCACATGCACCCCAGATCGGTACCTCGAATATACCAAGCGAAGGAACTCGATCATTGACTGGCCGTTTCAAAGACACTACTCCACATGAGTGACGGATGCTCTCAGCCGCAAGGTGTCGTTCGCCTCAATGCTAGATTAAGCAATCTAGAAGAGACGTCGAAGGCTTCTTCCGGTTAAGCGAGGCGGTCTGCAGCCAATGGCTGGGTAGCAGGTATATTGCTGCGCTAGGAACGTCGGGAGTAAAGTCAAATGCAATATGAGATTTGACGTCTGACTATTTGCCCATCATTTCCAGGCTCGGGTTGAGAGAGAGAGAGATGTGTGTTGCAAGTTTGAAGAGTCTTCCGAGTCGTGAAGGAGTCGAGAAATTTGAACCCGAAACAACACGATAAACATACAAGGATGAAGACGGAAGAGAGACTTCAAAGATACTGCGATGTTTTAAGGATGCAGTACGTGCTTTGACAACGAGTACATGATCGATGCTCAGCCAAGAGAAGCGCGTGTCGTGGTACTGAAACAAGATACATGATGGAGGATGTTGAGTTGATCGATGCTCTCGGCATGGCTGCTCAGGTCATCTTCAAGCACTCTTTGATTTCTTACCGGTTTGACTTGCGAACGTGATTATTGCAAAGGGTTCTGCGTCGGCTTTGAAGGTGCTGTCGATGTTGTTGACCGCTGAGGCTTCCCTATCCTAGCACAGACACTTGTCGGCACCTCAAGCGTATGCGAGTGATTGTAGCTATCGATATGTTTGGTGGCTGCGGTTGAGTGATGATGAATGATTGAAGCCAATATTGTTAATTCGCAGGACGCTGGCATAGCACGCACCCTTTCTAATAGGAGCGACGACGTCACAAACAATGATACTTTCAATCTTGTCTCTTTGGTTGTGTCTGTGTCTTTGCAGCTCGTTGCATGTCGTTGCTCTCAGTTCCCGGAGCGCACTTGATTCGATTGCTACTTATCAAGATCTTCACTCACTGAGCACTGGGTCTGCCAACCGGATGCTGGCCCCTGTCTTCGTGCTCCGTCTCTTCTTTTTTTCTTCTGTCGTCGTTTGTCAACTTTCTCAAGAGGTGCCGGTGCCATGAATGACAATCACTGACGTTCAATTCCTTACGTCTTTCCTCTTTTCGAGTGTGTACGCTATGGAACACATAAAACACATCCGCCGCCTGAACGACATTTTCGTGTTGAGCATGATCTGATCCCGCAAACTTCATAAACGAACACATACCTGTTCGCTTTGCCAACAATCTCTTGTTCCCAGCCTGGGTGCCGACAAACATTCCTGTCGGACAAGTTTTCTGGCACGCCGCACATGCTATAGCCAATCGGGAACAGTCCGCCACGCTCGACCGTGATACGGTATAGCACGACCCTGAACCAACACCGGTGATGTCCGAGCTTTTTGAACAAGGGCCTCGTCCAAGATCCCTAGCCACAGCGCAAGATCAGGTACGAGCGATCTAGAATGAACACAAAGAGCGTGTTTCTAACATCAAAGCTTCTCAAAGCCAGTTTGGTTCTGTTGGAAACATCGCGTCCACCTGGTGGGCTCGTAAGATGTTATCGAGTGGTGCACCTGAGTCTCGTATTCGATTTGAACTTTGCATCAACATTCCAGTCCAACAATCAGATCCTTAGCAGCGGGCTTGATGAATTGCCGACCACACTTTCCCATTCACTTTGCTTTATAGTGATTACAGCAGCATGCACAGGTCGCAATTCTTCGAACCATTGGTGCGCAGCTTCGTGAGTTTTCTTCCACGCGCGAGGCGTTCATGCACATTCTAGACCCAACAAGCGGGATTGCGGATCGTGCTATTCTAGAGTCCAGTCCCAGTCAGGGAACGCGTCACTCTCTCTCTTCACACAAATCAGCCTAGCAAGCTGTCAATTGAGAGCCGAGCCAATGCGAAGTCTGGGGCTTACGAGCACTGGCATGGAGTTTGTACCAATTTTATGAGCGGAACTCGATAGTCTTCGCCGCATTACGTACGGGTGACGATTACGGACAGAGTGGAAAAAATCAAATCGCAAAACCAAAACTTCGAAACCCCGCAACAGAAGGTGTAAAAGCGCAGTGCTATTATAATATGCTATTAGTAAACTTAATATAATATATAATAATAGCTTATAAATAGCAATTGTAAATGCAAAGTAAGTAACTAAGCTGTCTATTATCTATTACCTGTCTATTACTGCTAGTGACAGGTAACAATGTGACAATTTAATGATTTAACAATTTAACAATTTAACAATGTAACAATTTAACAATTTGACAATAGGACAATTTAACGATTTGACAATTTAACAATTTAACAATTTAACGATTTGACGATTTGACGATTTAACAATTTAACAATTTAACAATTTGACGATTTAACAATTTAACAATTTGACGATTTGACAATTTGACGATTTAACAATTTGACAATTTGACAATTTGACGATTTAACAATTTGACGATAGGACAATTTAACAATTTGACAATAGGACGATTTAACAATTTGACAATAGGACGATAGGACGATTTAACAATTTGACGATTTGACGATAGGACAATAGGACGATTTGACAATTTGACGATTTGACGATAGGACGATAGGACAATTTGACAATTTGACAATTTGCCCTTACCTACCTTAACAACAGCACAGCTTATAGTATATTTTCTTATTTTACATTTGTACTACGTGAAAAGCTCTTTTAAATAAGCTATAAACTGTAAGATTCTGATAGCAGGTGGTGGTGCTATACTACGTTGAGATCTTGTGATTTTGGATTTCTGATTTTGGTTTTGATTTTTTCCACTCTGTCCGTAATAGGCCGCCGTAATTACGACCGGTGGGTCGGCCGCTTATCTTTTATTGACACATGTCTAACCTAGTTGAGTGTGTGTCAGATCCAACTCGGAACAGGCTCTCAAGTCGTGCGCGACGTCTGGAATACAGCCTCGCAAATACGGGGACTGGACCTTCTACGAAAATAGAACTAAGAACCAACTACAACTCAGAAGCCATGGGACGAGAAATCTCATGGGCTCGGAATTGTTGAAGCCAGCAATAGCGGCCACGCTTGTACCTGAAAACCACCCCACCACTTCCAGTACAGTACTAGTGCTGGATGCCAATACGAAGACTCGTACAGCAAGTCGCCTAGGATCTGAGGTCCTTCCTCACCAAGATGTATGTGAACTCCATGGTCTCCATCATTAGCGTCCAGGTCAGCCGGCGACCGCTTTTCAGGAGAAGTACTTATAGGTCTGGTCTTCTCTTCATGTTATAGCCATTATCCTCAGAAATCATCACTTATCTATTGAGCTCACTGATTCTTTGCCTTCATCATGCTTCTCAACACCTTCACCGCCGCTGCCATTTTGGCTGCTGTAGCTGCCGCAGCTCCTACAATGATCTACCCCGGGCCTCCTGTTATCTACCAGACTGCTCCAAGCGCACCCCTTGTCACTGCAACTACTCTGGCTGCGCCTGCCACTGCCACCGCTGGAGCTCAGAGAGTCAAACGTGATAGCAGCATCTGCTACCCCCAGCCTTCTGGCGTCGCACACAAGTCTTCTCCTGACACTGCCGATGCATTCCTCGGCGACAGCTACTACTCCCAACAGGCTAGCTCTGCAAAAGCCCCGTTAGGCTTCAACTCTGTCTTCTCCAACACAAAGGCGTCACCCAACGCCCCGGGCTACCTTGGCTTCACCCTGCTCGACACCTACGATGTTCAGACCTGTGCAGACAAGTGTAATGCCATCTCTGGTTGCACTTCTTTCAACATATACTTCGAGCGCGATCCATCAGTCAACCCTGATGATGCTTCCTGCTTGGATCCTGCGAGCGTCACCAACATCAAATGTGTGTGGTGGAGTAGCAAAATCTCCTCCGACGTCAACGTCAACGACGGTCAATACCGTGGCAACTTCCACGTTGTAATTGCAGGCAGCAATGGCTACGTTGGAAAACCGACTCAGCGTGGATTTCGCATCAAGACTGACGGCAGCGGTACAGTCATGGACGGCCGTTGGCTCGCCGTGTCTCCTGGCGAGGGTGCCGCTGTCGCCCTCAACCCTATCGCATACAAAGCTCAGACATCAATCTTCCAATTCGGTCAAGATGGTACTCTGGTCGAGATTGCGCCAATTGCAAGCATGGCTGGTGTTTCTCCCAACCAAAACGGCAAGTGGGACTTCCTCCAGTACCGTAGTGTCGGCCAGCAGGGCAAGGACTACATCAAGTGCTCAGGCGACAACTTGATTATCTGCACTTCTAAGGTTGGATTCCAGTATGCAGGTGTTTGCCCAGGCCGTAAGCAGTCAATCAGTGGATTGTTGTATTTCGGTCTTCCTGAGAAGATGCCCAAGGACTGCTACTGGATTGGTCTTTACATTGATACCGACATTTCGTAGGCGATCTTTTTGTGAATTAACAGGTCTGCAAAGGCTTGCAAGCGCAGATTAAATCGGTTCAATCCACAAAAGGTGTATTCTCCTTTGAGTAAACTTCGTTGCAACCTCATCGATGCAATAAACGTGACTCTGTGTCTTGTCAACAACGTGTGCGGGACTAATTGAATTATAGCAAGGCTGGCGAGTTCCTCGCGTGATGAGTGTTCAACTTGAGATGATATTGAAACACATTTTTGTAGGGACATGGCATGTGCAGAGAAAAGCCAATGACGTCAGTCGAACCCGCATCTGAGGGTGATGGCATCGCCACAACCATCGTACATCACCGAGGGAAAGAAATGTATCTTTCCGCTTGAGACATTGACTCAGCTCTCCATCCTCCAATCATCGCGAAGTTGTCGATCTTATAGCTGTGGAGCAAAGGTTACCCCGCACGCAGAGACGGGGACAGGTCACACAACGCAGAATCATGCTGCGAAGCTTGCCTAGGATAAGCATCAGTGGAGCCTACCCCAATGTAGTCCAACCATTAGCAATTGGATCAGGATCATGTGCCCACTTCGCTGCATTCTAGCTCGGCCGAGACTGCATCATATCCGCTGCCTGGCATTGAAGCGCTGTTGAAATTGTTGTTCACGCCACTTTCAATTTCATGAAGAACTTTCGCCTGTTTTGCAACTCGTTACTCCCGTAGTAATGTTCGTTCTTAGCTTAGATGCATATTCGATCGCAGTGTCACTTTCTCTGATACTCGTGAGCAACTCTTGCGCTTGTACTCGGCTTCTCTGACATCAGCAGCTTAGCTATGTTGCTACCAGGTGCTTTTACAATCTATTCTTACATTCGCTGCGACCTTACCCAGGACCCTTGTTGGCGCGAGCAACTGTCATAGTATACCAGCGACAGGTGCTCCAAGGATACTCCCATCTGTGGATACAGACGCTACACGCCAGATACGGTCCCGTTGTACGCATCGCGCCGAATGAACTCTCCTTCATCGAGCCAGAAGTTTGGAAGGATGTGTATGGACATCGCGCTTCGGCGTTCGTCAAGACAGCTGATTTCTACGGACCGGACGCTTATGGCAGCCCACCCGGAATCATGCGGGCAGATAACGTGTCTCATGCCCGTCAGCGTAAGACAGTCAGTCATGCTTTCAGTGACAAAGCTCTCAAGGACCAAGAACAGCTGCTGAAAAGCTACGTTGCGCTGCTAGTGGAGAAGCTCACAGGGATGGCGAACAAGGATTTGCCACTTAACATCGTTGAATGGTGTAAGTGAAAGTCGATCAAGTGAGAAGCAAGGTTCGTGCTAACGAATATGAGACAACTTCACCACTTTCGACATTATGGCAGACCTTACCTTTGGCGAGTCTCTCAACCAACTGACAGATTCCTCTTACCATCCTTGGGTCAAGGCTATCTTTTCTTACGTAAAGATCATTTCCATCTCCAAAGTCTGCCGTGCATGGCCAGGCCTGGCTCGCTTGCTGCAATCGATGGTCCCTAAAGATGCGAACAACAAACGAAAACAACACATTAAATTCTCAGCTGAAAGCACTGATAGGCGCATGTCACGTAAAACTGACCGACCAGACATCTGGACATTTGTCACTCGCCACGGCGAGGAAGAAGGAGGGTTGAGCCCGACTGAGCTCTATAGTAACGGTACGCTGTTCATGCTAGCAGGAACAGAGACAACCGCCACAAAGCTGTCAGGTTTGACTTATCTCCTGTTGAAGAGTCCTGAAACAACGAAGCGCTTGACGCAAGAACTCAGAGCCGCCTTCGTATCCTTTGAGGACATAACCTTTCCCAGCTCGAATATCTGAGTGCCTGTATTGAAGAGGGCTTACGGTTATATCCTCCTGTTCCTGTAGGCCCTGCAAGAACGACTCCGAAAGAAGGCGCGTTTGTGTGCGGTAGATGGGTTCCTGGTGGGGTATGTCCTCTTCAGAGCTGGTGCCGTAAGAAGCAGTGCTGAACAAGATGTCCCAGACCATTGTGCAATGTCCAATCTACACGTCGCAGCATTCACCGTTGAACTTCGCAGACCCCGAACGATTTGTACCCGAGCGATTCCTGCTAGAGGGCAAAGAAAAATATGGATCTGATCGTAGAGACGCGTTGAATCCTTTCTCAGCTGGACCACGAAACTGCATCGGAAAAAAGTAAGTCGCTCAGCTTTTTGACGGTTCTGATCACTTACCATATCCATAGCCTCGCTTACAACGAAATGCGATTAATGCTCGCCAGCGTATTCTTCCACTTTGATCTAGAACTGTGCGATTCATCATCGGATTGGCTGCACCAGGAGACTCACATACTTTGGGACAAACGACCACTAATGATCAAGTTGAAATCACGGGACTAGCGTATCATAGTTCTTAACACGATCGCAATGCGTTTCAATTGAGCAATGCGTTTGCCAATTCGACCAGCATGTAAGGAAGCCAGAGCTGCGGAGCATTCACGTTGCAGACAAGACGGAACAGATCCTAGATCGTTGTCAAGAGCCATCTAATAATTTAGTCAGCTCTATGTATCACGGTAACCGCTGAACTATAACAATTCCATATGCATAGCTTGGCATTAATCGATACAGATCTCCTGTACGTTTTGCCAGCGATGAAATCTGATCGTCCACTTTCCACTCATCCGAAGGATGGCTCAGGTCGCGAAATAAAACTAACTCATGCTAACCCTAACCCTAAATCCAATATTTCAATAAGCTTATGAACTGATACAGCAGCTTGTTTCCCGTCGCATCCCGCTTGGTCTGTTCGGGGGTGTAGCAGAAAGCATAAGCGGACTCGAGCTAAGAGTCGTCTGCGGAGATAGAAGGCCAATAGCAAACTCACTCGAATTCAATGTCGGAGAAGGACGATAATTAGGTATTCAATCTGAGCTGACTATGTCGTGTTGCTTGCGGATGTTTCGACGTGCCTTGTTCAGGCGCCGCTACTAGTCCAGAAACTCAACGCGGCATAACTTATTGGTTCAGTCTCCATCGGGCTCATGACCTCATGAAGAATTCAAGAACACAAGAATGCGTACACCTGTTATTCTGAAGGTCCCCCGCGCCCTAATTTGAGATCTGCGACAAAATGGCAAGGTTTTTAACGAACATGAGATTTTTTTCTTACTCCAATCAAGACTTTCATCCATGCTAACTACGCTGTTTACATGAAAGATAGGCCGCAGCGCTAGGAAACAAGCGCAGAAGTACTGTAACGCAGCCAACTTGTCTTTGAGTGGCGCTACACGTCTCTCTTCCAATCTTCTTTGATAAGATCTGCTGCCCTCTCTGCCACTACATAGATTGTTGCTTGAATATTTCCCAGCGTCTCCATTGGAAACATCGATGCGTCGACAACTCTCAAGTTCTTCGTTCCATATACACGCAGCCTGGTGTCTACCACGCCTCCTATCTCTTCCGTCATCATGGCACAGGTACCAGTGGGATGGAATGTGCTGAACAATCGCTCCTTGACAATCTCTTCCGCTCCATCCAGACTTGTGGCTTCTTTGCCTCCAGGCAACCGCCCACTCGACTTCAGCAGAGAAGCGAACGGTTTAGTCTCGACAATCGTTTCAATGTATTGCGTCTGACGTGCTAGAACCTCCAAATCTAGTGGATGAGAGAGGTAACGCGGGTCTAGAATTGGCTTGTCCTTTGGATTCGCAGATCTGATGTGGCAGATACCACGTGAGAACGGGTGGTTGTTGACTGCCATGATTTAATGTAGTTCTTTGGACTTGTAGGGGCGAAAAGTTCCTTCATTTCTTTCTTCCCAGATGTCATGTTTAACTGAAGTGGTAGCATCATCGCATATCCAGCTGCCTCATTGGGTCCTAGAATCTGTTTCTGAAACTGCTCATACTGCCTTTCCTGCCAAAGAGGCAATTCTGCATCTTGGACGTATTGTTTTGTTAATCGAATAATGTCGTCCTTGCTAACACGGCCGCTGGAGTCGACGAGTGGAAGCATGGTCACAATGATGAGCATGCAAACGAGTGGACTGGTCTTAGTGCTTATGTACTCCTGATTCACACAGTTGTCAACAAGCAAGTAAGTGGGGCTCTGAGGACTTGACTTGACTTGCTTGATTACCTGTTTGAGCCTAGCAATTACCTGTATAGGTTTAACTCTTACCTTCTTGGGTAAGCGCCTGAAAGTGAGCGTGAACTTGACTTGTTTGTTGACAACTGTGCTCCTGAAGCGCCGCCTGTAAGATATTGGGATCCCGCATCATTTCCGCCGAGATTTGGTCGTCAGCAATCTCAAAGCAAGGAGCTGAAATGCCGTGGTCTTGAAAATTTTCACCAACGCCAGGGGTGTCAAGAACTAAGGGTATATCGTGCTTCTCCAGAAGACCTTTCTGGCCAATGCCAGAAAGTTCAAGAACCTGGGAAGACTGGATAGCTCTTGCGGAAAGGATGGCCTCTTTTTTCTCCATTATCTCGTGGCGCGCATCGTCGTTTGTTTGGACTCTCACACCAGTAGCCACAATGGAGCCATTCACATTCTTAGTGAGTATCTTCTCAACGAAAGTCTCTGTTAATACTTGGAGATTGGGCCTCTTCGCGATATTCGGGGTGTAATAGGCCGACGTGATATAGCTACGAGACTTGCTATCGGTATCGATAGTCAAGCCGCATGCAAGGGTACGCAGCTTCTCACCTTCAACAGGGTCATCGGAATTGCACCAACCTAGCTGGTCGAGCGTCTTGACCCACGAAGTCTGGAAAGGTCCATAGACGTCCGGGATAGTCACTTGGACTGGTCCATCCCTACCGTGTAACTCTTCGTTGATGTAATCGATGGCGAGAAGCTCCCTTGTTTCGGCGCTTGGCGGCGTGAACTGACTGTACTTACGGAAATATGGCGCAAGCCCGGCAGCATCTCAACCATCGTCCCCGAGCGCTTTCCAAGCCTCAAAGTTTCCCTTCGATGGATACACGTTCGCACAAAAGCCGATGCCTGTAGATCCACCAAGCATTTTCCTTCGCGGATGTGGAATCTGCCTGCCGTTGACGTGCATCTATTGAATTGTCTGATTGAGCCCGCTCACAGCGCCATGAGAAGATGACGTTGAACCACTCCGACTCACCTGCGGCTCCATGATGAAGTCCCAATTATAATCAGAGTCTCCATAAAGTGTTGGGAGCATGCCGACGATGTCGATCCTCGGATCCCCCAGGCGATTGGCTCCAGCTTCAATCAACAACACATTATTGTCCGCACACTACTCAGACGATTCGCGACAATCAATCCACCTATGCCGCACCCAATGATGATGAAGTCCGGTTGTTTAACTGATAGGGCATCAACAGATGTTACGCACCCGGTATGTTCAGCCATGTCATCTGCAATTTGATGTATAAATTCGCAAAGATGTTCTGTGTGTTACAAGAATAAAGCAATGTTTTTTCCAGTAAGAAACAACGCAGCAACGGAATACTCATAGAGGTATGAAACTTGGTCTCACTGAACGCGAAGGCCCATAACGGCCGGACGCGCATGGGCTGTGGAGACAAGCTCCACAACGGTGGGGTTTCTATGCCATTCTCTGGCTCGCGCATGTGGTCTGTCTCCTTCAAACCTGTGGTCAACAGGCCACGCGTTGACTATGTAATACCCAGGATTGCAGGCGTTATCTGTGCAAAATTCCAGTCATTAAATGTCGCTATCACAATTCGCATCCCATGTATTCTAGTTGTCAGTTCGAATTAATATGGCGACTTGCTTGTGCGCAATTGATCATGCCGGAAAATCATGGAGCTGAACGACAATTCGATCCGAAGTCCGCAAACATGATGTATCAGGCGCCTGAGACTGCCGTGATATCCCTTCAGGTCTGGCCTGGGAGGCCTGAGTTCGATATGTAGCAAAAGCTTCGCAGCTCTATGCAAGACGGATTACGCACCAGATCTCGTGCGAAGGTTTACAAACATGGTAGATCCGCTTCTCAAAACGTGTGATATGTTTTCCGCGACTTATGCAAGTGTTTTTTTACGGAGGATTACGCTTGACTACACTAGAGAGCATCTCCCCAGTGCAATACTACCAGGGATGGCGTCACGAAAAAATTCGTTTCGCCCAGTTTCATGTCGTCACCCGACTAACAAGGCGTCCTGGAAGGTTCGCTTCCATAGACCCTCCAGATGTTGACCAATCAATCAGTCAAGTGTTCATTTCCACTGAAAAGTAGAGCACATATGGCATTGTGTTAGCTGCAGACTTGGTGACGAAAACAGAACGTGTAGTTGCCTGCTAATTTCGCTTTCTTTGCCACTGGCCTACTCGCGTTACGGAAAGAGTTGCAAGGCAAGAGGTTTGTCGACCATTCAATTGAAGTGCGTCAAGAATGCCTGTCGCATCCCTTGATCGATTTTGACTCCAGAGAACGACAAAAAAGACAAAAACAAGCCTCTCACGACTCCAAGCAATGAATTTTTTGGTATCATCTGTTCGTCTCAGAACCTGTTGGTACTAGACAAGGAGTCTTACTCATCCAAAACCCGGGAAATTCTCAATCTGTGGTAACACGCCTGTTCAGCGGCCAAGCTACAATATGACGTTATTTGGAGACAGCCATAGTATTTCCGGCGTCTGGACCACTACTGACTGGACTAGGAAAAGGGACAATTATCAGATTCCAAGTAAGTACCGTGAAAACTGAACGCTGCCTTGCTGCAGTTAGAGTATTCAGTAGAGAAGTCACATGATGTATCATTACAAAATCAGAGTGTTCTAGAATCATAACCGGCGTCGAGATGAGTTCAGACAATTTTTTAAGTAGCTTATTGATTGAACAGATAAATCCTACTAAGTTTATACTTCAGGTTAAGTCGCGTGTTTATGGTAAACAGTTTGTCTTTAGCGGACCTTGAAACCGCCTCGGCACAGGCCGGTCGAGCTGAAGATGCCCCGAGGATCAACACTTTGCTGTACCCGCAAAAGCTTTTTTCGGTTGTCTGACCCATAGGAAGAGAAAATATCCTCACCAAGTCTTCCGTAGCCTATGTACTTGTAAGGATGATAAGCATCCAGGGATCTGGAAGCGTCCTCCAACCTGGCGAAGACTCGGTCGTAAAAATCACCAACTAGTGGATCGTCTTCCGCTCGTAGCCAAGCGGAACTCAAGAATGTTACTGCATTGTTACTTAGCACACGGATGTCGTCGTAGAGTACATCTAGAGGCAGACTTACTGAACAACGGTCCTTGTACATCAGTCAGGCCCAGAGCGTTGCCACCGCGGTCACTCATACTGCGAATAGCACGAGAAGGGATCGTGTAAGTGATGATCTGCGGATTGAGCCCTGCGACACGTTTGATACCTTCCAGCTCCTCTCGAAAGATATGCAGAGACTTTTGTAACCAGACACGGGATGGAAAGGTGGTCATTGTCTGGAAGAGATGCCTGTATCGTATGAGAAATTTGGCAAGATCTTAATAAAAAAAGTGCTTCGGGATCTTACCTCATTGGAGGTGGGTTGGCTGGCACAACGCCTGGCCCAGAAATGTTGCCCAATGAGCTAATTTGTCCGGCCGAAGTGGTAGCTGGTATCCGATCGATGGGTGCAAACACAGGAGGGTTATCGATCGGTTCGAAGTACCTCAGAGTGGCAGCCGGAGTAAAGGTGTCCTCGGCCTGGACGTAGCCGTAATAAAAATCGGCAGACACTCTTGTGTTATTGTCTTGGCCGGTGTAGAGATCATATACCTCATTCACCACACGTTCAGTGTAGTTATTGTGCCAGGATCGACGGCCAGCATAAAGGCGTCCTTGTGGAAACGTTCGTACGAGGAAAGAAGTGACAATGCCGAAACTCCCGCCGCCCGCGCCACGAAGAGCCCAATATAAGTCCGGATGCTGGTGCTCATTCACGTTGACGATGGTGGTGTTTGGTAAAACCAGCTGTTCTGTTTAGCACATGAGCGTGTAGTAATTTAGCTTCAGTCACTGACCTCATACTCATAGATGTTGTCGACAGCCCATCCATGACGAGATGAAAGCGGTGAGGTACCTCCTCCAGTAGCGAATCCACCAACACCGACGCTGCCAATACGTCCACCGACAAAAGATAAGTTACGCGCATCGAGCGCAGAATAGACCTCTGCTGTTACTGCTCCGCCACCAATCTTACCGGCTGACCCGTTCCTGATCACCTCCACGCTATTCAAGCGCCTCAAATCAATGGTCACTCCACCAATTGAATTTGAAAAATTCGGATCGCGTGAGTGTCCGCCGCACTTCACAGCAAAATTGCACCAGGTTTCAGTGAGAACACCAAGAGCGGCAGCAACATCAGACTTGTTGGAAGGCTCAAAACGGCAGGCGTACTGAACGTCATTCTGCTTAGCGTCCCAGAGCGTGAGGTTGTCGTTTCCGTAGAAGTGTACATTTGAAGGGCCAAATTTATTCTCCAGTATGTTACACTGGAGGTTGAAGAAGTCAGTAGCGGAAGAGAAGTTGAGTGTGGTTGTTATGCTTACAGCGTGGAGGCAGTTCGACGAGATAGGGGATCGCTCAACCGACACTCCATTCGCGCCCGATATGAGCAACAATAGAGACAGAGCCTGTTGTAGATACATGACAATGGATGCAATTGAGAATGTAGAGGGGACTGTACCATCAGTTATAGCAGTAGGAAATTTCATTCTGAAGATAAGTAATGAAAGAGATTTGCCGTGAACAGTATGCTCTTGGCTTCGTAACCCAAGCAAAGCGATTGATTCATTGCACAGTGGCCGATGATAGCTAGTGACGTGTGCACAACCGCGTGAACTCACCACTTCCGTGTGACCAAGCACCTAGTTGCTGGAAGCAGCTCTGTTGATCTCAATAGTTTTATTACCTTGCAGCACTTGGCATATGGGTATCTGTTGATCTTCTTGTAGGCCACGTCAGCATATAGCAACACTTCTGCGGTCAAATAGTACAAGGCTTTTCATGTGTTAGCATCTCACCGGGAAAAAGACGGCTTTCACTACTGTTTAGGCAGCTCCATACTTGCTGATGTGCTACAGTGGCCAAATCGAGAGCGTACTCCAGATACATGCATCGCAGGTCACCTTTCCACTAAGCAGTCAAGGCGGTCCGAGAAATGTGTAGGCGGAAGAACATCTCGCAATCGATTTTACGTTCCGGTTGTAGTATGGAGAAGCTACCCAATGTGAAAGGCGAGCGAAGTTGATCATTAGCCTCTGATGCTTATTGGCTGAGATGACTGGTGCCGAAGAACTACCGGGTCGATCGCCGCTAATGCAGGTTGATGACCTTACATTAGCTTGGTGGGAATGCGGCTGAATAACTCTTTTCGTCCGCTCAGGGTAGGAAGCATCATCCTTTGCCCTAGGTATCAGGCCAGACGCCAAAGTGCTTTTTCGTGGTCTGAGACGTCCGTGCAATGTTCCTATGTCAAGTTTTATCTCCGCCGGACAGCGCGGTTCACCGTGGCCTTGAGGTGCTCGATTACCATAGGCCGATCCCGTAGATGCAGAGTGGCTATGCTTTAGGATCAATATGTATCTGCCGGGCCTTGCAGAATCCATAACGTTCCTCTTGACATACGTAAGGAAGTTTATCGTTGGGCCCATGAAGCCGTACGAGCTGTTTGCTATCCAGCAAGATTGTTGAACGATACATGCCGTCCCCCCAAAGGTGCCCTTGTGCATTCTTGAAATTGACGGCGGCAAGCTCTCTACTGCTGACACATTTGTGTATCACAGTATGTTCGCGGTCATTCAGGAATGATTCCCAGAAGCCGCACTCCCATCGTTTGTTCATGAAACACTCAAAATGACTAAAAGGTCAAGACCTCCTGTTCACATACATTAATAAAGCTTGAGCTGTCTGTTCATACCTCGTAGAAGTCCTGGGGCAGGGAGAGGCTCGCCCTTCAGAACATGATACGGTACGCAAATCGTATCTGTCAATTGATCAACCAACCAAATAATTCTTAGGCGAACGTCTGATTACTTGTAGATAACGACGTATACTAGAAGTTTGACATATCACTATCAGAAATCATGCGTTATCATGTCAAGTATCGAGAAAATGTAGCACTGCTTAGGCTATTCGACTAGTTTCGTCAATATCTGACATCATTATGCATCTGGTTGAACGTTCTTTGCGGTAGGCTATCAGCAGCAAAACAACGCTGCAGGTAGTCATAACTGCTGACCAGTTCCGTCCATCTTGCAGTCACTGGGCAGTTTCCATGTATTTGACAGCTCTTCGCAAATCTTTTGAAAGCGAAGCCAACACCTCTTCTTCGGATTTTAGGAAGATTTAACGTGTTGATCTACTGCTTTAGCACCATGACCGAGCGTAAAGTGCTCTAGACATGGAGTTTCACTTAGGCTCGTGTATGTTCTTAGCTGTATTCCAACATGTTATTGAGCAAACCGAAACAACTGAAAGGGATTGAGATAGAAGAGGCAGCTTTTCTTTGCACAGTACAAACTGTCTGCTGCATGCGACGTTAGGTTAATGATACTGTTAGGCCAAATCCGTCTCAATCTGTTAAGCGCACGATCATAACAATGTTACTTTGCGAAAATTAGATCAATCCAAAGATGCTTGCGGATAATTTATTATGACTATGAGAACGTGCGACCGCATGCGTCCGGATGTTTGCTCATAGATGATCAGGCGCTTTTACTCAAAAACGGCGTTTGTGTCATGAATATTGAACCTGAAGGCATCTGGTTGAAGTGTTGTATCTATTTCTGTAAGAACAATCGTTTTGGTACAAATCTATCAAATCATCTTTAGAGACGCTGCATCTCCTTAAGCAAGCGCAAAAGCTGATTGCCTGAACCCCATCGGAATGCGTCTCGAAATATTCTTTTCGCTGGCGGCACTTGCACCTTCTCTGCTTCTCAGTGTTGCTGCAGACTGTGTCAAATTCAGGACCAATGGTTTCAGGGCAGCAAGTTATGATTACTATCGCTTCTACGATTTTCGCAACCTCCGAGAGATCCAAAATGTACTAACGTTTCTACCGTCTACTCAGAAGGCTAGGACATTCTCGACTGTTCCTTGGAAAGCTGGTTGGGAAGCTAGGAGTTGGCTTAGCCCAGCTTCCCAGACCCACGGCGTCGATGTGCAATATACGCCATCACAAATGTACATCAGTGAGTAGTTACCTCTTCTTGCCTGTATTACGTGTCTGACTTCAACAGGCCGGAACACAGGGATACCTCAAGATCCTCTCACGTATCTTACCTTGCGTACTACAAGACTGTCAAAACAAACACAATTAGCTGCGGAGCTGAACTACATGGAGCGAGATGTTACGCATGCGTCCATCCGCCTCTCAGGGCGTGTCCGGGGCACAAGTGGCGCGGTCGCTGGCTTCTTCACATATCGCAACGACACGGTCGAGTCGGACATAGAAATCCTGACAAGGGACCCTGCTTCGCAAGTACGCTACTCGAATCAGCCCACAGAGGATCCTAACACCGGTAAATCAATTGGAGGCTTAATGTTCAACCGATCAGCGACTCACAAGACTACCCCAGAATGGAAATGTCTATAGGTTGGATTGGGTTTCGGAATTGAGTGTATGGTATCTCAACGGCTCTCCCGCTGCTATGACGAACGTTAATGTACCAAGTGCTGCAAGCATGATTATCATAAACTTGTGGAGCCATGGTGGCAGCTTCTCTAGAGAGATGGAGATTGGTGGTGAAGCTTGGTTTGATGTGCAGTGGGTTGAATTGATGTTCAATGATGGTGACAGCTCTACTACGAAAGGCGTAGGAGAGGTCTGCTCGTCCGAGTCCTCTCCTGGATTTCCGGTGCCAGTGTGATAGGGGATTGCTTCTACGTCAAATCAGAGTATTAGACATAAGCAGGAAGTCCTTGGTTCACAGATAGGAGAATCTTGCTACAATAGCTTGACTGGCCATTGCAGACCGTGGATGAAAGTCAACACTGTAAGCGGAAATGTAGTCAGCTCCGAAAGGTACGGGATAGCCGTCGATCCATACTTCAATTTTGGCACTCTGCGATAGATAAAATGCAACTGTTTTTATGGAGATCTGCTATATGCACTTACATTTTCCATGTCTAACACGAATGGTTATGTCCGGAGAAATTCAACTTCGATGAGTAACGATGAAGCTGGCAACTACCTGAGATGATTTGGAAGAGTTTAGAGGTGTAGAGGTCCTCACATAAAGACACAAATTTTCTCTCGTCGTCGTGAAAGCCTATTGTTTGTTGAGTGCGACCGCTTTAGCCGTGAACACTTGCTGTGACGTGCGCTCAGTGAGCAGTACGGCCTTTGCCTTCAGGGAAGGATCTCTCTGCAAGTGCGAGTACCTTAGCGTATAAGCTTCTCTGTCGATAGCAGTTATAGCTTAGTGACTCGTCGAGTGAGATAATTCGCGGCCTAAGCGTGGCGTGTGTGCGGAAGGTAAATGTGCCTGAGCATGTCATCGGTGCGCGAAAGAAGACAACAACTTGTGCTCTACGAAGGAGCTGGCATCTGGTCTTACACCGAATAAGCCTAGTTCAGTACTACGTGCGGTGCAACACCAAATACCAGCTCCTTCGTAGCTCGCGTGAGATCTGGGACCCAGCCCGATGACCTTGAAATGAATCCAAGGTAAAAAGCAGGTTGCGACAAGACGAGGTCCGCAGCGCGGTTCGTTTTATGTCTTATCTGTATCGCATAGAAGCTGCAGGTGCCTATGATATCATGCATCTGCTTGCTACCGCTTGCTTGCTGACAATGCCTCTCAGACTGTACTCGTACTTCGATACGTAATCGTACAAATAGCCTGAGCCGTGCGTTGTCAAGCTTCTCGCTTGAGCGGCAAGTTGCGCGGCCGTTTCGCCGAGAAATGATGACGAGCGAATAAGGGGTGTCGCATTTCCCATCGACCCATGTTGTTGTTTGAGCGTGTGTGAGGTTGATAGCTGAGGCAATGCAGAACTTGGGCCTTCTTGCATGTTCCACCAATGCCCGTCGCCACCAGCCCTCGCTTCCGAAGTGTCAGTCTTCTACCACGCGCCTGGCCCCGCCCCGAACATCACGTCAACAATCCTGCGCTCGGTGTGGGGCTAAGCGCGGCGCAACGACAGCAAGAAACAGAAGAAAACGAAACATGCTGTGCGAATAACGAAGAGGCCATGCCTTGCCCGGTGCCGGCTCATCACGGAAGCATTAATTCTGTTCTCCAATAGAAAGCCTACGCATGAATAAATACAAGCTCACGAGCAGGTTGATGCTTGCTCGCACAGTAGAAGGATCGAGTTCCTGTATTGTGGATAGGGCTCGCAATGTTCCACGCAGAGGAGCGCTATCTGCTCGCTAGTTGGCACCAAACAGATGCAATCCTCCGAGATACTCAGGCCAGTGCGGGAATTGCAGGAAGACGGACGTTGTCAATCTGAATCGAACGCGTTTGACAACGCCTGCGCTCCAAAGAAACGTGGGGTATATTTCGAGGCTGTCGCTCAACTCTTGAGCACTTCACTTCTTTTCAGCAGCCCCATTTTGAGTTGGATTGTATCCTTTGGAGTCACCGCAAGCTCGGTCCAGTCGTTCGTTTCCCTCGTCAGAGGCCTTACATTCATTTACACATTCATTCTTTCATCCATTACGATAGAGCTGCGCTCTGTCAGATTCAGTCCTTCTTCTCCGATACCTATACACGTTTCGCATCCAACCACACTTCAACGACCTAAAAATGCGTTCTACCATTGTAGGTTCGGCAGTAGGCCTCCTTGGGCTCTTCCGCATGGCGACCGCAGCATCGACCACCCCTGTCGCATACACCGATCCGAACACCGACATTGACTTTCAAATGCTCAACGCCAACGGCAACTTCAGTGTCGCCATTGCTCTCCCCGAGACCATTGAATCGGATTTCATCGGACAGCTTGTTGTACCAATCAGCAAGACGGGAGCATGGGGAGCTGTTTCGTTTGGCGGAGGTATGCTGAACCATCTCCTGCTTGTGGCTTGGGCCAACGGTGAGGACGTCGTCAGCACCTTCCGTACTGCAGCTGCATATGCCAACCCCCCCGTCTACGATGCCACCACGGTTAGCGCATTGCCAATTGCGAACGGAACCTTTGTCAACAGCACTCACTTCTCCTACACCTTTCTCTGCAAAGGTTGCATTGTAGGCGGCACTACCACTTTCACCAAGACTGATGCGAACCCTGTGCTCGGATGGGCGCTCTCATCCTCGAACCCTACCACTCCCTCTGACCCTACCAGTGAACTACCCTACCACGATGCTGGTTTCGGTTTGTACGGCCAGAAGGCTGCTGCTGCTCAGTCAGCCAAGTTCGAGACCTGGGCATCGTGGGCCTCTGCGGCCACGGGTAATGGCACTGCTCCTGTATCCGGTGGCAATTCGACCCTTCCTTCAGCCGGCAACGGCACCGCTGTTGTCCCCACGACCTCAAACACAACTTATGATGTTATTGTCGCTGGTGGTGGTACTGCTGGTATTATTGCGGCTGAGCGTATTGCTGAGGCTGGTCTGAGTGTCCTTCTGATCGAGCGCGGTCCCGCCAACACCGTCCCCCTGGGATCTACTGAGGGTTTGAAGTGGAACAACACATTGACGCCATACGATGTTCCAGCCCTTGGAAGTAGTTTGTCTTCCATTCCCGGCACCAAGATCTGTAGCGACACTGCCTCCATGGCTGGATGTCTTCTTGGAGGCTCAAGCTCTATCAACGGCGAGAACTTCATCCACCCTCCAGAGCACGATTTCGAGAACTGGCCGGCTGGTTGGTCCTGGAGTGATGTTAGCGAAGCTGCAGACCGTCTTTACTCCCGTAACCCCGGTACCACTCAGCCATCAGCTGACGGAAAGCATTACGATGACATGGCCTACTCCACCGTGTCTTCCTACCTGAACGGACAAGGCTGGACTGAACTCGACTCTATTAAGACACCCAACGAGAAGCGCATGGTTTACTCCCGTCCTGCGTGGTCGATCACCAATAACCTCCGTGCTGGCCCTGCCAGGACTTACATGCCCTTCGCTGAGGATCTTGAAAACTTCACCCTCAAGCTCGAAACCAAGGTCATCCAGGTGAAGCGCTCTGGTAGCAGTATCACTGGTGTCCTTGTTGAGCTCACAGACGGTAGCCAGCAGATCATCAACCTGAAGCAAGGTGGCAAGGTCGTTCTCGCTGGTGGTGCTCTCTCTACTCCCAGGATTCTGTGGAACTCTGGTATTGGCAAGTCTGATGCTCTGAAGATTGTCCAGGGTGGTACCACTGGTGTTCAACTTCCCGAAGAGGCCGATTGGATTGACCTTCCCGTCGGTCATGGCCTGAAGGACCATGCCCAAGCCCCTCTACAGTTCAAGACTTCCACGAACTACACTGCCTACAAGTACACTGACATTGCATCTGACCCCCTTGAATCTGATGTAGCTCTCTACAAACAAGGTTCTGGTGTTTTGACTCAGGCTGCGCAAAGGATGCATCTGTGGACATCCGTGAACGGTACTGATGGTAAAGAGCGATACCTTCAAGGAACCGTCAGCTCCATGAAGGATGGTACCGTTACTGTCAAGACATTTCTCACACACGGAACTACCTCCACTGGTGAGCTTGGAATCACTGCTGGTGGCAACACCGTCCTCAACGTGAAGCCTTGGCTGTCCGATCCCGCTGATAAGGAGGCTTTCTCTGGCTTCATTCAGTGGTGGATTGATATCACCGGCCAGGGTAACAGCACCGTCAACGCCACCATGGCCCTGGACGCAAGCTCCACACCCGAGTCCATCCTCGCCAACAACTTGGTCTCTGGTGACCATTGGGTTGGAACCACCAAGATGGGTGCCGATGATGGGCGGACCGACGGCACCAGCGTTGTAGATACCGACACCAAGGTCTATGGCACTGACAACCTCTTCGTCGTTGACGCTTCCATCCACCCCGACCTGCCTACTGGTAACACCCAGGCTATCATCATGGTCGTCGCTGAGCACGCCGCCGAGAAGATTGCCGCCTTCAAAGTTGCCAACGGCACCGTGCCTGCCACTCCATCTACTCCCTCAAGCTCAGCAATCTCTGCAACGTCCACTCCTTCCGCGTTGGCCACACCCGATGCCGCTACACCCTCGGACTCAGATGTTCCCGTCAGCTCCACAGTACCTTCCTCCGGAGCTGACAAGAAGTATACTCTTCAGGAGTTTATTGCGTTCCTCAAGGAGGCTGCTTGATTCATGAAAATCCCTGTCAGTAAGCCTAGCTAGATTAGACGTAGAGGTAGAATTTAAGCTACTGCGAGACTTACCTGAGCTTTAGATACAGATAAATGAACGTGAAACTTAGTTCTTGTCTTCTTCTTAGTGCTCTGAGTGCAATTGAGTGTGACAGCTCTAACCACCAGCGCAGGCGGCAGGTCGGCCGGCCATGGACTTAGTGTCGGCAAACCTGGGTTTGAAGCTAAGCTACACATAGCAGAGTCCCCGCGCTAAGGCGCACTAGGCCCTAAACGCAAGGTTGCTAAACTTAAGCAAATAAAAATAAACACAATAATGAACTAAAATCTATTCCTACTTCTTTGCAAATCTATTTCTACACAAAACTAACCTACTTAGCTACCTACTATAGCTACTCCTGACACTCCTTGTACGCCTAACAGCGCCTCTACTCTAGCTTACTATGTAAGCTACTAACTAAAATCTATTTTTAGTCTAATTCTAATCTATTTTAGGTTGCCTATTGCGCCTATCTTAACTGTTCTACTATGCTGCTAGGCACCCTAGCGTTTAAGATTATTAACAGCTAGGTTGTCCTTAACTATAGTAAGCAACGCTACTACTAGAAGGAGGAGGAGGGCTGCCTATGCTTAGTAAGTAGAATCTATTTATACTCTATTAAAAATGCATTTTACTAATCTATACTAGGTTTTTGTTAGTAACTATAATGTGCTTAAAAACTATATTCTTAACACGTATAGGATAGAGGTAGTTAAAACCCTAGCTAGCTGCCCTACTAACTAGAGCCTAATTATAGTCTGCTATAAGTCTATTCCTAATCTATTTGCAGTCTATTTTACTAACCCTTGTTAGGTTTCTACAATAGGCTTATAGAAGAACATAATAACAAGATCTAAGATTAGGCCTATTAGGCTAGGCGTAAGTTTAGCAGCCTAAATGTATTTTAAATGCATGTTTAATCTATTTTAATAGGTTATCTTACAGCTCTAGAGCAGGCTGCATCTTTAATAATATCTTACTTCCTAGTTGTGCGTTATGTAATTAGGGCTTAGGAGAGAGACCTCTACATTAGCAGCATAGCTAACATCCTTGCTGCTTATAGAGAGCCTAACCTCTGCGCTACCTGCTGTGCTGCTAGCTGCTATAGTAAGTCTATTACAATCTAATTGCAATCTACTACTAACGCATTTTAATAGCCTACAACTTTAATAAGTGTACTAACACTAATACTGCCTGCAAAAGCAAGCGCTTTTTTAATTAGTTTATATAAACTATGCTAAGAGGTGCTAAGAGAAAGAAGATTAGTTGTAAATGCTTTTAGAATAGATTCTTGTATTTATAAAAATAAAAAGCAATTTGCCTACTATTCTTTAAAGTTAAAATGTTCCCTACCCTTACAACCTAAGTTAAATAAACAATACTAACGTTTCTTGCCCCTGTAAACGCTGCATAGTACTTCTTAGCTATATAACTTAAGTATAGCCTAGCATTAAACAAGGTTTAGCTAGAAGTTATAAGAATACGCTTATAATAGCTTTTAAATAGATTGTAGTATAAACCTTTCCTTTCTACTATTGTTTTCTAGGCCTTATTACAGTGTAGAGTAGCATATTAAGCAGTTGTACAGCAGAGCTACCTGCTAACTTATCTAAGGCCTTAGTACTGTAAGAAGACTCTAACTTAGTATTAGAAGACTCTAATTTAGCGTTAGCTTGCTGCAGACTAGTAGAATAGGTTAGTAATAGATTTAGAACGCCTTCTAGGTTATTTACTAGACGCTCTATTAACTTGTAAAAAGGAGCTAATGCTAGGATTGTTGCAGTGCAAGCTTAACTACCTTTCCCTATAAGTAGGTTGTACTTAGAATAAAAGTTCTAAATATGTATAGAGAGTACACTCTTATTACTAAAGCGTCTTTATAAATAGATTTAGAAGGTATTATTAATTTATTATAAGTAAAATTACACTATAAAGAACTCTACTTCCTTTTGTCCAACTAGCGCAACAGAAGATCTCTCCTTTATATAACTTGTAATTTTTGCCTGTTCTAATTAGAGCTAACTTAGGCGTCTTAGCAGGTAGCTCCTTAAGAAATGTGTATAGGTAATAGAATAACTATAACTAGTTAGAAATAGATTTATAACTAGTTCTAGCATACTTATAAATTTCTTTAGAGCCTTTGCTATTGTAGAGGTAGATAACAAAGTAAGAACTTTGTAGGTGTTAGGCTTTTATAGTTATAAATAACAAGTTATTACTTTAAAGAAAGAGGTTCTGCTAAACCTATTTAGAAAAGATTTGTAATGCGTTCTTAGTTAGATTATAGATTTCCTTTCTAGCTAAGTGCATGCCTTTGTTCTTCTAGCTCTAACTTCTTTTCTTTAATTTAAAGAAGGTCTCTTTAATTCATTAGGCTCTCTTAATTTATTTTCTCTTTTAATTTAAACTCTTCTTTTTAAAGTAATAGCTGTGCCTGTTAAAGGTTTAGCTCCTCCTAACCTTGTTAGAGTGTTTAGTTTAAAAGAAGAGCTTGTTGTTGCAGTAAGACCCTAGAATACGTTTAAAAAGCATTTACAATAGCTTTTAGAGGTTATATATAGGTAGTAGTAAAGATCTAATTAGTAATAACCTTGCAGGTAATAATTGTACTGTTAAAATAGATTGCAACCTAGACTAAGACTATAGAGTAGCTACCTTAGATCTGCTTCTCTTTGCTTGTAGTGTTTAAATATAACTAAAAGAGTTAGACATTGCTAAGAGAGTATTATTATTATTATTATTAGGGATTTTAATAACCTTCTAAAAGTGCTTTAATTTGCGTTCTAAATAGATGTTAGTATACTATTATTTAGTGTAAGATAGAACATACTCTGCTCTTTTCCTTAGTTTAAAAAGAAGCGTTAGCTAGCACTTTGTGTTATTTAATAAGATAGACAAACGCTTAGCTGCTTATAGCAATTAAACTCTTTAATGTCCTGTAGGTCTATCTGCATAGCACTTTAGACAATTAGAATTAGACGCAAATAGATTTAGAATTAATTTTTGCGTCTTACTTCTTAATTGCTTAGAGCAGATTACAATTCTTCCTAGTTTAGTAGGACTTTTGTCTAGCTTGCTCTGCTGCATTTAAAGTTTGCTCTAGTCTGTTCTATAGGTCTTCTAGCATAGAGCTATTACATGCTGCTAAGCTAGCTGCAATAACTAGTATCTTCTTATGCTAGGCCTAGTTTTAAAGTGCTAGGTTGTCCTTTTCTAAGGCTAAAGTTATTTAGAATGCGTTCTAAACAGATTTAAGGCTCTTGCATATTATAAGGTTAGCAAGTTAATTATACTTAGACTTTAACTTTGCTTAAAGAAGCTAACAAGCTCTACTCTAGCTTAAATAAGTAGTATAGGGTACTCCTAGAGTAGCTTTATTAAGTAAGCAATAAAAGTGTACAATGCAGAAGCGTATGCAGTTTATTAACTGCTCTCTCTAATCTTGCTTATAGTTATTAACTAAAGTAAGGTACTAACTAAATCCTAGAGTTAATTAGAGCTGCTTAAAACAGTTAAGAATAGATTAAGAATGCATTTACCTAACATCTGCTTTGTGCACATATTAATAGTAGTTTTAATAAAGCCCTTGTTGTGTAAGTGTCTCTAATAGACTGCCTTACTACTATACTGCTTAATAAGTATAAAGAACGTCTTAAAGGCAAGGTAGTAGGTATCTGCACTTTTAGTGCTAGCTTAGATTTAACTAAGTACAATTACTATAATAGATTTAGAATGCATTAAGAAGGCGTTAGAGGATCTTACATTAATTGTTATTGCTATAGAATACAACTATTAGTATCTTAGCCTATCTAGTTTAGAGGCGCTTAAAAGACATATCTATCTAGAATTGCTCTTGTTTAAGTAGGATTTAAGCCTACCTTGTCTAAAAGCAAACTACTATTGTACTAGAAGTACTAGAGATAATATTTTAAATGTATGCCTAACCTATAAATAGACTGCAAATAGATTATTAATAAGTTAGAGCATATACAGTTGCAGGATCTTAATAGTTTATCTAGTATTTATAGAAAACAGCGTCTAATCTATTTTAATAGGGAAAGGGTTGTATTTTCTCTTTTTTAATTAAGCAAGTAATACAACTTTTATTAGCAAAGGCAGTATAAATGTCCTTAACTAATGTATACCCCCTTAGTTGTAGAAATGCTTTAAACTAAAGAGAGTTAAGAAATTAAGCTAGAACGTATTAGCAATAGGTTTTAAACTTATTTAGGATAGACTCTTACACTGTGTTAGACCTAGTGTTAGTATTAGTTGTAACACGCTAAGTATCTTAGCTATATTACTCTCCTAAGGCTTTAATAGTAGAGGTAGTATATATTAGTAGGTTCTAGTTAATATAACTGCGTAGAAAGGTGTTTTAGGTATATTATTAGGTATAACAATGTTAAATGTAATAAAGCATAGTTAAGAAACTATATCCCTAAAGCCCTAGGGGTAGTTAACACCTAAAATAGATTAGAAATCTATTAAAAATTAGATGTTGTAAACTTACTACATTGCTTTGCCTTTAATGTGGTAGGCTTAATAATGTAACATCTAGTCTTTATATTCCTCTTAATAGTAATAGCGCTATTAAAGAGACCTCTTAGGCACTTAATATTAATATTTAATCTAATACTACTGCTAAAGTGCCTCTCTTTTTCTTAGCGCATCTAAGTCTATCTATTGCAGCCTATAAAGTAGAGAGCCTCTCCTATAATTACATTCTTAATAGAATTAGAATCTATTCTAGTTTTAATATTATAAATATCTTACTGCTTAAGATTTTTAATAGACAATAGGTTTGCAATTAGAGTAAGATGTAAGGTAACCTTGTTGTCTAAACTATTAAAGCGTTCCTTAGTAAAGACTTTTAATAATTAGGATAGAATAGAGTCTAAATAGATTAACAATAAATTTACGCACCTTATTGCCTATTGTTAAGAATTAGAGCTGTGCTTTAGTAGAAGGCTCTTTATCTGTTAAATCTTGTTATATAGTTAACTATCTACCTGTATATAAGAGATCTGTAGACTAGGTACTAGATATTAACACATTCTAATTCTAGTACAAAGGTGTTTAAACTGTGTTGCATCCTAAACTTTAAAGAAAGGTAACTTTGTTAGTTTCTAAACTAATCTTTAAAACTAGTAGTATTGCATCTAAAACGCATTTAGAATAGATTACATATAGATTTACTTTTACACTTACCTCTAGTGCCCTGCACTATACATCTCCTACTAACAGCTATATAGTGTCTTAGTTTCTTACTATAGGAACAATGTACGCTATACTAGACTCTAATGTATTTAGGTATAGTAGCAGTGTAGTTACGTAGTTAACAGTTACAGCTGTTAATAGCTGTCTTTAGTTGTTGCTAACTGTAAATAGAGTAGTAGTCTATAGTATAATATAAATCTATTATAAATCTATTGCAAAGGCAATTAAAGTCTTACCTTTTTTATGCTTGCTTACATGCTCTTTGCTGCGTTCTCTAGCTCTACAAATACGTCTCTAAGCTCTAGCTCTTAATTAATTGCACTACTAGGGTTGCCTGTAGCACAATAGGGCATAAAGGAAGCAAACGCCTCTATATTGTTAGCTATAGGCAGAACCTGCTAAAGAGAATAGACTAGAAATTAGCTCTTAATGCATTTAAAAATAGTTTTTTGTGTTACGTTCTTTGTGCAATAGGCTAGCTATTTATAAAAAACCTAACTAGTGCATCCTAAACCTAACTACAGTTTGGCAAGACTTAACTCTAAAATTATTAGGTTTTTCTTACTTGATTAGGGTACCTAAGGTTTGCCGACGCTAGGTCCATGGCCGGCTCAACTGCCAACACCCACTAGCGATAGTAGGTGAGTGATGACAGAGCTAGAGTTTGTGTATCACCTAAGGAGGTCTCTGTCTTTACACTAAATGATTCTGTCTCAATATTCCGCCGGGTACATGTTTCCCACCGGGTCGAGCTTGACATCATCACTGACCGTCATAAAAAGTATGAGTGGCAGCATCTAAAGTATCCAGGTATCATTCAAATCTTCGATAGCGACCTGCGAAGAAATCCAGCGAGCGATACAATGGTGCTCCTGACGAGTTTTCTGCTAGACCCAAGCGTGCTTGTCTGTCCAGATGTGTTCACCGCCGCTTGTTTTGTTCTTTGTACCACATACTACCTCTACCTCCACCCTTTGGCTTGTTCCTCTGGCCCTCGCCGAGCTGCTGTGTCTACCCTGTGGTCTCATTCAGTAAGCAAAGAAGGCCGACCCGGAAATATCTTCAAACATTGCACAAGAAGTACAGTGGGCACGACCAAGCCATGATTGAGCAGCTTAAATTAACCTGCACATCAGAAACTCGTGCTCTTTGCATTGCTACAAATGAGCTTCATGTCAGTAAATTGAAGTTGCACCACACCCTCTATTCTCGGCGTCAGACTTTTGGACAGGACAAGTCATGTTATAATACCTTCATTAAATCACACACAGTGTCTTTGGAGACGAACTGAGGATGGTATAGGCAGCGAAGAAAAGATCTGAACAACTTCTTCTCAGAGGCTTCGATCAGGTTCAGGCAGCATGTACTTTACTCAAAGGTTACAATGCTTTGCGCTAGACTATCAGAAGCCGAGGAAAGCGGGCCGATCAACATGTGTCATGCTTCTAGGTATAAAAAATCGTAGGAGAAGTATTTTTCACAGAAGTGAATTAGACACAGACGTCTCGCTGTCGAGTTAATCACTAAAGTCGCATTTGGAAAGTCTTTCGACTCGTCAACTCAGATAAAACTACCTTCGATTCACCCTTCCTTCAAGCCTTTGAAATGATTGCAGAACATTCCTGGGATCTGCAGTACAACCGAATCGTCCGCATTTCCATCAAATACATCTTGATTCCCATTGCGGCAAAATTCAGCGGCCCCGGGAGCCTTTTCTAACGTCTCTTATGCACGACGAGAGAAACCATTGAAACAACTAATAAGCCAAGAGCAACTGGAGGGAAGCTAGATGACGAGGTTGTGTTTCATCAGATGATGAATGTCAACGATGAGAAGCTGTTGGCTAAGGAGATCGATGTCCTCTTTGGTAGATTAGATACCACGGCGACTACCCTTGCGGTCGCGCTTGAGCAGTTGACCAAGACAGTCAGGATCTTATTGAAATTGAAGAAGGGGATCAGAAACCCTGGACTTTTCACACGTCCAGACTGCGATATGACCAGGATCGAGCAGCTACCATATTTGGTATGTGGATCCAGACGCAACTAACCAAAGTCAACACCGAATCCGGTAGTCCGCTTGTGTCAAGGTAGCTCTCTGTTGATCTTGATCCACAATCCTATCAGCTTCAACTCCTTCAGCCCTTTAGCGCATGGCGTCCAGGTTTGACTACCTTTATTTCCATTCTCAACAAAGTTAAAGGGAAATGAACAACTAACAACATCTCCCCCGTAGGCCCTCGGTACAAGTACTAAGGCCACCTCAAGAACATCAGCAACAACATGCTCCTTGCCGACGAGAACGCGTAGCTACCATTTGAGTTGCGCATGCCGGGCCACACCGTACACCCGCTGATACGCGAAGTTAGTTTTATACACGAAGTCGCGCGCAACCTGCGTGACCAGGGCGTGAGGTGGTGCATCATTGGCGACTAGAACTACAGCAAGGGCTTGTTGCACGAACACGCGGCGCTAAAGCCGCAATATCTTAAGGGCATCGCATTTATTGCACGTTTATTTGCGCGCATCTATATGACAAATTTAAAGAACTAGGATATATTGCTGTTTGTGTTTGCAGATCCTCAGGATTACAATTGTGTGAGAGAGGGCATTTGCATCACCCTAGTGGGTGTTGAGGAGGGGGAGTTAGGGCTGGGAAGCTAAGTGGTTATGTAGATGAAGAGTAGGAGTGGAGGGGAGTAGGAAGCTAGGCTGAATCATAGTCATAGTGAGGGTTATTTGAAGTGGAGGAGAGCTGATAGTGTGCTTAATTACACCAAGCAGACTATGTTGGATAGATGAGACTGTGGGACTGATCTGATGCGATTTGCATGATTCTGGGGTGTCTTTATCCCTTCTCTTCACCATATATACTCAAGGGTAGTAGCAATACCCATTTGACGAACTCGTCAAGATAACCTCTCTATCAAAGGCTCTCCATGTAGAGCAGCATGTTTGCCACCGGCTTCTTCTCAGATCGCCAAATCTTGATCTTGTTAATCCTCTTCTTGCCAAAGATGGCCCGGTATTGAATGACCAAGAACGCAGGACCAGCGGCATGAGAGCTTCCGAGCAAGCCCATGAAGGCCTCGACTGCAGGCGTCATTGGCATCTTGGTGGGGGTTCTTCCCGGCACGAAATCAACGCCAGGCCACTGCGGCAAGTCATCTAGGTCACCGCTCGGCAGCTTGTTGACCTTCAACAGGGCCGATTCCATGAGGGCTTTCGTATCGGCCATGATAACACCGGATCGGTATACGCGCTTGAGGTCTTTACCGGCCGCGTACTGGCCCCACGATACTGCCATGATGTCGGTCCATTTTGTAGTGGGCCACATCCATTGCGGCGGAGGATCTGGCAAGTCATTCACAGTTGCCGCGGGCCTAAAATTGCCACCAGCAATTATATAACCATCATCGCCGTTGAGAATGATGCCCATTGTAGCTGTGGTGGGCTATAGACCCAAGCCATGCAGGTCAGTAAAGTGAATGGTTGCGCTAGCATGACCGTGACCACGTACGTTTCTTTCCCTACCATCATCGCCCGTCCATATGTTCGAATGATCCCAGCCTCGAGGGACCTCGTTAGCCGTGTTCAACAGACCATCGGCCCTCCCTAGTGCCATGTGGTAACTTGCCGGTACCATTTCATCTAGTTCATCATCTTCTTCCCACCCAGTCGACAAGAGTGTCTCCAGCGTCACAGTCCCGGCTACCACGTCATCGCTGCCCATCATGCACCAGATGGCTGTTATCGTCGTTAGCAGATGGGATGGAGAGAAATTCTGTTTCGAATCGCTTACTACGTGAATGTTAGCAAAGAAACTAGGTAGGCTACCTGCCCTTGATATCAGCAAGTAGCTGCATGGCTTAGACTGGCCTGTATAAATTCAAAACAAGTTGATTCAATAGCTCGCTTTCGCTCGTATATGACAATGAGAAGTACTTTGACTCACCCTCTTCCGCTTGCAACCTTCCTGGCCCATAGTGCTGCGTCGGCTGCACGAGAAACAAGCTCCTGCGGCAGCGAGACAAGCGAGTCGTTGAGTCCAAGTGGCTCGTCGAAAAGGCTTCGTCTTTGCACGTCGGATGGCTGTTGATTATGCGAACCGTGGCAGAAGTGGGAGCCAGTGATCACAGCAAGGCAGATACCCACAATAAGAGCGAAGAGACGGTATCGAGGAAGACGTCTTCTAGCCCCAGTTGGCCCGGCGCCATTGAGAATGCCGACGGGAAGCATGACGAACAGCTGAAGAAACGAAATGAACAGCGAGTGAAGAAAACGCAGGCATGGGCAGAAGCCTCGGTCTAGGGATATATACTACCTAGACATGTGCGGTTGTCGAGACGAGCTTATGAGCTACTTGGTCCGGTACAACATGATCCATCGTCCCGGAAAGCGTATGCGTCAAGCGATTCACATGGGTACAGAACGCTCTCCGGGCCATGTCAGCTCTTCGGTTTTCGTTAAGTGGCAAGGAAACCATGTTTCCGTTTGTTCCGCCATTTCTTCGCTAGCTCTCGCGAACAGTCAACAATGCAGGTGTGGCACGCCCAGACAATCCCGACGGAGGCGGCAGAATAAGTGATGTAACCTCATATGTAGATCCAAGTTTAGGCAAAAGATAGCCGTTGGATGAGCACATGCACTAGGTTGTAGGTACTAGGCTAGCATTTGCAAGTGTTCGGGCTCACCATGCCGACGACGGATTGAATCCTTCTGTGGAGTTTCGACAATGCAGGTACCGTGTAGACTCGCGCGAAGGAGGGCCTAAAGTAGCGCCTTGGCTAACAGATCAACCCTGCAAAGGCAGCAAATCGCGGCAGAAGTGCCAGAACATAACATCTTAGCTATGCTATTGGCTAGCCCTACGTCAGGCCGTCTCTATCTCTCTTGGTTAATAATCTCTTTCTATTGTCTATTCTAATCTCGTGCCGATCGCACGGGACCTTGATCCCAGCGGAAAAACGGCTCAACTATGAACTGCACGCAAGTCTTAATGCATATCTTCCTCCGTTAAGATGCTCCACCATCGAAAAGAGTAAGGTATAGAGTTACTAAGAACTGACGCTTTTCTCGGGTGCCGCATGCCTAGATCAGCCATGCGCTTGTCATCCCATATGGCAAACCCATATTTGCGCCAGTTCTGAAAGGGGTACCCAAGCGTAAGCGGAGACCCATCAAGCCATCTATCATTACAGGACATAGCGCGATGAAAGTAGTACGCCCATGGCGTTCGGTCGAGGTTTTCTGGACCCTGACTGAAGGTGTCCTTGTTGCGCTCGAATGAGAGCGGCTCGGCACAGGAATACCTCGACACTGCCCCTTCAACACAGCGTATCGTTGGCAAATTATAAGCGTTGTCGTGAACAGCTTCCACCGAAGTAATGGTCCCAGATGTGACTGCGCCGAGGAAATCGCAGGCAGTCAAGATCTGCTCCCGCTGAAAGGCGAACACGTCGTAAAAGCCATCCGCGCTGCTCTGGGACAACACGTCAACGTCCTGTCTCGGCCAATTGGTGCTCAGGCGGCCCTTGTGACTGGCGCCCTGAAGTTCCAGGAAGAACTGCAGTTGCCAGAATGATTTGATCATCCGCTGCTCCTCCACCCACGAAGGCGGGCCGGTATCCTGTGGAAGATAGTCCTTTCGACTCTCAGCGTTTTCAAATTCCTCCCGGGGTGTACGACCATCCCCATTTTTAATGAGCGTGGAGGGCCGCAGTTCCAGTGATGTCCGTATCAAATGTTCGAGGCAGGCATGGGACCAGGCATGGACGTTCTCGGCGGTGGCGAGCAAGGACCGTACAGCCGCGGCGGCTCGGTCCAGTCCGCTCGAACGCATTTCGTCGGTGGCCACAGTCGAGTCAGTTTTAGGCACCTTTTGAGCCTCGGACAGGGATGCTGGAAAGCCCAAAAACTGAGCTTTGAGAACTGCGCCCATCAACCGACGAGTCTGCACGGGAACAGTAGCGTCTAGGACCACCTCCACAATTTCCAGCGGGTATCTATCCAGCGCTCTGCCCATGGCGGGCGACGCGTGGGCCAAGTTTCGTAGTGACAAGGGGTCCGGTGAGAATTTGATGATCTTAATCCTGAGCTCCTCGGGAAGTCGGCCGAACGCGTTTCGTCCAGTATTCGCTGTCATGGTCGCTTGTGGTGCTCTCGGTGGTGCTCTCAAGGTGTGTTTGCAGAGAAGACGGAGTCACGGACTTGATAGAGATAGCAGTATTTTATCTGGTAGACATAACCGAGAACAGCTTCTGACGCTAGCAGAAGGATTCCTGTCAGCCGAACCGTAACTCGTGGGAGAATTGAAAATGTGAAGGGAAACACGAACCCAAAGCATACGTTTTTGAAAATAATGTAATTGCATAAGATTGGGAAAAAGTCTTCCTCTTCTTGCTCACGGTAACGTAACGAGATCCGCAACTCTACGAGTACTGTCTACAACTCTTTCCCACACACTTCATTCCTTCATCGCCGTTAATCCCGGTCATTTTTTGAGGCATTTGTTTTCACCGTGATCCTTTCATCATACCCGTCAACAAGCAAGCCCACGTACTAACAAGCAAGCCAAGTTTGAGCCCCAAGCTCAGGCCAATTTCTATCAACCTCAAGCCGATCAAGCTTGCAGCCTCCAAGTATCAAGCCAAGCCACGCCCAGGCCTCCAGCTTGATTGGTTTGCTTATTAACAATGATACCTTCCATTTCCGGCCTTGTATCTCGCTGCCCAGCTTTCGCGTTCCAAGCGTATTCAGCCTTTCCCCGTTTGTTGGCAGTTGCTTGCCCCGACCTTAAGCCGCAGATGTCGCCTGCCAGGCTCGTCGCATTGCAAACTATGTGCACTATAGTAAATCATCTCCCGCTATCAGGCATTTGTGTTGTGGCACCTTTACACTAGCCTGTCACCCTGCCTTGTTTGTGTAGAAGAAGTGTCACCTACCTCGGCAAAACGCAAAGCTTGCAGCGTCATTGTTCCTAGAAAGGGGAGCGTACTGTTTTCCACCAATTTCGACACAATGCCGCATCATCCCTCAAGCTTCACGACCTTAGCTTTGTTCTATTTTGATTCTATTCAGATTTGTACCAGGACCTACCTACGCTTTGTGAAATGTTCAAGTGACTAAATATAGAAGAGGTGGAGACAAGACGTTGTCAAGGCCTCCCACCAGTCGCATGCAAGGACCGTACCGCCGCGGAAGCTTGGTCCAGTCTGGACAAACAGGTGGCCACCTTCTAAGCCTCAGGCAGGGATGCTGGAAAGCAGGAGAACCGCCATTTGAGAACTGTATAGAGTAGGTAGGTAGTGGAATTACCTCACCCCCTAGAAAACCTTAGACAGGACCAAGATGCCTCCTTTTGGCAACAGCCCACGCAGCCCCAGTTAGGACAGGACAACTAATGCCATGTCTATGTTCAGGGGTCCTTGCTGGCATTGGCATTCTAGCAGGTCTTAGTGATTCCAGGAGGCTTAGCACGCGAAGGATGTCAAGCACATATCACGTACCTCTCTAACTATGCCACTAGAAATTAGATCCCATCCTGCACTGTGGGTTAGAGGTTGTAGTGAGCTAGCAAGCTCTCCATTGATTGCGGGAAGGAGAGTAGGAAGAGTTGTTAGACTTGTACACTAGAGACTAGAGTCCTAGCGTAAGTGGCAAAGCAGTGTTAGTACATGTATATAAAACCTATAACCATGTATAGAACTTTGTCCCCTTCCCTCAAGATAACTGTACCAGAGTCAAGAATAGCACGCTTCAAGTCATCAGCGCGTCTTCTTAGACTCGACTTCGTTGCCCTGCAGGGCGCTCTAGCGGCGAAAGCCCCAGACATCACCTATCAGTCCCCAGAGAACGCACCGCCCATTCCCTATCTTAACCTCATGGCCTTGTTCACAATGCCCCAGAATGTCAGCTACAATTCATCCAAAGAGTCAGGTCTCCTGCTCAACCTCTTTAACAAGAGACAGCGCGAAGAGGATAAGAATAGAGGCCTCTTGTGCAAGAATGGCCCCTGCCCTAACAAAAGGTGAGTTGTCATGCTTTAATCCTTAGGAATAAATTGTTCCTGACTGTACTAGTTGCTGCGGCCCTGCGGGAATATGTGGTTACAGTAAGAATTTCTGCAGTGTCAGCTGCAGCAGCAACTGTAATGCCGTGGCCATGTGCAGCAACTTCTCTAACAGAGGAAACACAAAGTGCGGCATGAACCTTTGCTGCAGTTAGGGTAAGTAATGGCGAGGCTTATTAATCCTGCAGTCCCTTACTAAACATCATTACAGGTAGATGGTGTGGAACATCCAAAGTTTACTGCATCAGACCAAACAAGTTCACACTGTGCTAGGAAGAGTTCAGCTCGTGCGAGATCATACAACTAAAGACATGCAGCAAGGGCTCTAGAACAACAAAAGGCCGCACCGTTAGGTATTACCTAGCCTCTAACAGCAGAGACTGTCTGTGCAACCGCATCTTTCCTAAGGATATCAAGGCCGCAGACTACACCCACCTCTTCTTCTCCTTTGCGTCCATCAACCCTAAGACGTTTAAGATCCGGCCCTAGGATGATGCCAACATTCTGCTAATAAAGGAGTTTACGGCTCTTGACATGAATACCTAGATCGCTGTTAGCGGCTACACATTTAGTGACTTAGGCGACACGCACACGACTTAGAGTAACGTGTGTTCCACCCCTTAGAATAGGGCTGCCTTCATCCAATCCTTAGCTGAGTTCATAGCTAAGTACGGCTTCACAGGAATTGACCTGGACTAGGAATACCCTGTGGAGCCGAAGCGGGGAGGCTCTAAGAGAGACACTAAAAACTTCGCAAAGCTCGTCAAGGAGATAAGAGCAGCCTACAGAACCAAGTACAGTATTAGTTTAACTCTTGCGCCAGACTACTAGTATCTTCAGTACTTTGACGCAGAGGCCATGCAGCCCTATGTCAACTTTTTCAGCTTTATAGCGTACGATTTGCATGGGTCCTAGGACTCTGACGTGCAGACTTTGGGATCTCTAGTGCGCAGCCAGGCAGATGTGTGCGAGATTTATAATGGTAAGCTATAATAAAGCTATGTCATTTAAGCTGTTTGCTAATGCCTCGCAGTGAGTATTCAGTCACCACCAACTTTGTGGTCTCCAGCCAGGGACATATGGCTGCGGGATTATACTAACAGGTTGTGGCCCAGAACACCTTGCCCCTCTGGTATGCAAACCTGAATCCAGCTAAGATCAACTTTAGCCTTGCCTAGTACGGAAGAGGATACACGCTGTCAGGTAAGGGGCTACCCTCCCCAGTAATTGCTAGTGCATGTCAACTAAACATTAATTGTAGATGCCAGCTGCAACACGCTCAGATGCCCCTTTGCAGGTGCCAGCAAGGCAGCCGAGTGCACCTACTAGGACAGCGTCATGTCGCTCCTAGAGATCAAGAAGCTCATCAAGGAGAAGAACCTAACGCTGCGCCTCAAAAGCGACTTGATGATGAAGGAGCTCATGTGGGACAACCAGTGGATCGGCTACAACAACAAGGAGACACACAAGATGAAGCGCAAGTTTGCCAACAACCTCTGCTTCAGCGGCACCATAGCGTGGTCTGTCGACTTCAACTCAGGCACTAGCGACGGCGACAGCGCGCCCGTTTCCACTGATGGACAATGCAGTCCTGCTAGCGGCGGTTTCAAGTGCGAGGGCAGCACGTTTGGCGACTGCTGTTCGGCTTTTGGATATTGCGGGGGCACCGAGACGCACTGCGGCTCTGGTTGCGTGAGTGGAAAGTGTCTGGTGGGACAAGAAACGACTGACGAATCCTGCGGCGCCTCGGCACACGGCTCGTTTTGTGGTCTCTGGTCCGCGGGAAGCTGTTGTTCATCCTCGGGCTTCTGCGGCGATTCCGAGGCTTACTGCGGTAAGGGTTGCCAGAGTGGTGCGTGTCTCGAGGCGCCGTCAAATGGTAAGGGTTCCGGGCCTGTCTACATTGGACCTGAGGTCTATGACAATCAAAACCCGGTCGCGTCGTGTTTCCCGCCGTGCACACTCATCATGCCCCCGTGGTCTCTCGACAAGCCGACGACTATCTCTCGCCCCCAGTCACCGTTTCATTCCTCGATACTTGGGAAACAACCGTCGTGACGGCCAGTACTGTCATCACGCTGCCCCCCGTCACCACGACTTTGATCGAAGTATGGAACGTCATATGGATCAACGGCAACAATGAGAGTGGGAAGACTCGCACTACCGTCGGCCTCACGTCGAGCGTCGACTTCCTGCCAGTCACGCTGACCAGGACCAGGACAGGACAGCCTCCCGTCACCTAGACATACTCGCCCGGGTCCTGGCCTACCATTGATTCGACCGACGACAACCCTTCCCCCCCGCCTCCTCCCCCTCCTGCGGGCAAGCCTCCATCTATTACTGCCGTGAGGGGCCCGCCAAAGCCGACCTGCAAGCCTGGGCAAAAGTGCGGAAGCCCTTGCAAGCACAATTGCGGCGGTGGGAACGACGATGACAACGGTGGCGGCGGCGGCGGTGGAGGCCGTGGGCGTGGGCGTCCTTGCATCGGCATCTGCGGCTGCATTGGCCCTATCTGCAACACTCCCAATCTCAACTGCGTTGGACCGGTCTGTCCACCCGGCAGTGGTGGTGGAGGAGGTGGTGGCGGCGGCGGGGGTGATCCTAACGATCCGGACGAGGAAGACGACGAGGATGAGGAGTGTACCACGAGAACTGTCACCGACCGCTGGGTCTCTTGTGACGCTCAGCGGACAACAGATTGCACGACTTACTCTACCTCGCTCGTCAGCGAATGCTCAGTCACAGGCACAGCAACGACTACCACAGGCGGAAGCTGCCCAGCGTAAGTCTTGTGCTTCATTCCAACTTGATTTTGCACAGCATGCTCACCAATTTACAGACCTATCTATGACCGCGAGCTACAGGACACGTATGATGAGCTTGCAGCTAGTGCGAGCCTTACACAAGGAACAACGGTATTTTCCGGAACGACCATAACTACTTGGGGCTGGAACCGCAACCCATTAGGCGGCACTAGGATACCCACCGGTAACGGAGGCATCGGCAACGGAGGACAGAGCACGCGTACCACTGCACCACCGGGTCTACCAGGCTTGCCGACCCTCACGACAGTGGAGCCGCCTTATAGCGGCAGTGAGTGCGCCTCGTATCTGCACACGACCATGTGCAATGGCTCTGGCGGCAACCAGGCTTGCGTGACTCAGGATCTTTGCGTCCCGACCAAGCCCTGCTACTATACATACTCTGCGACGGGCACCCCTGTGTGTACAGGCGAGTACTCTATCTGCCTGAGCACCACTATTCAAATTAGATGTGCGAAGGTTGGTGGCATCGCTGCCCGGGCTGACGCAACTGCGGCTCCCTCCCCTATAGGCGATGGTCGGTACACAGGTGCCTCGTCGTCACAGTTGTCAACAAGCAAGTAAGTGGGGCTCTGAGGACTCGACTTGACTTGTTTGATTACCTGTTTGAGCCTAGCAATTACCTGTTTGAGCCTAGCAATTACCTGTGTAGGTTTAACTCCTACCTTCTTAGGTAAGCGCCTGAAAGTGAGCGTGAACTTGACTTGTTTGTTGACAACTCTGCTCGTCGGTTCTGACCTCTGAACCCACCCAGCCGTCAGTGCCGGCCACATCAACGCCGTCGCCACCTACTCTGGTCCCGACACATCCACATCATGGCCATCAACATCGTCGCCATCAACATGGTCAACAACAGTCATTGTCAACTTCGAAGACAACAGTGCTCGAACCAGCCTATTTTGGTCATGACGAGGAGCCGGCTAGTAATACACTCGGCGAGCTTCAGGAGCCTGTCCCGAACGCCCAGCAGAACAAGAGCAGCCTCAATATCAAAGACCTGAGCCCCCTCTCCCCTCGCCAGAACGGCTGTGGCGGCAGCGCCAATGGTGGATGCGACTACTTCCGCTTCTGTGCGCCAAGACAGAGAAAGTTCCTTGCCTTGTAAGTGCCCCCCCCCTCCCCCCCCCCTCCCCCCGGTCTTCACTTCATTGCCCTGTGTTCACTCTCACTCATGCAACCGCGACATTTTTACTAATGGCTGTATCTGTTTAGCAAGCGCATATAAAAGCTCATATGGGTGTTACTTCCGGCATCCAGATTGAAGCCTACGTCAAGGAAGACGGCGTCGAAAAGTGCCGAGCCACGCTGGACTGCGATTTACTATGGGATTCGGGCTGCAGCGGCGTCAACACGTTCACCTGCCCCGACGGCAGTACGATGGGTTTCAACTACAACTACGTCCAGTACTACAGTAAGAAGTACGACCGGATGTACCCCATGTACCTCGAGCGAACTGTTTCTGAGAAGCTTGTTTACTGCAGTAAGTTACACCGCTCCCTGATAGAAGCCCCTACCCTCTGGGGGTTAAAAATCTCTTTTCTTTACGCTTCGCAACTAATAACTGACATTTTTTGCCCTGCTACAGCTTAAGAAATTCTTTTTTAGGGAATTTCCATATGTGTGTTTTGAGGATGAGTTTGAGTGGGAGGATGGGCCTTGTAAGAGTTTTCGTCTCTAAACCAACACCTAGAGTGGATTATTATTGGTTATGTTGTAACGCGTCAACAATTGGTGTGCTTGGTGTAGGTTGGACATAACGCGAATCTAGGCGTTCCGCTTGCGGCTTACCAACATAGGACTATGTGACTAGCTAGTAAGAGGTAACTTAGTTAATTAATTGTATTTAATTAGTGTCTATCTGCTTCGTGTATGTAAAGCCTACTTATATACAAAGGAAATTTAGAGATAATGTAATCTTACTAAATTAAGTTTGTAGGCAGTTGTAGAGACGCTTATTTTATAAGTACTAAACACCTAAGTGCCTAGCAGTAAGCCTACATGCTCTATCCTGCGCAACACACCCCTTAGATAGTTTAGTATAGATTATCTGTTTTCTAAGCGCCTAGTATATAACCTAAGTAATTGTCCTATAGTTATATTTTGCCTTCTTACTACTTTAAGCTCCTAGTTATTAACTAGTTGCTTATAGATAGGTTTTCTCTCTATTTAGCGTGTGTAGGTGTTAATTTTTAAAGAGTAAAAGTAAGAGTAAGGTTTATAACTAACTACGTAGCTCTGTTGTTATATAACGCTTAATTGTTAAGAGAAATCAAGTGTTACTCTTACTTTTACTAGGCTTAGAGCATCTTATATAAACTGTTAACTCTTCTAATTTCTTTGTTTCTTTAGCTATCTTATTAAACATAACTGTACGTATGCCTAAATTTAGCTCTAATTAACTTCTATACTTCTTAGTTACTTGCTAGCAATTCTTCTCTTATCCTATTACCCCTTAGCTAATTGTTAGTAGCTTTAATTTATTCTCTTTTTAGTTGCAGTAGCTCTAGGGCTCTGTTAGTAAGCTTTAGTAGTTATTATAACTAGATAGTATCTAAATTAAGCTTCCTCTAGTCCTACTATTAGCTTTTTTTAAACCTTTAGCTAATATAGTATAGAAATAGTCTAAAGCAAAGCGCTTTATGTACACTGCTGCTGCTAACGCCTGCAACTACACCTAGCACGCTCTTACTGCTACCTCTACTCTGCTGCTACTACTACCTCTACTGCCTTTGCCTTTGCTTGCCTACGCGCCTAGCGCTCTGCGCAGCTACTTTGTCTTACTACTACTACTGCCTCCTGCTCTAGCTTTACCTAACTAAGCGTTGTCTGTTAGGCCTATAGGCTAATTTAACGCTACTGCTATTGCAGCTATAGTTGCCCCTGCCTATACTATCTACGCCTTTGCTCTCGTTCTGCCTCTGCCTCTACTACTACCTAAGCCTCTTACTGCGTTATTAGACGCTCTAAAGCTAGTGCGCTAGCTAATCCCTTACGCGTACTGTATAGACGCACTACTAGTAAGTAGCTTAGCTACGCTGTGCCTAAAGAACCTAGACACAGGTTTGCATAGTAGGCACTATAAGCACTATGCTTCTAGGCACTTCTACTACCCCCTATATATTGCTTAAATAGAGCTATTAAATAGTAGACTAACAGCTTATTAGGCACTCTGCGTTAGAGCTGCTAGAGCTAGAGCTAGTAGATACGCTAGTTGTGTCTAGTAGCGTAACAACTCTTATAAGTAACTCTATTCTAATAATTAATTATAGCTAATTAAGTGTGTAGCAGGTTAGTAAGCTGTAAGTTGCTATCTGTGTAATAAAAAAGATAGTTAATAATAGCTACTATGCCTAGACCTCTTTAGAGCGTAGATAGGTAGCTGTTTATTAGGTTTTTAAGCCTTACAGCTGCTAGGCGTGCGCTTAAAAGAGCTGCTACTAGTAGCTAAAGTAGCGTTCTACACCCTAAGAAGAGAGTTGTCCTCTTTATTAGTTTTAATAAAAAAGATCTTTCCTTTTCCTATTAACTAGCTCTTTCTAGTAACTGTTTCTTTATAATACATGCTGTATAGGTTAAAGTATGTTAAAAAGCGCTTATAAGCTTACTTAGGCAGCGCTTTTATAAGTCTGTTAGCTAGCATCTTACTTGTTTTTAGATATGTTACCTTAATTATTCTCTTAGTGTACTCTTGTTTTAACTACATGTTTTAAATGTCTATATAGCGTAGCTAGGTAGTAAGCTACTTACTCTCTTTAATAACTAATTAAATTATTTATTAGTTATTATAGAAGATCTCCTACAGCACTCCTAAGTCTAAACAGAGTTCTGTTAGAAATTGCTTTAGAGCAATTAACTTCTTAGCTACGTACTCTAACGCAAGCAACTTAGCTTCTGTTAGGGGCTTTCTACCTTAGGCATGCCAACCCTCGGGAACACCTTAGGGCGACTACGGTCACCCCTTAGAGCCTACACACACGTATATATTCCCCTAAATCCTTAGGAGCTCAACCCCTAAGGATTCGTCTCTTATCTTATCTAATACTATACGTTTCGTCCTGTCTCTTGCCTGCCTGCAGTGCCCTTACAATTCGAATCCTTTATACTCCCTCTTAGAAGAGGCAGTTAAGAGATCTCCGATTTTTTCCATACCCATCACGATGGTTGGAAATCGACGTCGCCAACGTGCCGCTGGCAACGACAACGCACTAGGCTTGCGACAGCCCAGCCCTGGTAGCGACCTAACAGATACCTAGAGGTATCCTATACACAATGTGGTAGCGAACTTGTTACTACTAGGCATGCCCTAGGTTGATACGACGCCTGGTACATCTAACAACTAAGCGTTAGGTCCTACTAAATCAGGAGATAAACAGGCTCGTAGCCCTACTAGCCCCCTAACAGATGCGCTATCCTATCTAAGTTAGACAAACCCAGCAACTAGTTTAAATGCAGACCCTCTAGCCGCTACAGGGGCGCCTAGGGTAGAACCTGTAGCTATCCTAACTACAGGCCAGCCTTTATTTGTTAAGCAACTCCTTAAGAACCTTTTTAAGGCAGAGCTTGCTAGAGCTACTAAGGCTAAATTAGTTATCTAAAGGAACTAGATTAACTAAGCCTTACAAGCCCTAGGCTTAACTAAGGGCAGGAACTAACTAGAACCTACCTAGCCAGCGTTTAATAAGGCTAGAAAGATTATCTAAGTGTTAAACAACATTTAACTTAAACCTAAGCTAGGTACAGAGAGCAGAGCTCTATCCCCCTAGCAGGTAGACTAGTAGATTAAGGACATTAAGACAGCCTTCTAATACGCCTAAGTACTAGAAGACTCTATTACAAGAACCTACTAGGCTATAGGTACTATTTAGTTCAGCATCTATCGCGAACTAATCTAACAACGGATTAACTAGGGATCTATCTAATTATAGTCCGACCTTAAGGCAGAGGAGGAGCAACTTGTGCAAGACCCTGTCCTTACTAAGTACAAGAACTATACTAAGTTCTTTAATATTAAGTAGAGAGAAGGCAATACAGTTAACACCTTCCTAATACTGTTAAATCGCTAGAAGTTACTACTACTGCACAGCTTCTTTAAGTTTAACAACAGTACTAAGAACTACAACTTTAAGATTGCTTTTGTTTAGTCTAAAACCCCGCCTTATCTCTAACAGGAGATCTAGCGTAACAGCAGTTTAGATAACATCTAACAATAGCACAAGTTTAAACAAGCTCTCTATAACGCAGAGACAGCAGCTCGTTCTGCAGTTACTTACAAGAGTAACAACACTAACTATAGTAAAAGACATGCTACATCTCCTAATTAGAAGGGAAACAAAAGGCATGCTAGTTGCAGAGGTACACTATCCCGTAGCCGGGGCAACAGCACCCTAGTAGCTACCTAGTCTAATAACAGCAACAAGGGCTAGGGTTAAAACAAAGACTAGGGTAACTAGAAGAGTTACTAGAAAAACTGTAGTAGCTACAACTCCTACTACAAGGGGAACAATAATAGGAACTCCTAGTTAACAGGAGAGTTAGGAAAAGGGAAGCCCTAGTTGCTAACCTCTCCTAACTACGACTAGGGCCTAAAACTAAGGGGAAATAAACCTACATTACAGTTACTATATCCCTCTAGAACCCTAATAGGTCCCTAAAACCGCTCTAAGCCCTCTACAACTTAGGAGCAGAGCTAAACCTTATTAGTTAGTAGGTAGTAGATAACCTACACCTAGAACATAAACTATTCTATTAAAGGCTAGCAGCTACATTTCTTAATAGCAACTACCTAGACGTCTAACAACCCTATAATCTAACTATTAATTGCCTAGACAGCAACAGCATAGTTAAATCTGTAGGACTGCAGGAGTTCTAGTCAGCCGCATTTAAGGGGTACGACCTAGTACTAGGCTACCTATAGTTAGTATCTGCTAACCTGTGCATCTGCTTCTTTAAAGGCACATATAAGTAGTTCCCCTACAACGCAGAGAGAGTGCATATTACTACTACACAGGATCTGTTCTACTCTATAGAACTAGGGGAGAAAGCTTACTTAATGCACCTAGGTAACCTAGTCTACTAAGTCCTAGAGGAGACAATTAACAACCTTTTAGAAAGCGACTAGAAAGGCAGTAGACAACTACTAGCCTAGAGGCTAAGCAGAGACGCTGTCCTAGACGCGGAATACTTCTACAATAAGGGACTCCTCTAGCTCTAGAATAAAATGCTTAAGGTTGTAGATTACCTTTAGTATTGCGTCGCGCAGCACCTAAATCTATTATAGCTCCCTAAAGCTACAGGTAAGCGTATAGTAGCAAGCATTATCTATAAGCCCCCTTAACGCTCTAAGATACTACCTACAGGTATAGCCTAAGTTCTTCTAGACAGTAACAAAGACTATCCTTTAGTTAACCCTACAGACAACAAACTAGACCTAGAGGAGCTTAAACACGTTCCTCTAGAGCTGCACTATAAGTAGTTTATATTTAGCAAGCACTAGTCTAGTGTATTAGCACTACATTAAGATTATAATTACTCTATTAATATTAAACTAGAGAGTAAGATACTAAACATGCCTATCTATAACCTCTCTAGGAAGGAGCTAGAAATACTACAGGCCTACCTTAATACAGCGCAGGAGAAAGGTTAGATACGTCTAAGCAAGTCCCCTGCTAGGGCACCTATCCTGTTTGTGCTAAAAGCTAATAGTACACTACAACTCTGTATAGATTACAGGGGCCTTAACAAGGTTACTATTAAGAACTAGTATCCTATTCTCCTTGTAAATAAAATGCTAGATAGGCTATTAAAAGCAGCTATCTTCTCTAAGCTAGATCTACGTAATGCCTATTATAGGCTCTAGATTAAGGAAGGCAACAAGTAGAAGACAGCTTTTAAAACTAGGTACGGCTATTTTAAGTACTTAGTTATGCCTTTTAGATTAGCAAACGCTCTAGCAACGTTCTAATCCTATATCTAGAGAGCCCTAGAGGGTCTTATAGACCGTACCTGTGTAGTGTACCTAGATAATATCCTTATATACTTAGAGCACGAGGAGGATTATTAAGCCTACGTTAAAGAGATCCTAGATTAACTCGTTAAATAGGGGTTGTTCTGCAAGGCAAGCAAATGCTTATTTATAACAAAGTTAGTTAAGTTCCTAGGCTTTATTATTACGCCTAGTAGAGTAGTTATAGACCCTGTCCGCGTGCAGACAATCTAGAAGTAGCTAGAGCCTAAGAGATACAAGGACATCTAAGTGTTTCTTAGCTTTGCTAACTTTTATTAAAGGTTTATCTTTAACTATTCTAGGATTGTCTGCCTGTTAGTAGACTATATAACCTCTGCCTAGAGGCTAGAGTTAGAGCTAGAAGGCTCTACTTTAACAAAGGGGGGGAAGAAAACGCCAGCAAAAACCTAAAAAGGCCTAACAAGATAGTACAAACTATAGAGTTAGCTAGAGGAAGTACGCTAGGCCTTCCTTACTATTAGGAAAAAGTTTACTAAAGCACCTGTGCTACAATACTTTAATCCTACTAAGCTAATTATAGTCCTTACTAACGCGTTAGACTTTGCTATAGCTGCTATATTGCTATAACTACAATTGTTAGAGGTATTAACAGAACAACACTAGAAGCTAGTAGCGTTCTAGAGCAGGAAGCTTTAAGGTCTATTAGGGTTAGGGTGAGGGTTAGGGTTAGGGTTAGGGTTAGGGTTAGGGTTAGGGTTAGGGTTAGGGTTAGGGTTAGGGTTAGGGTTAGGGTTAGGGTTAGGGTTAGGGTTAGGG